>CM050169.1:89301166-89567340 GCA_027410445.1 Discoglossus pictus
CCAAGAAAGACGTAAGGAAAAAAAAAGGGGAACAGAAATCAAAAAGAGGTTGAGACGAGGCCCTGATAACTTCTCAGACCACTTCTGAGGAGATAGTAACCTTAAGGGGTTCGTCTCCTAATCAGGTTATAAACCCTCTGGAGCAAAGGGAGACGGTTGAAGAGCGAAATGTGCTCCAGGGAGACGAAAACTTTGGGAGAGACCAAGCAAATGATCCTCTCCTACAGAACGTCCGCCAAGACGTGGCCAGTGTGAATGGGGAAATCGTAGAGGGTCGAGAAAATCCCCAGGGACCTTTTTTTTGTGTTGAAAAGGGACCTCTTATATCGGGTGGTTAAATCAGGAGCGGAGGTCACCGAACAATTACTGGTACCACAGGGGTATCGACGAAAGGTGTTAGACATGGCACATAGTCATCTTTTCGGGGCACATCTGGGGGTGGAGAAAACCTTGAAACGAGTGTTGAAGAGATTTTACTGGCCGGGGGTATATGAAGAAGTCCGCCAGTATTGCCTGTCTTGCCCCGAGTGCCAGCTAGCAAGCCCACATCCGCAGTTAAAAGCTCCTCTAATACCCCTTCCAATTATAGAGGAACCATTCGAGCGAATAGCAATGGACCTGGTGGGACCATTAGAACGAACAGCTAGAGGACATCAATATATTCTAGTGATAATGGACTATGCTACCCAGAGGCCGTGCCACTAAGGACCGCCAACTCCAAAAGCATTGCAAAGGAACTAATTCTTCTTTTTTCAAGAGTGGGCATACCTAAGGAGATCCTGACGGACCAAGGGACACCTTTTGTCTCGAAGTTAATGAAGGATTTATATGCCCAACTTCGAGTGAAAGCCTTGAGAACTTCAATATACCACCCACAGACTGATGGGTTGGTAGAAAGATTTAATAAAACCCTAAAGAGTATGATACGGAAAATGGTGGACAAAGACGGAAAAAATTGGGACCTACTACTACCTTTTCTACTGTTTGCAGTCCGAGAGGTGCCCCAAGCATCCACAGGTTTCTCTCCATTCCAACTCCTGTATGGGCGTCATCCACGAGGCCTATTGGATTCCCTTCGTGAAACATGGGAAGACCAACAGAACCAAAATGAAAATATCATAGAATATGTTCAAACACTGAGAAACCGAATTTTACAAATCACCCCCCTAGTTAAAGAACATATGGAACAGGCCCAACGGCACCAACAGACCTACTACGATCGAGATGCCCAAGTAAGGAAGTTCCGGCCAGGCGACAGGGTAATGGTCCTGGTTCCAACAGCCGAAAGCAAGCTTTTAGCAAAATGGCAAGGACCCTACGAGGTAATAGAGGCTGTAGGGGACGTTAACTATAAAATCAAGCAGCCAGAAAAGCGTAAGCCAGAACAGATTTATCATGTGAATCTTTTAAAGGCCTGGCGTGAACAGGAAGCAGAAGTAGCCGCAGTATATCAGGAGAATCCAATGGAAGTGGATCTCCCCAGGGTACAGGTGTCCACAGAGTTGTCACCACAGCAGCAGGAGGAAGTAAGACAACTGATTCTCCGCAATACAGACGTATTCACTGAATATCCTGGACGAACAAACTTGATATACCACGACATTGTCACTAAACCTGGGGTGGTCATCAGAAATAGACCATATCGTATTCCTGAGGCCCGGAGGGAGGAAGTGAAATTAGAAGTAAAGAAAATGCTCCACTTGGGAATTATCGAAGAATCCAACAGTGAATGGTGTAGTCCCATCGTCCTGGTCCCCAAACCCGATGGGACCATTCGTTTCTGCAGTGATTTCCGGAAGTTGAACGAAGTGTCCCAATTTGATGCTTATCCCATTCCCCGAGTAGATGAACTAATAGACCGGCTAGGGCCTGCAAGATTTATGTCCACCTTAGACCTGACTAAAGGATATTGGCAAGTTCCCTTAACAAGGTCAGCAAGAGAGAAGACAGCGTTTTGTACCCCTGGTGGCCTGTTCCAATATAAGGTTTTGCCTTTTGGTCTTCACTGAGCCCCGGCCACATTTCAGCGGCTTATGGACAAACTCCTTAGGCCGTCGCATATTCAGAATGAGGCCTATTTGGACGACATAGTGATACATACCCCAAGTTGGGATTCCCACCTGAGCAAAGTGGAGAAGGTCCTGGAGACCCTGAGGAGAGCAGGCCTCACCGCAAACCCCGCAAAGTGTGCACTTGGGCTGATGGAGATCAAATATCTTGGATACACGGTCGGTAGAGGACTGATTAAACCACAACTTAACAAAGTGGACACAATACAGGGTTGGCCAAGGCCGGTAAGAAAGAGGCAGGTACGGGCATTTTTAGGAATAGTCGGATATTATCGGAGATTCATACCCGGTTTCGCCTCCATCGCAGCCCCCTTAACAGACCTAACTCGACAGAGGGCCCCAGATACGGTACAGTGGAACCCAGAAGCAGAAAGGGCGTTTGAGGACCTGAAAGTGGCCTTATGTCATGAGCCCATACTAATGGCTCCCGACTTCCGGTGCCCCTTCATATTACAGACGGATGCCTCCGCAGTTGGGTTAGGAGCAGTATTGTCGCAAGTAAAAGAGGAGGAGGAACTGTCCTCCAACCCTAAACATTTATTTGCTACATTCAACACCCTCCCTTACCCACCACCACCTCCTCCTGGCCATTCCTATCTGACTGCTGATGACTTTGCCAGATAATTTAAAAATAAAATTGACACCATCCGAAATGAGCTCTCCTCCCAGCTTGGCCCTATCCCACCATCCTCTCCACAAACCGACAACACCCACCCCTTACCCTTCCCCAATCGCTCCTCCACTATGGACTCCTTTGACCCTGTAACCAAGGACGAAGTATCTACTTTACTATCAACCTCTCACCTTACAACATGTCCACATGATCCTATTCCATCACAGCTAATTCCTACCCTATCCACCACCCTTATTCCAGCTCTCACACATCTATTCGACCTCTCTCTAAACACTGGCAAGTTTCCATCCTCTTTAAAACACGCCAAAATTACACCCATTCTCAAGAAGCCCTCATCTGCCCCAGCTTCTGCCTCCAACTATCGCCCTATCTCATGACTTCCCCTTGCTCAATTTATTTCCTCCAATTCCCTTCTTGACTCCTTCCAATCTGGTTTCTGGGCCCAACACTCTACTGAAACCGCCCTTACCAAAGTCACCAATGACTTTCTAACCGCCAAATCAAAGGGTCACTTCTCTATTCTAATTCTCCTGGATTTCTCTGCTGCCTTCGATACAGTTGACCACCCTCTTCTAATCCAAACTCTCCGCTCTTTTGGCATCCTGGACACAGCTCTTTCATGGTTCACATCCTATCTAAAAGTTCGTACTTTTAGCGTCTACTTCTCTGGCATCTCTTCTTCACCTCTCCCTCTGTCTGTTGGCGTTCCCCAAGGTTCTGTCCTAGGCCCCCTCCTCTTTCCATCTTTACCTCCTCCCTTGGCACCCTTATAAAATCCTTTGGATTTTAGTATCATCTTTATGCAGATGATACTCAAATCTACCTCTCTGCACCCGATCTATCCCCCTCTCTTTTAGCTTAAGTTTCCAACTGCCTCTCTAGCATATCCTCCTGGATGTCCGCCTGTCAACTCAAACTCAACATGTCTAAGACTGAACTTCTAATCTTTCCACCCTCTACTACAGCTTCCACTCCTCAAATATCTCTCACTGTTGAAAACACCATCATCACTCCCACCTCCCAGTCCCATTGTCTTGGGGTTCTACTGGATCCCGCCCTCTCTTTTTGTTCCTCACATCCAATCAATAACAACATCTTGTCAGTTTCACCTAAAAAACATCTCCAAAATTCGTCATTATCTTACAGAAGACATAGCTAAAATTCTAATACACTCTCTCATCATATCTCGACTCGACTACTGCAATTCACTCCTTGCTGGCCTAACCATCTCTTGTCTGTCTCCCCCTCCAATCCATAAGGACGCCTCCGCTAGACTCATCTTCCATACCAAACGATCAGTGTCTGCAGCTCCTCTCTGTCAATCACTCCACTGGCTTCCTATAGCTTCCCGAATCACATTTAAAATCATGACCCTAACATATAAAGCCCTCAACAACAATGCACCCCCTTATATCTCTGCTCTTGTTTCAAAATACTCTCCCAACCGCCCCCTTCATTCTGCTAACTACCTTCTTCTTTCCTCCTCCCTCATCACCTCCTCTCACTCCCGTCTTCAAGACTTTTCTTGTACTGCCCCTACTATTTGGAACTCCTTGCCCCGCTCCATTAGACTATCTTCATGCGTCCAAAACCTTTAAAAAATTACTAAAAACACACCTGTTTAAAAAATCTTATCATGTACAACTGAACACTCCACAGCTTAAAAACACTTACACCCACAATCTACAGTACAATACACAGACACCTCCACTCGATTAAACAAATTGCTTTCACACTGCCATCTTGCATTTCTCACCCTCTTGTATCACACCTAAACCCTTAGATTGTAAGTTTGCGAGTTTTCAATCTTGTGTCAGTGCCTTAGAAACAAGCTGTATGTACATTTGATTCTAAGCTCAAAAACAGGGCCCTCCGTTATAAGGTGTTAAGTTTGTTTTTTGCCATGTACTCAACTTCTGTACAGCACTACGGAATATGTTGGCGCAATATAAATAATGATAACAATAATAATAATAATAATAGATGAGTCTAGTGAAGGCGTTCATTATGGATTGAAGTGGGGAAAGACGGGGGGGGGGGGGGGGGCAAGCCAGCAAGAACCGAGTTACAATAGTCAAGACGAACAATAGTGTATTAGAATCGTAGTCTTGTGTAAGGTAGTGGCTTGTTTTGGAAATGTTTTTTAGATGGAGAAGGCAAGATTTTGTAAGCAACTGTATGTGAGGAATGAAAGAAAGGGGGAGGTCCAGTAGAACCCCAAGGCAAACGAGGGCGTACTTTTGGAGATAAATAATATATGTGTATTACTCATTCTGGGGAAGGAATAATCCTATACATTTTGGTTATTGATGCTGTACTTTACTGACTAGAGTTACAGTTAGTGACTCTGCTATCCTGGTTCTGGTGGTCCCTTGGTCTAGGTTGGTGTGCAAAACTTGGTCTGGGTTTATTCCTACTAGAAGGTATCTCTACAGTAAACTACAAGAACCAATGGGTAAGATCTGGGCAAGCCCAATTGAAGAAGCAGGTCATGACAGGGACCCCCTAAAGGACAAGACTCGGAGGGGGGGGGGGGTTACTTTGCCTTACAAACTGGATGCCTGCTGTGGTGACTTTGTGGGAGTTAGAAGCTTCTCTGCAGACAGAACGTGTGAAAACTGCCTCCCCTGTGTCTCTTTCCACCCCACTCCCTCCTCTGTGTCTCTTTCCACCATCTCCCCCTTCTCCCTACCCTTTATCTTTCTCGCCCTTCTCCCTCCTCTGTGCTCCTGTTTGCATTTATGGGTGTAAAACCATTTGCAGGCTTGGGAAATTGATAATTTTCTCCAAGCCGAAATGTGTTTCCGATTTACAAGCTTGAAAAAAAGTTACGGCTTTACGGCCGCCGTTTTTTTCCTTGCTTAGCCGTTTTCAGACGTTCCGAAAACCCCAATTAAACAACAAATTAGGTTGTAAGTTAATTTTTTTAAATTCATTAGCGTCTTTTGGCGGTCTTCCCATTGGCGGCCGCTAAGGCTGTAATTTATTTGAAGCCTGTAACTCGCAAGCCGTTTGGAGCATCTCCCCCATCAAGGCAGTCACGTATGGGCCTTCGTCTCTCATCGCAAGGCCCGCAATGAGCGCCAAAGGCGCAAGCCCATAACTTTTAACATTGCGTGACCAACACTCGCAATTACGACAACTATATATGTGATACCCGATGATCTGACACCATTTTCCAATACTTGCAACTATTCCTGGCACTCTAATTGCAAGTAATCCTGGTGCTTTACTTGCAGGTAATCCTGGCACTCTACTTGCAAGTATTCTTGGCACTCTACATTCAGGTAATTCAGGTAATCCTGCTACTCTATATGCAAGTAATCCTGGCACTCTGTATGCAAGTAATCCTGGCACTCTGTATGCAAGTAATCCTGGCACTCTGTATGCAAGTAATCCTGGCACTCTCCTTGCAGGTAATCCTGGCACTCTCCTTGCAGGTAATCCTGGCACTCTCCTTGCAGGTAATCCTGGCACTCTACATGCAGGTGACCCTGGCACTCTACTTGCAAGTAATCCTGGGACTCTACATGCAGGTAACCCTGGCACTCTACTTGCAGGTAATTTTGGCATTCTACTTGCAGGTAATCCTGGCACTCTTCTTGCAGGTAATCCTGGCACTCTACATTCAGGTAATCCTGGCACTCTACTTGCAAGTAATCCTGGCACTCTACATTCAGGTAATCCTGGCACTCTACATTCAGGTAATCCTGGCACTCTACTTGCAAGTAATCCTGGCACTCTACTTGCAAGTAATCCTGGCACTCTACTTGCAAGTAATCCTGGCACTCTACTTGCAAGTAATCCTGTCACTCTACTTGCAAGTAATCCTGTCACTCTACTTGCAAGTAATCCTGTCACTCTACTTGCAGATAATTCTGGTACTCTACATGCAGGTAACCCTGGCACTCTACATGCAAGTAATCCTGGCACTCTACATGCAAGTAATACTGGCACTCTATTTACAGATAATCCTGGCACTCTACTTGTACGTAATCCTGGCACGCTCCATGCAGGTAAACATGGCACTCTACATGCACTCTATTTGCACTCTCCATGCAGGTAACCCTGACAATTTCTTTGCACTCTATTTGCACTCTCCATGCAGGTAACCCTGACAATTTATTTGCACTCTATTTGCACTCTCCATGCAGGTAACCCTGACAATTTATTTGCACTCTCCATGCAGGTAACCCTGGCACTATACTTGCAGGTAACCCTGGCACTATACTTGCAGGTAACCCTGGCACTCTGTTTGCACTCTCCGTGCAGGTAACCCTGGAACTCTATGTGCACTCTACTTGCAGGAACCCTGACACTCTATTTGCACTCTCCATGCAGGTAACCCTGGCACTCTCTTTGAACTCTCCGTGCAATCAACCCTGGCACTCTATTTGCATTCTCCGGACAGGTAACCTTGGCACTCTCTTTGTACTTTCCGTGCAGGAAAACCTGGCACTCTCTTCGCGCTTTCCGTGCAGGTAAACCTTGCACTCTATTTGAACTCTCCGTGCAGGTTACACTGACACTCTATTTGCACTCTCCGTGCAGGTAACCATGGCACTCTACTTGCAGGTAACCATGGCACTCTACTTACAGGTAACCATGCCTTGTCGCTCATTGCAACCCCCCCCCCCCCCCACCACCACCACCATCTACTTTCCGGGCCTCGTTATGAGAGCCTTTGAAGCTCATCACGAGCCCCGCAATGAGCAGCTTCGGTGCTCATCGCATGCCCCGCAGTGAGCAGCTTTGCTCTCACACCTCCCGTGTCTCTTTGCATCCTCTCCCTCCTCTGTGTTTTTCCCCCCTTAACTGCCTCCCCTGTGTCTCTTTCCACCCCACTCCCTCCTCTGTGTCTCTTTCCCCCATCTCCCCCTTCTCCCTCCCCTTTATCTTTCTCCCCCCTCTCCCTCCTCTGTGCTCCTGTTTGCATTTATGGGTGTAAAACCATTTGCGGGCTTAGGAAATTGATAATTTTCTCCAAGCCGAAATGTGTTTCCGATTTACAAGCTTGAAAAAAAGTTACGGCTTTACGGCCGCTGTTTTTTTCCTTGCTTTGCCGTTTTCAGACCTCCCAAAAACGCCAATTAAACAACAAATTAGTTTGCAACCTCACTTACAGGCTCCCTACCTCTCCCCATGTGCTGTGTGTGAGGTTGTAAGTTAATTTTATTTAATTCATTAGCGTCTTTGGCGGCCGCTAAGGTCGTAATTTATTTGAAGCCTGTAACTTGCAAGCTGTTTGGTGCGTCTCCAGCCTCAAGCCAGTCACGTATGGGCCTTCGTCTCTCATCGCAAGGCCCGCAATGAGCGCCAAAGGCACAAGCCCCTAACTTTTAACATTGCGTGACCAACACTCGCAATTACGACAACTATATATGTGATACACAATGATCTGACACCATTTTCCAATACTTGCAACTAATCCTGGTGCTTTACTTGCAGGTAATCCTGGTGCTTTACTTGCAAGTAATCCTGGCACTCTGTATGCAAGTAATCCTGGCACTCTGTATGGCACTCTGTATGCAAGTAATCCTGGCACTCAGTATGCAAGTAATCCTGGCACTCTGTATGCAAGTAATCCTGGCACTCTGTATGCAAGTAATCCTGGCACTCTGTATGCAAGTAATCCTGGCACTCTGTATGCAAGTAATCCTGGCACTCTACCATGCAAGTAATCCTGGCACTCTACCATGCAAGTAATCCTGGCACTCTACCATGCAAGTAATCCTGGCACTCTACCATGCAAGTAACCCTGGCACTCTATACGCACTCTCCGGGCAGGTAACCCTGGCACTCTATTTGCACCCTACTTGCAGGTAACCCTGGCACTCTATTTGCACCCTACTTGCAGGTAACCCTGGCACTCTATTTGCACTCTCTGTGCAGGTAATCCTGGCACTCTCTGTGCAGGTAATCCTGGCACTCTATTTGCACTCTCCGGGCAGGTAATCCTTGCACTCTATTTGCACCCTACTTGCAGGCAACCTTTGCACTCTATTTGCACTCTCCATGCAGGTAATCCTGGCACTCTCTGTGCAGGTATCCCTGGCACTCTATTCACACTCTCCATGCAGGTAACCCTGGCACTCTAATTGCACTCTCTGTGCAGGTAATCCTGGCACTCTACCGGCAGGTAACCCTGGCACTCTATTGGCACTCACCATGCAGGTAACCCTGGCACTCTATTTGCACTCTCTGTGCAGGTAATCCTGGCACTCTATTTGCACTCTCTGTGCAGGTAATCCTGGCACTCTACCGGCAGGTAACCCTGGCACTCTATTCGTACTCTCCGGGCAGGTAATCCTGGCACTGTATTTGCACTCTCCATGCAGGTAATCCTGGCACTCTCTGTGCAGGTATCCCTGGCACTCTATTTGCACTCTCTGTGCAGGGAATCCTAGCACTCTACTGGCAGGTAACCCTGGCACTCTATTCACACTCTCCATGCAGGTAACCCTGGCACTCTATTCACACTCTCCATGCAGGTAACCATGGCACTCTACTTGCAGATAACCCTGGCACTCTATTTGCACTCTCTGTGCATGTAATCCTGGCACTCTACTGGCAGATAACCCAGGCACTCTATTGGCACTCACCATGCAGGTAACCCTGGCACTCTACTTGCAGATAACCCTGGCACTCTATTTGCACTCTCTGTGCAGGTAATCCTGGCACTCTACCGGCAGGTAACCCTGGCACTCTATTCGTACTCTCCGGGCAGGTAATCCTGGCACTGTATTTGCACTCTCCGTGCAGGTAACCCTGGCACTCTATTTGCACTCTCCGTGCAGGTAACCCTGGCACTCTATTTGCACCCTACTTGCAGGTAACCCTGGCACTCTATTTGCACTCTCCATGCAGGTAATCCTGGCACTCTACTTGCAGGTAACCCTGTGTGACGAAGTGCCCTTCGCCACTTTGTCTTGGAGAGGACTGTTTGCCAGCCTCCTGCCCTGCGACTATGGGCCTGGTACATATTGCCCTTCAAACACAGTATTCGGCCATACCAGAGTGTATGTCACTCATTCTGGCCCTTTACATACAGGGGGGGGGGGGGGTCATTCGGTACTTGCCCTGTGTGAACCATGATACCACAGATAGCTATGCCATGGAGCCCATTCATATAATGAAAGACTATGGGAAAGACTTTAGCTACATGGCAATTGAACTGTGTGAAGATGATCTGAGCGCTTTTCAGTAGTTTTGTGCGCTCAGATCCCAGCTGTAACGGAACCCATCACTGTTTTACCCTGTTTATGGTTATTTAATTCTTGGTTAAAATATGATCCTAGTAATATACTGTATGTGTGTTGGTTTGTGCTCTGCAGAATATTGGCCCCAGGCTAGTGCAGACCTTGGCAGGAGAGATAATCCTGTTACAGATAAGGGAGTCGATTGTGTGGAGTGTTTTCATTCTCAGATAAGAACAAAGAAGGCTGATTTAATCATTGTCTGATTATATCAAGTTGCCTCAGGGAGGGGTGACCACACCTATTGTCTTATATGTGTATTGTGTGGGGGATATGTGAAATGTCTGTGTGTTATGTGAAAAACATACTTTTACTAACTTTTGAACCCCTGGTCTGATTCATGCCATTTTTTAATATGTTGTTCCCCTGGGTGAGAGATATTGAACGGTGCTGGACTTAATGGTGTACCCCCTGTTTTTGGGGTACATCCAGAATGTGGTTAAAATTGTGTTATTCTGTTATCTGAGGGGAGGAGACGTGGGGGTTGAACCATGTATCTAATTGGCTGTGATAATTATGTGGGTGTAGCCCTTCAGAGGGCACCATTGCATAAAAGGAGATCCCCTGTCATTAAAGAATAGTTCTACTTGACCCTTCAAAACGTAGTCTCATCTCGTTATTAGAGGGGATCGCTATATCCTACTGGGGATTGCTATGCTTTTGCATACTCCCTTGAGCTGTAACTACTGAACGCTTGTTCCTGATGTACTCTCCTTGGAGGAGAGGTCTTCCCCACACAATCCTGGATGCTGGAGATTCATACAGGGTGGAAGGAAGACGGCACGGCTCCAGCTAAACTACGGCGGTTGTGGAGTCTGTGGTAGTGTGGTGTTTGGTGCGGTGATTGTAGGCCTCGGCGCAAACTAGGACGCGTCTATCAACGGAGGTACCCGGTCGGGGTGCCAGGAGATCCGTTACACCCTGGTACTCTATTTGCACTCTCCATGCAGGTAACCCTGGCACTCTATTTGCACTCTCCATGCAGGTAATCTTGACACTCTACTTGCAGGTAACCCTGGCACACTATTTGCACTCTCCATGATAGTAAACCTAGCACTCTACTTGCAGGTAACCCTGGCACTCTATTTGCACTCTCCATGCAGGCAACCCTGGCACTCTATTTGCACTCTGCGGGCAGGTAATCCTGGCACTATATTCGCAGTCTTCATGCAGGTAATCCTGGCACTTTATTCTCACTCTCCATGCAGGTAACCCTGGCACTCTATTTGCAATCTCTGTGCAGGTAACCCTGGAACTCTATGTGCACTCTCCGGGCAGGTAATCCTGGCATTCTATTTGCACTCTATGTGCAGGTAATCCTTTCACTCTACTTGCAGGTAACCCTGGCACTCTATTTGCACTCTCCATGCAGGTAACCCTGGCACTCTATTTGCACTCTCCGGGCAGGTAATCCTGGCACTATATTCGCACTCTCCATGCAAGTAACCATGGCACTCTATTTGCACTCTCGATGCAGGTAAACCTAGAACTCTACTTGCAGGTAACCCTGGCACTCTATTTGCACTCTCTGTGCAGGTATTCCTTGCATTCTACTTGCAGGTAATCCTGGCACTCTATTCACACTCTCCATGCAGCTAACCCTGGCACTCTATTCACACTCTCCATGCAGGTAACCATGGCACTCTATTTGCACTTTCTGTGCAGGTTATCCTGACACTCTAACAGCAGGTAACCCTGGCACTCTATTCGCAGTCTTCATGCAGGTAACCCTGGCACTATATTCACACTTTCCATGCAGGTAACCCTGGCACTCTATTTGCAGGTAACCCTGACACTCTATTTGCACCCTACTTGAAGGTAACCCTGGCACTCTATTTGCACTCTCCATGCAGGTAATCTTGGCACTATATTCACACTTTCCATACAGGTAACCCTGGCACTATATTCACACTTTCCATAAAGGTAACCCTGGCACTATATTCACACTTTCCATACAGGTAACACTGGCACTCTATTTGCAGGTAACCCTGGCACACTATTTGCACTCTCCATGATGGTTAACCTAGCACTCTACTTGCAGGTAATCCTGGCACTCTATTCACACTCTCCATGCAGCTAACCCTGGCACTGTATTTGCACTCTCCTTGCAGGTAACCCTGGCACTCTATTTGAACCCTACTTGAAGGTAACCCTGGCACTCTATTTGCACTCTCTGTGCAGGGAATCCTGGCACTATACTTGCAGGTAACCCTGGCACTCTACTTGCACTGTTCGTGCAGGTAATCCTGGCACTCTACTGGCAGGTAACCCTTGCACTGTATTCGCACTCTCCATGCAGGTAATCCTGGCAATCTATTCGCACTCTCCATGCAGGTAACCCTGGCACTCTATTTGCACTCCCCGGGCAGGTAATCCTGGCACTAAACCGGCAGGTGACCCTGGCACTCTATTCGCAGTCTTCATGCAGGTAATCCTGGCACTCTATTCACACTCTCCATGCAGGCAACCCTGGCACTCTATTTGCACTCTCCATGCAGGTAAAACTAGCACTCTACTTGCAGGTAACCCTGGCACTCTATTTGCACTCTCTGTGCAGGTATTCCTGGCATTCTACTTGCAGGTAACCCTGGCACTCTATTCGCACTCTCCATGCAGGTAATTCTGGCACTCTATTCGCACTCCATGCAGGTAATCTTGCCACTCTATTTACACTCTCCATGCAGCTAACCCTGGCACTCTATTCACACTCTCCATGCAGTTAACCCTGGCACTGTATTTGCACTCTCCTTGCAGGTAACCCTGGAACTCTATCTGCACCCTACTTGAAGGTAACCCTGGCACTCTATTCACACTCTCCATGCAGTTAACCCTGGCACTGTATTTGCACTCTCAGTGCAGGTAACCCTGACACTCTATTCGCACTCTCCGGGCAGGTAATCCTGCCACTCTATTTGCACCCTACTTGCAGGTAACCCTGGCACTCTATTTGCAATCTCTGTGCAGGTAACCCTGGAACTCTATTTGCACTCTCCGGGCAGGTAATCCTAGCATTCTATTTGCACTCTCTATGCAGGTAACCCTGGCACTCTATTTGCACTCTCCATGCATGTAAACCTGGCACTCTACTTGCAGGTAACCCTAGCACTCTATTTGCACTCTCCATGCAAGTATTCCCGGCACTCTATTTGCACTCTCTGTGCAGGTAATCCTGGCACTCTCTGTGCAGGTAATCCTGGCACTCTCTGTGCAGGTAATCCTGGCACTCTCTGTGCAGGTAATCCTGGCACTCTCTGTGCAGGTAATCCTGGCACTCTCTGTGCAGGTAATCCTGGCACTCTCTGTGCAGGTAATCCTGGCACTCTCTGTGCAGGTAATCCTGGCACTCTATTTGCACTCTCTGTGCAAGGAATCCTGGCACTCTACTTGCAGGTAACCCTGGCACTCTATTTGCACTCTCTGTGCAGGTATTCCTGGCATTCTACTTGCAGGTAACCCTGGCACTCTATTCACACTCTCCTTGCAGGTAACCCTGGCACTGTATTTGCACTCTCCTTGCAGGTAACCCTGCCACTCTATTTGCACTCTCCATGCAGGTAATCTTGGCACTCTATTTGCACTCTCCATGCAGGTAATCTTGGCACTCTATTTGCAGGTAACCCTGGCACTATATTCACACTTTCCATGCAGGTAACCCTGGCACTCTATTTGCAGGTAACCCTGACACTCTATTTGCACCCTACTTGAAGGTAACCCTGGCACTCTATTTGCACTCTCCATGCAGGTGAACCTAGCACTCTACTTGCAGGTAACACTGGCACTCTATTTGCACTCTCTGTGCAGGTATTCCTGGCACTGTATTTGCACTCTACTTGCAGGTAACCCTGGCACTCTATTTGCACTCTCCATGCAGGTAACCCTGGCACTGTATTTGCACTCTTCTTGCAGGTAACGCTGGCACTATATTTGCACCCTACTTGAAGGTAACCCTGGCACTCTATTTGCACTCTCCATGCAGGTAATCTTGGCACTCTACTTGCAGGTAACCCTGGCACACTATTTGCACTCTCCGTGCAGGTAACCCTGGCACTCTATTTGCACTCTCCGTGCAGGTAACCCTGGCACTCTATTCCCACTCTCCGGGCAGGTAATCCTGCCACTCTATTTGCACTCTCCATGCAGGTAACCCTGGCACACTATTTGCACTCTCCATGATGGTTAACCTAGCACTCTACTTGCAGGTAATCCTGGCACTCTTTTTGCACTCTCCATGCAGGTAATCCTGGCACTCTATTTGCACTCTCCATGCAAGTATTCCCGGCACTCTATTTGCACTCTCTGTGCAGGTAATCCTGGCACTCTCTGTGCAGGTATCCCTGGCACTCTATTTGCACTCTCTGTGCAAGGAATCCTGGCACTCTACTTGCAGGTAACCCTGGCACTCTATTTGCACTCTCCATGCAGGTAATCTTGGCACTCTCCATGCAGGCAACCCTGGCACTCTATTTGCACTCTCCGGACAGGTAACCCTGGCACTCTATTTGCACTCTCGATGCAGGTAAACCTAGAATTCTACTTGCAGGTAACCCTGGCACTCTATTTGCACTCTCTGTGCAGGTATTCCTGGCATTCTACTTGCAGGTAATCCTGGCACTCTATTCACACTCTCCTTGCAGGTAACCCTGGCACTCTATTCACACTCTCCTTGCAGGTAACCCTGGCACTCTATTCACACTCTCCTTGCAGGTAACCCTGGCACTCTATTTGCACTCTCCTTGCAGGTAACCCTGGCACTCTATTTGCACTCTCCTTGCAGGTAACCCTGGCACTCTATTTGCACTCTCTGTGCAGGTATTCCTGGCATTCTACTTGCAGGTAACCCTGGCACTCTATTCACACTCTCCTTGCAGGTAACCCTGGCACTCTATTCCCACTCTCCGGGCAGGTAACCCTGGCACTCTATTTGCACTCTCCATGCAGGTAACCCTGGCACTCTATTTGCACTCTCCATGCAGGTAACCCTGGCACTCTATTTGCACTCTCCATGCAGGTAATCTTGGTACTCTACTTGCAGGTAACCCTGGCACACTATTTGCACTCTCCGTGCAGGTAACCCTGGCACTCTATTTGCACTCTCCGTGCAGGTAACCCTGGCACTCTATTTGCACTCTACTTGCAGGTAACCCTGGCACTCTATTTGCACTCTCCATGCAGGTAATCTTGGCACTCTATTTGCACTCTCCATGCAGGTAATCTTGGCACTCTATTTGCACTCTCCATGCAGGTAATCTTGGCACTCTATTTGCACTCTCCATGCAGGTAATCTTGGCACTCTATTCGCACTCTCCATGCAGTTATCCCTGGCACTCTATTTGCACTCTCCATGCAGGTAAACCTAGCACTCTACTTGCAGGTAACACTGGCACTCTATTTGCACTCTCCATGCAGGTAACCCTGGCACTATATTCACACTTTCCATGCAGGTAACCCTGGCACACTATTTGCACTCTCCATGATGGTTAACCTAGCACTCTACTTGCAGGTAATCCTGGCACTCTATTCGCACTCTCCATGCAGGTAATCCTGGCACTCTATTCGCACTCTCCATGCAGGTAATCTTGGCACTCTATTCGCACTCTCCATGCAGTTAACCCTGGCACTCTATTTGCACTCTCCATGCAGGTAAACCTAGCACTCTACTTGCAGGTAACACTGGCACTCTATTTGCACTCTCCATGCAGGTAACCCTGGCACTCTATTTGCACTCTCCATGCAGGTAATCTTGGCACTCTACTTGCAGGTAACCCTGGCACTCTATTTGCACTCTCCATGCAGGTAATCTTGGCACTCTACTTGCAGGTAACCCTGGCACACTATTTGCACTCTCCATGATGGTTAACCTAGCACTCTCCATGCAGGTAATCCTGGCACTCTATTCGCACTCTCCATGCAGGTAATCCTGGCACTCTATTCGCACTCTCCATGCAGGTAATCCTGGCACTCTATTCGCACTCTCCATGCAGGTAATCCTGGCACTCTATTCGCACTCTCCATGCAGGTAATCCTGGCACTCTATTCGCACTCTCCATGCAGGTAATCTTGGCACTCTATTTGCATTCTCTGGGCAGGTAATCCTGGCACACTATTTGCACCCTATTTGCAGGTTACCCTGGCACTCTATTTGCACTCTCCATGCAGGTTACCCTGGCACTCTATTTGCACTCTCCATGCAGGTTACCCTGGCACTCTATTTGCACTCTCTGTGCAGGGAATCCTGGCACTATACTTGCAGGTAACCCTGGCACTCTTTTTGCACTGTCTGTGCAGGTAATCCTGGCACTCTACTTGCAGGTAACCCTTGCACTGTATTCGCACTCTCCATGCAGGTAACCCTGGCACTCTATTCACACTCTCCATGCAGGTAATCCTGGCACTGTATTTGCACTCTTCTTGCAGGTAACCCTGGCACTCTATTTGCACCCTACTTGCAGGTAACCCTGGCACACTATTTGCACTCTCCGTGCAGGTAACCCTGGCACTCTATTTGCACTCTCCATGCAGGTAATCCTAGCACTCTACTTGCAGGTAATCCTGGCACTCTTTTTGCACTCTCCATGCAGGTAATCCTGGCACTCTATTCGCACTCTCCATGCAGGTAATCTTGGCACTCTATTTGCATTCTCTGGGCAGGTAATCCTGGCACACTATTTGCAGGTAACCCTAGCACTCTATTTGCACTCTCCATGCAAGTATTCCCAGCACTCTATTTGCACTCTCTGTGCAAGGAATCCTGGCACTCTACTTGCAGGTAACCCTGGCACTCTATTTGCACTGTCCGTGCAGGTAATACTGGCACCCTATTTGCATTGTCTGTGCAGGTATTCCTGGCACTCTATTTGCACTCTCCATGCAGGTAATCTTGGCACTCTCCATGCAGGCAACCCTGGCACTCTATTTGCACTCTCCATGCAGGCAACCCTGGCACTCTATTTGCACTCTCAGGACAGGTAACCCTGGCACTCTATTTGCACTCTCCGGACAGGTAACCCTGGCACTCTATTTGCACTCTCGATGCAGGTAAACCTAGATTTCTACTTGCAGGTAACCCTGGCACTCTATTTGCACTCTCTGCGCAGGTATTCCTGGCATTCTACTTGCAGGTAATCCTGGCACTCTATTCACACTCTCCATGCAGCTAACTCTGGCACTCTATTCACACTCCCCATGCAGGTAAAACTAGCACACTACTTGCAGGTAACCCTGGCACTCTATTTGCACTCTCCATGCAGGTAATCCTGGCACTCTATTTGCACTCTCCGGGCAGGTAACCCTGGCACTCTATTTGCAATCTCTGTGCAGGTAACCCTGGAACTCTATTTGCACTCTACTTGCAGGTAACCCTGGCACTCTATTTGCACTCTCCATGCAGGTAATCTTGGCACTCTACTTGCAGGTAACCCTGGCACTATATTCACACTTTCCATGCAGGTAACCCTGGCACACTATTTGCACTCTCCATGATGGTTAACCTAGCACTCTACTTGCAGGTAACCCTGGCACTCTATTTGCACTCTCCATGCAGGTAATCTTGGCACTCTAGTCGCACTCTCCATGCAGTTAACCCTGGCACTGTATTTGCACTCTCCTTGCAGGTAACCCTGACACTCTATTTGCACTCTCCGGGCAGGTAACCCTGGCACTCTATTTGCAATCTCTGTGCAGGTAACCCTGGAACTCTATTTGCACTCTACTTGCAGGTAACCCTGGCACTCTATTTGCACTCTCCATGCAGGTAATCTTGGCACTCTACTTGCAGGTAACCCTGGCACTATATTCACACTTTCCATGCAGGTAACCCTGGCACACTATTTGCACTCTCCATGATGGTTAACCTAGCACTCTACTTGCAGGTAACCCTGGCACTCTATTTGCACTCTCCATGCAGGTAATCTTGGCACTCTAGTCGCACTCTCCATGCAGTTAACCCTGGCACTGTATTTGCACTCTCCTTGCAGGTAACCCTGACACTCTTTTTGCACCCTACTTGAAGGTAACCCTGGCACTCTATTTGCACTCTCTGTGCAGGTATTCCTGGCATTCTACTTGCAGGTAACCCTGGCACTCTATTCGCACTCTCCATGCAGGTAATCTTGCCACTCTCCATGCAGTTAACCCTGGCACTGTATTTGCACCCTACTTGAAGGTAACCCTGGCACTCTATTTGCACTCTCCATGCAGGTAATCCTGGCACTCTATTTGCACTCTCCGGGCAGGTAACCCTGGCACTCTATTTGCAATCTCTGTGCAGGTAATCTTGGCACTCTATTTGCACTCTCCATGCAGGTAATCTTGGCACTCTACTTGCAGGTAACCCTGGCACTATATTCACACTTTCCATGCAGGTAACCCTGGCACACTATTTGCACTCTCCATGATGGTTAACCTAGCACTCTACTTGCAGGTAACCCTGGCACTCTATTTGCACTCTCCATGCAGGTAATCTTGGCACTCTAGTCGCACTCTCCATGCAGTTAACCCTGGCACTGTATTTGCACCCTACTTGAAGGTAACCCTGGCACTCTATTTGCACTCTCCATGCAGGTAAACCTAGCACTCTACTTGCAGGTAACACTGGCACTCTATTTGCACTCTCTGTGCAGGTATTCCTGGCATTCTACTTGCAGGTAACCCTGGCACTCTATTTGCACTCTCCATGCAGGTAATCCTGGCACTCTATTCGCACTCTCCATGCAGGTAATCTTGCCACTCTCCATGCAGTTAACCCTGGCACTGTATTTGCACCCTACTTGCAGGTAACCCTGGCACTCTATTTGCACTCTCCATGCAGGTAACCCTGGCACTCTATTTGCACTCTCCATGCAGGTAATCTTGGCACTCTACTTGCAGGTAACCCTGGCACTCTATTTGCACTCTCCATGCAGGTAATCTTGGCACTCTACTTGCAGGTAACCCTGGCACACTATTTGCACTCTCCATGATGGTTAACCTAGCACTCTCCATGCAGGTAATCCTGGCACTCTATTCGCACTCTCCATGCAGGTAATCCTGGCACTCTATTCGCACTCTCCATGCAGGTAATCCTGGCACTCTATTCGCACTCTCCATGCAGGTAATCCTGGCACTCTATTCGCACTCTCCATGCAGGTAATCCTGGCACTCTATTCGCACTCTCCATGCAGGTAATCCTGGCACTCTATTCGCACTCTCCATGCAGGTAATCCTGGCACTCTATTCGCACTCTCCATGCAGGTAATCTTGGCACTCTATTTGCACTCTCTGTGCAGGGAATCCTGGCACACTATTTGCACCCTATTTGCAGGTTACCCTGGCACTTTATTTGCACTCTCCATGCAGGTAATCTTGGCACCCTATTTGCATTGTCTGTGCAGGTATTCCTGGCACTCTATTTGCACTCTCCATGCAGGCAATCTTGGCACTCTCCATGCAGGCAATCTTGGCACTCTCCATGCAGGCAATCTTGGCACTCTCCATGCAGGCAATCTTGGCACTCTCCATGCAGGCAATCTTGGCACTCTCCATGCAGGCAATCTTGGCACTCTCCATGCAGGCAATCTTGGCACTCTCCATGCAGGCAATCTTGGCACTCTCCATGCAGGCAATCTTGGCACTCTCCATGCAGGCAATCTTGGCACTCTCCATGCAGGCAATCTTGGCACTCTATTTGCACTCTCCATGCAGGTAATCCTGGCACTCTATTTGCACTCTCCATGCAGGTAATCCTGGCACTCTATTTGCACTCTCCATGCAGGTAATCCTGGCACTCTATTTGCACTCTCCGTGCAGGTAACCCTGGCACTCTATTTGCACCCTACTTGCAGGTAACCCTGGCACTCTACTTGCACTCTCCATGCAGGTAACCCTGGCACTCTATTTGCACTCTCCATGCAGGTAACCCTGGCACTCTATTTGCACTCTCCATGCAGGTAATCTTGGCACACTATTTGCACTCTCCATGATGGTTAACCTAGCACTCTCCATGCAGGTAATCCTGGCACTCTATTCGCACTCTCCATGCAGGTAATCCTGGCACTCTATTCGCACTCTCCATGCAGGTAATCTTGGCACTCTATTTGCATTCTCTGGGCAGGTAATCCTGGCACACTATTTGCACCCTATTTGCAGGTTACCCTGGCACTCTATTTGCACTCTCCATGCAGGTTACCCTGGCACTCTATTTGCACTCTCCATGCAGGTAATCTTGGCACTCTATTTGCACTCTCTGTGCAGGGAATCCTGGCACTATACTTGCAGGTAACCCTGGCACTCTTTTTGCACTGTCCGTGCAGGTAATCCTGGCACTCTACTTGCAGGTAACCCTTGCACTGTATTCGCACTCTCCATGCAGGTAACCCTGGCACTCTATTCACACTCTCCATGCAGGTAACCATGGCACTCTATTTGCACTTTCTGTTCAGGTTATCCTGACAGTCTACCGGCAGGTAACCCTGGCACTCTATTTGCACTCTCCGGTTAGGTAATCCTGGCATTCTATTTGCACTCTCCATGCAGGTAACCCTGGCACTATATTTGCACTCTCCATGCAGGTAACCCTGGCACTCTATTTGCAGGTAACCCTGGCACACTATTTGCACTCTCCATGATGGTAAACCTAGCACTCTACTTGCAGGTAACCCTGGCACTCTATTTGCACTCTCCATGCAGGTAATCTTGGCACTCTATTCACACTCTCCATGCAGGCAACCCTGGCACTCTATTTGCACTCTGCGGGCAGGTAATCCTGGAACTATTTTCGCACTCTCCATGCAAGTAACCCTGGCAATCTATTTGCACTCTCCATGCAGGTAAACCTAGCACTCTACTTGCAGGTAACCCTGGCACTCTATTTGCACTCTCTGTGCAGGTAATCCTGGCACTCTATTCGCACTCTCCATGCAGGTAATCTTGCCACTCTATTTACACTCTCCATGCAGCTAACCCTGGCACTCTATTCACACTCTCCATCCAGTTAACCCTGGTATTGTATTTGCACTCTCTTTGCAGGTAACCCTGGCACTCTATTTGCACCCTACTTGAAGGTAACCCTGGCACTCTATTTGCACTCTCCGTGCAGGTAACCCTGGCACTCTATTTGCACCCTACTTGAAGGTAACCCTGGCACTCTATTTGCACTCTCCATGCAGGTAACCCTGGCACTCTATTTGCACTCTCCATGCAGGTAACCCTGGCACTCTATTTGCACTCTCCATGCAGGTAACCCTGGCACTCTATTTGCACTCTCCATGCAGGTAACCCTGGCACTCTATTTGCACTCTCCGGGCAGGTAATCCTAGCATTCTATTTGCACTCTATGTGCAGGTAATCCTGGCACTCTTCTTGCAGGTAACCCTGGCACTCTATTTCGACTCTCTATGCAGGTAACCCTGGCACTCTATTTGCACTCTCCATGCAGGTAATCTTGGCACTCTACTTGCAGGTAACCCCGGCACTCTATTTGCACTCTCCATGCGTGTAAACCTGGCACTCTACTTGCAGGTAACCCTAGCACTCTATTTCCACTCTCTATGCAAGTATTCCTGGCTCTATTTGCACTCTCCGTGCAGGTAATCTTGGCACTCTCCATGCAGGCAACCCTGGCATTCTATTTGCACTCTCCGGGCAGGTAATCCTGGCACTATATTCGCACTCACCATGCAGGTAACCCTGGCACTCTACTTGCAGGTAACCCTGGCACTCTATTCACACTCTCCATGCAGCTAACCATGGCACTCTATTCACACTCTTCATGCAGTTAACCCTGGCACTCTATTTGCACTCTCCATGCAGGTAACCCTGGCACTCTATTTGCACTCTCCATGCAGGTAACCCTGGCACTCTATTTGCACTCTCCATGCAGGTAACCCTGGCACTCTATTTGCACTCTCCATGCAGGTAACCCTGGCACTCTATTTGCACTCTCCATGCAGGTAACCCTGGCATTCTATTTGCACTCTCCATGCAGGTAACCCTGGCACTATATTCACACTTTCCATGCAGGTAACCCTGGCACTCTATTTGCAGGTAACCCTGGCACACTATTTGCACTCTCCATGCAGGTAACCCTGGCACTCTATTTGCACTCTCCATGCAGGTAACCCTGGCACTATATTCACACTTTCCATGCAGGTAACCCTGGCACTATATTCACACTTTCCATGCAGGTAACCCTGGCACACTATTTGCACTCTCCGGGCAGGTAATCCTGGCACTATATTCGCACTCTCCATGCAGGTAACCATGGCACTCTATTTGCACTCTCGATGCAGGTAAACCTAGAACTCTACTTGCAGGTAACCATGGCACTCTATTTGCACTCTCTGTGCAGGTATTCCTGGCATTCTACTTGCAGGTAATCCTGGCACTCTATTCACACTCTCCATGCAGCTAACCCTGGCACTCTATTCACACTCTCCTTGCAGTTAACCCTGGCACTGTATTTGCACCCTACTTGAAGGTAACCCTGGCACTCTATTTGCACTCTCCGTGCAGGTAACCCTGGCACTCTATTCACACTCTCCGGGCAAGTAATCCTGGCATTCTATTTGCACTCTATGTGCAGGTAATCCTTTCACTCTACTTGCAGGTAACCCTGGCACTCTATTTGCACTCTCCAGGCAGGTAATCTTGGCACTCTATTCGCACTCTCCAGGCAGGTAATCTTGGCACTCTATTCACACTCTCCATGCAGCTAACCCTGGCACTCTATTCACACTCTCCATGCAGTTAACCCTGGCACTCTATTCACACTCTCCATGCAGTTAACCCTGGCACTGTATTTGCACCCTACTTGAAGGTAACCCTGGCACTCTATTTGCACTCTCCATGCAGGTAAACCTGGCACTCTACTTGCAGGTAACCCTGGCATTCTATTTGCACTCTCCATGCAAGTATTCCTGGCACTCTATTTGCACTCTACATGCAGGTAATCCTGGCACTCTCTTTGCAGGTATCCCTGGCGCTCTATTTGCACTCTCTGTGCAGGGAATCCTGGCACTATACTTGCAGGTAACCCTGGCACTCTATTTGCACTGCCCGTGCAGGTAATCCTGGCACTCTATTTGCATTCTCTGTGCAGGTAATCCTGGTACTCTATTTGCACTCTCCAGGCAGGTAATCCTGGCACTCTGCGAATACAGTGCAAGTGTTACCTGCCAGTACTCTCCATGCAGGTAACCCTGGCACTCTATTCACACTCTCCATGCAGGCAACCCTGGCACTCTATCTGCACTCTCCGGGCAGGTAATCCTGGCACTCTATCTGCACTCTCCGGGCAGGTAACCCTGGCACTATATTCGCACTCTCCATGCAGGTAACCCTGGCACTCTACTTGCAGGTAACCCTGGCACTCTATTTGTACTCTCTGTGCAGGTATTCCTGGCATTCTACTTGCAGGTAACCCTGGGACTCTATTCGCACTCTCCGTGCAGGTAATCCTGGCACTCTACTTGCAGGTAACCCTTGCACTGTATTTGCACTCTCCTTGCAGGTAACCCTGGCACTCTATTTGCACTCTCCTTGCAGGTAACCCTGGCACTCTATTTCCGCTCTCTATGCAGGTAACCCTGGCACTCTATTTGCACTCTCCATGCATGTAAACCTGGCACTCTACTTGCAGGTATCCCTAGCACTCTATTTGCACTCTCCATGCAGGTAATCTTGGCACTCTACTTGCAGTTAACCCTGGCACTCTATTTGCACTCTCCGGGCAGGTAATCCTGGCACTATATTCGCACTCTCCATGCAAGTAACCATGGCACTCTATTTGCACTCTCGATGCAGGTAAACCTAGAACTCTACTTGCAGGTAACCCTGGCACTCTATTTGCACTCTCTGTGCAGGTATTCCTGGCATTCTACTTGCAGGTAATCCTGGCACTCTATTCACACTCTCCATGCAGCTAACCCTGGCACTCTATTCACACTCTCCATGCAGGTAACCATGGCACTCTATTTGCACTTTCTGTGCAGGTTATCCTGACACTCTAACAGCAGGTAACCCTGGCACTCTATTCGCAGTCTTCATGCAGGTAATCCTGGCACTCTATTCGCACTCTCCATGCAGGTAACCCTGGCACTCTATTTGCACTCTCTGGGCAGGCAATCCTGGCACTCAACCGGCAGGTAACCCTGGCACTCTATTCACACTCTCCGGGCAAGTAATCCTGGCATTCTATTTGCACTCTGTGCAGGTAATCCTTTCACTCTCCATGCAGGTAACCCTGGCACTCTATTTGCAGGTAACCCTGGCACTCTATTTGCACTCTCCATGCAGGTAATCTTGGCACTCTATTCTCACTCCAGGCAGGTAATCTTGGCACTCTATTCACACTCTCCATGCAGCTAACCCTGGCACTCTATTCACACTCTCCATGCAGTTAACCCTGGCACTGTATTTGCACTCTCCTTGCAGGTAACCCTGGCACTCTCCTTGCTGGTAACCCTGGCACTCTACTTGCAGGTAACCCTGGCATTCTATTTGCACTCTCCATGCAAGTATTCCTGGCACTTTATTTGCAGGTATCCCTGGCGCTCTATTTGCACTCTCTGTGCAGGGAATCCTGGCACTATACTTGCAGGTAACCCTGGCACTCTATTTGCACTGCCCGTGCAGGTAATCCTGGCACTCTATTTGCATTCTCTGTGCAGGTAATCCTGGCACTCTATTTGCATTCTCTGTGCAGGTAATCCTGGCACTCTATTTGCATTCTCTGTGCAGGTAATCCTGGCACTCTATTTGCATTCTCTGTGCAGGTAATCCTGGCACTCTATTTGCATTCTCTGTGCAGGTAATCCTGGCACTCTATTTGCATTCTCTGTGCAGGTAATCCTGGCACTCTACTGGCAGGTAACCCTTGCACTGTATTCGCACTCTCCATGCAGGTAACCCTGGCACTCTATTCACACTCTCCATGCAGGTAACCATGGTACTCTATTTGCACTTTCTGTGCAGGTTATCCTGACACTCTACCAGCAGGTAACCCTGGCACTCTATTCGCACTCTCCATGCAGGTAACCCTGGCACTCTATTCGCACTCTCCATGCAGGTAACCCTGGCACTCTATTCGCACTCTCCATGCAGGTAACCCTGGCACTCTATTCGCACTCTCCATGCAGGTAACCCTGGCACTCTATTCGCACTCTCCATGCAGGTAACCCTGGCACTCTATTCGCACTCTCCATGCAGGTAACCCTGGCACTCTATTCGCACTCTCCATGCAGGTAACCCTGGCACTCTATTCGCACTCTCCATGCAGGTAACCCTGGCACTCTATTCGCACTCTCCATGCAGGTAACCCTGGCACTCTATTCGCACTCTCCATGCAGGTAACCCTGGCACTCTATTCGCACTCTCCATGCAGGTAACCCTGGCACTCTATTTGCACTCTCCGGGCAGGCAATCCTGGCACTCAACTGGCAGGTAACCCTTGCACTGTATTCGCACTCTCCATGCAGGTAACCCTGGCACTCTATTCACACTCTCCATGCAGGTAACCATGGCACTCTATTTGCACTTTCTGTGCAGGTTATCCTGACACTCTACCAGCAGGTAACCCTGGCACTCTATTTGCACTCTCCATGCAGGTCATCCTGGGACTCTATTTGCACTCTCCATGCAGGTCATCCTGGGACTCTATTTGCACTCTCCATGCAGGTCATCCTGGGACTCTATTTGCACTCTCCATGCAGGTCATCCTGGGACTCTATTTGCACTCTCCATGCAGGTCATCCTGGGACTCTATTTGCACTCTCCATGCAGGTCATCCTGGGACTCTATTTGCACTCTCCATGCAGGTCATCCTGGGACTCTATTTGCACTCTCCATGCAGGTAATCTTGCCACTCTATTCACACTCTACATGCAGGTAATCTTGCCACTCTATTCACACTCTCCATGCAGTTAACCCTGGCACTCTATTTGCACTCCCCATGCAGGTAAAACTAGCACACTACTTGCAGGTAACCCTGGCACTCTATTTGCACTCTCCATGCAGGTAATCCTGGCACTCTATTCGCACTCTCTGGGCAGGTAACCCTGGCACTCTATTTGCAATCTCTGTGCAGGTAACCCTGGAACTCTATTTGCACTCTCCGGTTAGGTAATCCTGGCATTCTATTTGCACTCTCCATGCAGGTAACCCTGGCACTATATTTGCACTCTCCATGCAGGTAACCGGGCACTCTATTTGCAGGTAACCCTGGCACACTATTTGCACTCTCCATGATGGTAAACCTAGCACTCTACTTGCAGGTAACCCTGGCACTCTATTTGCACTCTCCATGCAGGTAATCTTGGCACTCTATTCACACTCTCCATGCAGGCAACCCTGGCACTCTATTTGCACTCTGCGGGCAGGTAATCCTGGAACTATTTTCGCACTCTCCATGCAAGTAACCCTGGCAATCTATTTGCACTCTCCATGCAGGTAAACCTAGCACTCTACTTGCAGGTAACCCTGGCACTCTATTTGCACTCTCTGTGCAGGTAATCCTGGCACTCTATTTGCACTCTCCATGCAGCTAACCCTGGCACTCTATTCACACTCTCCATCCAGTTAACCCTGGTATTGTATTTGCACTCTCTTTGCAGGTAACCCTGGCACTCTATTTGCACCCTACTTGAAGGTAACCCTGGCACTCTATTTGCACTCTCCGTGCAGGTAACCCTGGCACTCTATTTGCACCCTACTTGAAGGTAACCCTGGCACTCTATTTGCACTCTCCGTGCAGGTAACCCTGGCACTCTATTCCCACTCTCCGGGCAGGTAATCCTGCTACTCTATTTGCACTCTCCATGCAGGTAACCCTGGCACTCTATTTGCACTCTCCATGCAGGTAACCCTGGCACTCTATTCACACTCTCCATGCAGGCAACCCTGGCACTCTATCTGCACTCTCCGGGCAGGTAACCCTGGCACTCTATTTGCACTCTCCATGCAGGTAACCCTGGCACTCTATTTGCACTCTCCATGCAGGTAACCCTGGCACTCTATTTGCACTCTCCATGCAGGTAACCCTGGCACTCTATTTGCACTCTCCGGGCAGGTAATCCTAGCATTCTATTTGCAGGTAACCCTGGCACTCTATTTCGACTCTCTATGCAGGTAACCCTGGCACTCTATTTGCACTCTCCATGCAGGTAATCTTGGCACTCTGCTTGCAGGTAACCCCGGCACTCTATTTGCACTCTCCATGCATGTAAACCTGGCACTCTACTTGCAGGTAACCCTGGCACTCTATTTGCACTGCCTGTGCAGGTAATCCTGGCACTCTATTTGCATTCTCTGTGCAGGTAATCCTGGCACTCTATTTGCATTCTCTGTGCAGGTAATCCTGGCACTCTACTGGCAGGTAACCCTTGCACTGTATTCGCACTCTCCATGCAGGTAACCCTGGGACTCTATTTGCACTCTCCATGCAGCTAACCCTGGCACTATATTCACACTCTCCATGCAGTTAACCCTGGCACTATATTCACACTTTCCATGCAGGTAACCCTGGCACTCTATTTGCACTCTCCTTGCAGGTAACCCTGGCACTCTATTTGCACCCTACTTGAAGGTAATCCTGCTACTCTATTTGCACTCTCCATGCAGGTAACCCTGGCACTCTATTTGCACTCTCCATGCAGGTAACCCTGGCACTCTATTTGCACTCTCCATGCAGGTAACCCTGGCACTCTATTTGCACTCTCCATGCAGGTAACCCTGGCACTCTATTTGCACTCTCCATGCAGGTAACCCTGGCACTCTATTTGCACTCTCCATGCAGGTAACCCTGGCACTCTATTTGCACTCTCCATGCAGGTAACCCTGGCACTCTATTTGCACTCTCCATGCAGGTAACCCTGGCACTCTATTTGCACTCTCCATGCAGGTAACCCTGGCACTCTATTTGCACTCTCCATGCAGGTAACCCTGGCACTCTATTTGCACTCTCCATGCAGGTAACCCTGGCACTCTATTTGCACTCTCCATGCAGGTAACCCTGGCACTCTATTTGCACTCTCCATGCAGGTAACCCTGGCACTCTATTTGCACTCTCCATGCAGGTAACCCTGGCACTCTATTTGCACTCTCCATGCAGGTAACCCTGGCACTCTATTTGCACTCTCCATGCAGGTAACCCTGGCACTCTATTTGCACTCTCCATGCAGGTAACCCTGGCACTCTATTTGCACTCTCCATGCAGGTAACCCTGGCACTCTATTTGCACTCTCCATGCAGGTAACCCTGGCACTCTATTTGCACTCTCCATGCAGGTAACCCTGGCACTCTATTTGCACTCTCCATGCAGGTAACCCTGGCACTCTATTTGCACTCTCCATGCAGGTAACCCTGGCACTCTATTTGCACTCTCCATGCAGGTAACCCTGGCACTCTATTTGCACTCTCCGTGCAGGTAATCCTGGCTCTCTATTTGCACTCTCTGTGCAGGTAATCCTGGCTCTCTATTTGCACTCTCCTTGCAGGTAACCCTGGCACTCTATTTGCACTCTCCTTGCAGGTAACCCTGGCACTCTATTTGCACTCTCCTTGCAGGTAACCCTGGCACTCTATTTGCACTCTCCTTGCAGGTAACCCTGGCACTCTATTTGCACTCTCCTTGCAGGTAACCCTGGCACTCTATTTGCACTCTCCTTGCAGGTAACCCTGGCACTCTATTTGCACTCTCCTTGCAGGTAACCCTGGCACTCTATTTGCACTCTCCTTGCAGGTAACCCTGGCACTCTATTTGCACTCTCCTTGCAGGTAACCCTGGCACTCTATTTGCACTCTCCATGCAGGTAACCCTGGCACTCTATTTGCACTCTCCTTGCAGGTAACCCTGGCACTCTATTTGCACTCTCCTTGCAGGTAACCCTGGCACTCTATTTGCACTCTCCTTGCAGGTAACCCTGGCACTCTATTTGCACTCTCCTTGCAGGTAACCCTGGCACTCTATTTGCACTCTCCTTGCAGGTAACCCTGGCACTCTATTTGCACTCTCCTTGCAGGTAACCCTGGCACTCTATTTGCACTCTCCTTGCAGGTAACCCTGGCACTCTCTTCGCACTCTCGGTGTAGGTAACCCTGGCACTTTCTTTGCACTCTCCATGCAGGTAACCCTGGCACTTTCTTTGCACTCTCCATGCAGGTAACCCTGGCACTTTCTTTGCACTCTCCTTGCAGGTAATCCTGGCACTCTATTTGCACTCTCGGTGTAGGTAACCCTGGCACTTTCTTTGCACTCTCCATGCAGGTAACCCTGGCACTTTCTTTGCACTCTCCATGCAGGTAACCCTGGCACTTTCTTTGCACTCTCCTTGCAGGTAATCCTGGCACTCTATTTGCACTCTCCTTGCAGGTAATCCTGGCACTCTATTTGCACTCTCCTTGCAGGTAACCCTGGCACTCTATTTGCACTCTCCTTGCAGGTAACCCTGGCACTCTATTTGCACTCTCCTTGCAGGTAACCCTGGCACTCTATTTGCACTCTCCTTGCAGGTAACCCTGGCACTCTCTTCGCACTCTCGGTGTAGGTAACCCTGGCACTTTCTTTGCACTCTCCATGCAGGTAACCCTGGCACTTTCTTTGCACTCTCCATGCAGGTAACCCTGGCACTTTCTTTGCACTCTCCTTGCAGGTAATCCTGGCACTCTATTTGCACTCTCGGTGTAGGTAACCCTGGCACTTTCTTTGCACTCTCCATGCAGGTAACCCTGGCACTTTCTTTGCACTCTCCATGCAGGTAACCCTGGCACTTTCTTTGCACTCTCCTTGCAGGTAATCCTGGCACTCTATTTGCACTCTCCTTGCAGGTAATCCTGGCACTCTATTTGCACTCTCCTTGCAGGTAACCCTGGCACTCTATTTGCACTCTCCTTGCAGGTAACCCTGGCACTCTATTTGCACTCTCCTTGCAGGTAACCCTGGCACTCTATTTGCACTCTCCTTGCAGGTAACCCTGGCACTCTATTTGCACTCTCCTTGCAGGTAACCCTGGCACTCTATTCGCACTCTCCGGGCAGGTAACCCTGGCACTCTATTCGCACTCTCGGTGTAGGTAACCCTGGCACTCTCTTCGCACTCTCGGTGTAGGTAACCCTGGCACTCTCTTCGCACTCTCGGTGTAGGTAACCCTGGCACTTTCTTTGCACTCTCCATGCAGGTAACCCTGGCACTTTCTTTGCACTCTCCATGCAGGTAACCCTGGCACTTTCTTTGCACTCTCCTTGCAGGTAATCCTGGCACTCTATTTGCACTCTCCTTGCAGGTAATCCTGGCACTCTATTTGCACTCTCCTTGCAGGTAACCCTGGCACTCTATTTGCACTCTCCTTGCAGGTAACCCTGGCACTCTATTTGCACTCTCCTTGCAGGTAACCCTGGCACTCTATTTGCACTCTCCTTGCAGGTAACCCTGGCACTCTATTTGCACTCTCCTTGCAGGTAACCCTGGCACTCTATTCGCACTCTCCGGGCAGGTAACCCTGGCACTCTATTCGCACTCTCGGTGTAGGTAACCCTGGCACTCTCTTCGCACTCTCGGTGTAGGTAACCCTGGCACTCTCTTCGCACTCTCGGTGTAGGTAACCCTGGCACTTTCTTTGCACTCTCCATGCAGGTAAACCTGCCACTCTATTTGCACTCTCCGGGCAGGTAATCCTGGCACTCTACTTGCACTCTCCGGGCAGGTAACCCTGGCTCTCTACTTGCACTCTCTGGGCAGGTAAGCCTTACACATGCAGATGTGACCCACTGACCGGCACGACTCATAGGGAACTAGTATCACGGTGACACAGCATTCTGATTTTTGGTCATTTCCTCAATGTTTATTAAATAATTACAAACTGAAAATGCTTTATAATCTGCGTAATCCTTTAATAAATATGAAATAATCCCTGTGTCAATAACAGCTGCTATCTGTTAGGAAATGGTTAATAATCGTAACCTTATGGAGGATAAGTCTCTGTATATAGACATTTATGTGCATATGGACACTCTACACCGTGTCACTGCACCAGAAATGTATCAGTTATGTCTACATTCAAATTAATTCCTTTTTAATCAGATTGTTCTTAAGACCCAAGTTTAGACCTATCTCCCAATGTAGCCCCACCAGCCCCGGGGACCCCATGAAGGTGGATACTAATGTTGTGTAAAAGGCTCATAACCGATTCTTTGAAAGAAATATTTAATGTTCGATATTGCTATAATAAGTAATTGAATATAATTTTATTAATGGTCAATGAATATATAAAACATATATATTCTTAGTGGTCATATAAAGGCTTCTCAGACCTTTCCTGTTGGTTGGCCGGCAGCAGTGCTTGCATTTTAATGAATTTCAGCTGTGATTTTCTTCAATTTTATAGCGCTAGGTGTTTGGGTTAGGGGTTAGGGTTATGGGTTAGCATTACGGTTAGGGTTACGGTTAGGATTATGGTTAGGGTTACAGTTAGGGTTAGAAAGTGACACAAATGTCGGTTGTGCCACCTTCCAAAAAATAGTTATTGCACTGCACTATGGGAAACTTGACCGGGACATGCAAATGAGTCCACAATGCATTTTCACTCTTTAATCCAGTACTAATATATATATATATATATATATATATATATATATTACACCTGTTATGTATGATGTATTTCAAATCATAAACTCCAGATTTTTCTGTAGCCTAAATGACACATTGTGTCTGGAGTGTAGCCACCCAGGGTGGCTTATGAAATGGACATACCATAACTGCAGTATAATAGAGTATAGGAACTAGAAACTGTGTACAGGGCAGATTAGGTTACACTGCTCCCTGCTACTAATGTGTGTTTCAGTGAGTAGTTTTTATTTGGCATTTTCCCTGGGCAGGTCCACTCCTGTCACAACACTTCATTCCGGCATAAAGAGATCTGAAGCTTATACAGTCTGATGGATCATTGAAAAATACTAAGTAATTATTTAAATGCACAGTAAACGTTTAATTTATTTATTTTGTTTCTTATCCAGCCTCACCTAACTTTTTTCGAGAGACCCTTCATATCACTAAACTGGTCCTTTCATTTAGTTTCTTAGAGTTTTGCTGCCATCTGCAGCTCACCCCTAGAACTGCAAGAAAAATAGGAGCTTCTGAACATATTTTTATGAAACAAAACTGTGATACTAAATATCTAAAGATCACAGGGAACACACTTTCTGGAGAGGAAGTATTATTAATAAAGTGTTACTGTCTTTGCCGTTGTGTATTTTCTAAGTCCCGCTATTTTATTCCTCGCTTTGCCAATTTTGGATTGACGAAAACCCCCAAATATGGCTCAAAATCGCTTGCAACCTCACTCCCAGGCTTTCTGCCTCTCCCCCTGTCCTGTCTGTGAATGTGTTATTATATTTGTTTAATTTTTTGTTTTGTTTTAGGGTTTTTTGACTTATGCGCTTGGCTCGCAGTTGCGACACTCACTGCGCCGCTGGCTGCAATGAGGGCCTGTGGCGTTCATCCTGCCTACGTCCTGCGCCGTACACGGCTCGCCTCGCAACTGCGTTACCAACATTGCAAACGTCACCATCACTGACAACTATATATGTGATATATATATATATATATATATATATATATATATATATATACACTAGCTACTAATGACGGGAATAACATTTTTCAGGCTGGGAATGATGTACCTTCGGCGCTCATTGCGAGCCTCTCCTCCCTGTGTAATTTAGGGTCCATCGCATTGGGTGTTACTGTCTTGGGTTAAGTGTTACTGACTTGCGTTAAGTTTTTTACTGGCTTTGGGCTCTGGTTTACTGCCTTCGGCCTCGTTTTCGTCCTGTTACGTTTTTCCGGCAGCCATTTTTTTTCTCGCTTAGGCGATTTTTGAGCGAATACAAATTCCAAATATGCCTCAAATTCACTTGCAACCTCACTCATAGGCTAACTGGCTCTCCCCCGTGGTTTGGTCCTAAGTCTTACAGGGCTCGCGATGAGCGCCTGCAAGCGCATAACTCTAAAAAACAACCAAAACAAAAAAAAACATGTACAAAAAATTCTAACACACTCACACAAAGCACAGGGGGAGAGTCAGGAAGCTTGGGAGTAAAGTTGCATGCAAATTACACCCATATTTGTTTTTTTTCAGCTCTCGAAAATCATCTAAGCGAGGAAAAAAATGGCTTGTGATGATCAGTGCAAAGCAGGAAAGTTGAAGTACACGAGGGGAGAGGCTCGCAACGAGAGCCAAAAAAGCTGCTCAGAGGAGCAAAAGCCTCACATTGTATGGCAAACAGTATTGCCAGCCTTACAATTTTAATCCCGTCATTTTTTATGGGCAATTTCCGAGTATATATATAAAAGCTATTTTTAGATGTGTAATAGTATCATTTATAGTGGGATAGATGTGGCCGAGAGCTTGTCTAATATAAAGACACAGTGAGCGCCTCACTTTATAGGTGCTCAATATTTATAAAATGAGCAAACATCACATATATTACATACATCTGCTGTTCTATTTACTTTTTCTGAAACTGCTAATCTGGATAATCTCTTCCCTGCTGTCTTGTAAATTTGGAATGTCTTTTTTAGCCTCTTGCTGATATTTTTCACATTTTCTTTTTGAGACAAATTTGCTGTTTGGTTATTTGTGTTTTGTCAGGCAAACCATGGCCTACATGCTTACATTATGTGTGTGTGCCGTTATGTATGTATGAATGTATGTATGAATGTATGTATGTATGTATACATAAATATCTAAAGCTTATGAGCCAGGAACATTTTGTAGGAGCCACACAGGCTGTTTCTATGAGCTTTTAATAGTGATACATCATACTTTGGGAAAAATATAAAAATATTTAGGAGCCATAAGTATAGATTTTGCTCCCATTATATATTAATAGTATTTTCCCAAACGCTTTCCTGAAAACCAGAGTCTTGGTGGCCCACTTGATTATTGCTTAAGGCCTTTGAGGATCACCTAGGTATTGTTTGCCCTCCACATGACAGATATCGCCCCGTGCAGTATTGGAGTATAGTCCATGCATGTGTAAAACATACAATGTAGTATCCATGTACTGCTTTTTATGATTTTTACCAATCCCTCAGTAAATACACATTTATTACAAGAATATAGCTATTATATTCTCAAGCATAGTTGTGTCGTCAACTGTCAGTGTGCATGTAATAAACAAACTCAAAAAGACAATTATATACACGGTGCACTTTGAACATTTGGAAAAAAAGTGTCCTGAATATTACAGTTGTATGAAGTGATGTTTTATTGTGGTAAACCTGATACAGCCACGTTATACATTATATTGGTCCAAGAATAATAAGTGACTGTACATTTCATCCTCAGGCCATTTACCACCTCTAATTGTTTGCTATATAAATATTATCAGCTCGATGCCGTCACTTTTCTTGGGGACTGACTTTGGCTTTAGCTTTATTATAGGCTCATGTATATTAATACAAATACTGAAGGAACACGGCAAAGGGGACGGCACAGGCGGAGATGGGTAGATGAGGTCATAGAAGCAACGCATGTGAGCTTGAGGGAGCTCAGAGGGGCAGTGACTGACTGATGTGCCTGGCGTGTTGTGGTCCATAGTCACAGAGAGTCGGACACTACTGAACGACTAAACAACAATATGAATACAGGCCAAGCTCTTAGCCTAATGCCCTTTGTGAATTGATTTATTCCTTTATGTAATTATATGAAAAAGGGGACAGCAGAGGAGATGGGTAGATGAGGTAATTGAAACAATGAACATGAGTCTTGATGGAGCTAAGAGGGGCAGTCACTGACAGATGTGCCTGGCGTGCTGCGGTCCATATGGTCACAAATAGTCAGACACGAATGAACAACACTATAACTATGTGGCTTATAATATTCTTTTTTGCTACACTATAAGTATAACAGCTGTCTCTAAATTTAATTCATAGAAATGTATCATCCATTTGTGCAGGAGGATGTTGTTAAACTTTAATCTGAATAATTTTGAATTTGATCATGTGACACACCGGTGTGCACCACGTGACGGACTCCCAGCTTGTACCACGTGATTACCATCAGCCGCACCACGTGACTCGCCCCAGCCGCTGAGCGCTCGGTGTTTTGTCCCTCTGCGGCCCACCATATTTATTCAACTAGTGGTTTGGCGCCAAAATTCTATCACTGAGGCACACAGAGGTGTGAGAATAAGAGGAGTCATGGCGGAGAACTCTGAGGAACAGCAGCTTTCACAAACACAGGTCTGTATAGGCGATTAGTGAGGGGCAGAGAGTGCAGAGCGGCCTCTAATGGATACATCATAGGGTTTATCAGTAGCGCCTCCTGTGGCGGGATGAGTGAATTGTCAGTTTAGTGGTCTACATGCCACTGACTGACCTATGTGTACTCTGACTGAAGTCCTCTAGGCTCCTATTGGTGACCACTCATTTGTACATACTGGACACAATATGCTGTACTGTGGCCACCCTCCGATGACTAGCTGTAGGTATATGTTTGATGCTCATCAGTGCACGCTCGCTTTTCTTAACTGGCTGTCCACTGGTGCACTCTGGTCACCCACCCTACACTGACCTGCCATGGGTGCACATTAGTCACCCTACACTGACCTCCCATTGGTGCACACTGGTCACCCTACACTGACCTCCCATTGGTGCACACTGGTCACCCTACACTGACCTCCCATTGGTGCACACTGGTCACCCTACACTGACCTCCCATTGGTGCACACTGGTCACCCTACACTGACCTCCCATTGGTGCTCGCTGGTCACCCTACACTGACCTCCCATTGGTGCTCGCTGGTCACCCTACACTGACCTCCCATTGGTGCTCGCTGGTCACCCTACACTGACCTCCCATTGGTGCTCGCTGGTCACCCTACGCTGACCTCCCATTGGTGCTCGCTGGTCACCCTACGCTGACCTCCCATTGGTGCTCGCTGGTCACCCTACGCTGACCTCCCATTGGTGCTCGCTGGTCACCCTACGCTGACCTCCCATTGGTCACTCTGCTGCCCTCCATTGACAGCTCATTTTCTTAAACTGGCCTTCGTTTCCTAGTCACCCTTGGGTGCCTATTGGTTGCCCTCCACTGACCGCTCCTTGATGGATGCTAATTGGCTATTCGTGCATTGCCATTGCTGCACACTGAGCTTCCATTGGTGCACTGTGATTAACCTCCACTGACTGTGCATTGGTGTAAACTGACCTACCTCCTCTGGTCACCCATGGGTACATGATGGATGCATTGCCCTGACCTCTCATTGGTGCAAGCCTACCTTGCATTAGTGCATTCTGACCACCACTAGCGAGACATTTGTGTGTGCTGTCTGCACTTTGTGCACCGTGACTGTCCTGAGCTGCTGCTTATTGCCCATTTGTGCATGATGGGTTCCTCCTGCTGGACACTTGTTAACACTCAGGCCGCCCTCTGCTGCCTGCCTGTTGACGCAAAGTGGTGTATTCTGGCTGCCCTCCAATAACCCATTAATCCATGCTGATCACCCTCTGCTTGCCAACTATTGGTGCACACTGGCCGACTATTGATACACTCTTCACTGGCAGCCCATTGTTGGAAGGTAGCCTCCCACAGCTAGTCACCATTCTGGCCGCCCTTTGCTGGCCTCCCAATTTTCCCTTGTAGTCCTTCTGCAGGCCGCCTGCTGTTGCACTCTGGCAACCCTCCTCTGTGCACTCAGCCACCTTCCACTAAAACACTCCTTGGTGTTAGCTGGCTCCAGCCAGTCCATTGATGTACTCTGGCCACCCTCCATTGGCTGCCAATTGGTATAAGATAGCCTACCCTCTCTGCTGATTGATTTACGCTGCTGGCCGTGCATCAATGTGCTCTTCCCTCTCTGCTAATCCGCCAGTAGTGCACGCTGAGTGGCCTCATCAGTAGTGTAGGTTCAGAGCCTAGTTGACTACCCTGGTGTACTCTCTGCACTCTTCCTAGCGGCCATGTCTGTGTTAACAACACCCAGAGTTATCTGTCAGTGGTGCACATCCTAAGCACTCTGGTTTACTCTTGATAGCCTCTCTTGGTTACCTTTTTTTGGTATATAATCTGCTCTCTTTTTAACTGCCTCTGAGTTCGTGATTAAACAAGTCACTAGCATCAATTTTAAAAAGGAAAATGCCATTTCACATGATTTTTCACCCTCCTGTTGTATGGCAACTTTTATGGTCCTTTAATGTTCTAATTTATTGAAAAGTTGCCCATTGACGTAAACTGGACTTTCTCATCTGATATATATATATATATATATATATATATATATAAAATAATGGCACATACAATTCTAGTTGTAGACATTTGAATTTATATTGATTTATCGTTTACTCAAATTGTCTGCCATCTGGTGGTAGTTATATGTATTACAAGCAACCTTTCTTGGACACATTAATTAAAGATAATTATTTATCTGCCTTATTTGGGAAAGGCTTCTCATAGTTATGAAGTGTGTAACAAGCTGGCATCATTAGCAGTTATGTAACTCATGAGAATATAAATATATTTAGAGAGGTTCTTACACAGATCAGACTCTGCTTGTATATTGGAAGCTTCCATTTTGGATTGCTAGTCTGTCTTTAACCTGAGGGGCTATTGTTATCCTGTTGGGCATTTTAGTTCCATTGTCAAATAGCTTTCAACAAAAGCAAATAGAGATGTTATCCAGTTTCTCCATTTCTCTTGGGTGTCTAATGGTGTTGGGGACAAAGGCAAGAATGTAATTAAAAATTTAGAAAAGTTTACTTTAAACTTCCTAAAAAAACATTTTGCTAACACTTGAGTTTTATTTACTAGGTTAACTTAAATCAACTCCCTATGTCATTCTATTATATTACAAGAATACCCTGCTTGGCAATGTTAAGCTAAACGGGGTCATTTTAACATAGGGTTGGTAGATAGGGAAATAAAATAAAAAAGACTCAAAACCAATATAATTTTGAAACCGTTTAACACAGAATGAACTGCAAACATGAGAACAAGATAAAGAAAAACTTAAAAAAATATTAAAGGAACTATACAAATACAACAAAAAAATGGTCCACTTTAAATGGCAGGCTCATCCTCCAGCCTGGCTTTCTTGTCTATAAACTGGTTCAGTGCCATCTGCGTTTGTTTTCTGCAGCCATCTATCAGATGCTGGTAGCAAGACATACCCCCAAGAACGATGCGTCTTGCATTTCTGCTCCTATCAGCATCTGGATCATTTGCCACCACATCATCTATAATGTCATTGATTTGACACAAAGTCTTGCAGAGGAACTCAGCTGACAGTTCTTTTGGTGGCTCTTTCTCAATTCTCTGTTGCGCCAGTTGTTCAAGGTCCTCATTTGTCAGGCTCTCACCTGAAACCTGGACCAGGCCCTCTATGTACTGGGTGTCTGAATCTCCCAGTCCAGTCATGGTCAGAAGGTCCACTATCATCACAGTGAATGGGCTCTTCTTGTTGCATTTCTCCACACAGCTCTGGCCAGATCTTCTTCCACACAGCTTTTAGACATTGCTGTGTCACTTCCTTCCAGGACAAATCAATGTTCGTGACGGCTGGCATGATGGTGTTCTTCTTCCAGACATCCATCATCGATTGTTTGTCCTGGCTGTCTGTCTGGTCAATCACCAGGCGAAATGTGCAGCACAGATAGTAGGCCTTTGAAGGTTGCAATGACCCCCTTGTCCATAGGCTTAATTAGCGAAGTAGTGTTGGATGGCAGGAACCCTATTTTCACCAGAATGCAGCAGTGTAGCTCAGCCAAGTTGGTAGGGTGGCTTACAGCATTGTCCATTTTCTGGAGCACTTTATCTTCCAAGTAGTTTGCGCCCATAATAGTGCCTCACAGAATGGTGGAAATGGTTGTTGAACCACTCCTTAAAAATGTCTATGTGATCCAGGCCTTCCTGTTAAACCTCCAAATTACTGGCAAACGGTATGTGTGTGAGAGAGGGCATTTACACTCCTGGAGATCAGGTTGCATTTCCTAAAATAGGGAGTTTGGTCCTGGGCAAGTGATCCAGTTATCTTGCCAAAGGCTCTCTTTTCTCTCCATCCCCTCTCACCACTAATAGCCAAAATACACACACACATGACTCACCTATGCGAAAGTCTTACAAAACTCAGATTTCAGGTCCAGGGTTTACACAGCTGCTGATATGGTTAGTTATCATCTTTTTCATTCTTGAACCGCAGTGGTCCTTTTAAACTAACTAAAAGCTGACACCACTTATCTCTCACTATTTCTACTACAACAAATTACTAATAATCTTTTACCTTCTAGGTTATGGCCTCTTTCTTCTAGTTTGCTTTATCTTATCTCAAGGATGCTTCTTCTTTTTAATGGTTCCACAATGCTGATTCTATATGCATTATGAAGGACAAGAATTTAAGTGATTCTGACTGATTTGTGCATGAAAATAAATCACTGATAAACAGCTAAAGGGAGATCAAACTGGTATCATATATTAATCATGTTCTGCATGTTTTGTAAATGCTGCTGTCCCCTTCATACAAGCCAGGGGGAGCAGAATCACATATATAGTTGTGAGCATGCAGGCTGTTGCTAACGCTGCAGGCTTGCGTAGCGAGCCCGCGGCCCTCGCTTTGCGAGGCTCGTACTGCGAGCCTGCGACCCTCACTTTGCGAGGGCTGCAGTTGCTGGCAAGGAGCGACTTCGGCGCTCCTTGCCAGCAACTGCGGTCCTCGCAAAATTTACGGAGTTACGAAACAAAAATACGAGACGCATTATGACCTCGCAAAAAAACGCCTGAAACCCGTGCACATGAAAAACACAATAAATACACACAACAAATACATAAAAAGCTTACCTACAGCAAGGGGGGGCACTCGGACCTCGAAAACTGAAGTTACATCTCAATTTAACTCCAAATAAAAGAGTTTAGACACCCCGAAAATCCCCTAAGCGAGAGAAAATATGGCAGCCAAAAAAAAAAAAACGAAAACGAGGCTACAGCACTCTAAACACGCAAAACACCTACGGATTTTCCAAAAAAGACATACGAGTTCCGAAAACAAGGACGCAACCCTAAAAACATTAGAAACACAATAAATACACATAAAAAGCTTACCCACCTCGATTTAAGTCCAAATTTCGGAGTTTAGACGCCTGAAAATCCCCTAACCAAAAGAAAAAATGGCCGCCAAACGAAAATGAGGCTAAAGGACCCTAAACACCAAAACACCACAAAACACCTACAGCTTTTCCGAAAGTCGGACAACATCCCAAAACAAGGATGCTAAATCAGCCACAGCCGCATAGCACACATTAGGTGCCATTTTAGAACAATAACGAATACAATCCGGAAGTACACAGCTACACTAACGGATTTGCCTCGCGCACGCACACTATTACACTACACACTGCACACATTCATGACGCTTACACAGCAGCTCCACAGCACTGATGCTGCAGCAACATCAAAACAGATTGCCAGCTCTTCAACACAATGCTTCCTGCATATATTACTTCACAATAGGTAAAGTATATTAATCTCTTATTTTATTAATTATTCATTGCCATACCAAAAAAAAACACCAACGCTGCTTATAGCGCACAAACAACCAAGAGCCTCGCAATGAACGCCGAAGGATCTTAAAACACCAACAAAATTTATTTTGCACGCAAACAATATTACCTGCCTTACAATCTTATTGCCGTCATTTTTCGGCGGGTAAGTCGCTAGTAACTAAATAATATTGAAATAATACATCATCACATATAATAGTTGTCAAACTGTGAGACTTTGTCACGCTTTGTGTGGTGCGTACTAGTTAGGTGATGAGCCTCGTGTAGCGAGGCGAGCCGTTAACACGTAGCACTTAGGTAGTGAGCTCCAAAGGTGCTCATTGCCTGTGAGCCTCACGTAGCGAGGCAAGCTGTTAAGGCACTACAACTATCACCACAAACACGATGAGGCAATGAAACACGCGGTATTTAGCCACAAAATACATACTAAACGTGGGATCGCCTTGGCGTACAAGCAGTTGACAAACGCAGGACTTAAAAAAAAATTTATGAGACGCAGGATTTCGGCAAAAAAACATACGAGACGCAAAAAAATACGAGATTAGCGGACTAACTGTGAAAACAATAAAAACACACTAAATACACCCAAAAAAATTACAAAACAGCACGGGGCAACAGCCAGGACATCTGGGAGTGAGGTGGAATGCAAATTTAAGCCTATTTAGACGACTTTCGGCACTTGGAAGAAGAATAAATGAAAACGAGGCTACACGGCCCCGGACCGCACAAAAGACTGCCAAACGGGTAGCACTTTACACATCTAACTACGAACTACAAGATACACTATTACAAAAGCCTGAAAATGCTCACGATACGCTCACCACATTAATAACATTACGAATATACAATGCCGCTTTACACAATAAACCAACGGCTTTACCTCACTCACTCAGCCTATTTAGAATTCACACTTCAACCATTCATTACACTTTATAAGCAGGGCACTAACACTCAACAATGTATATTCTATGCAGACGCAAAATACAATAGCTCTTCAGGCTATTGCTGGCTGCATATATTATAAATACTTAAACTATATTAATTCAATAAATAATTAATTATTGCTTAACTACATATACATAAAAATATATATCTCTCTTTATCATGACTGACCAAAAGTACACGACAAGAGGCTCGCAATGAGCGCCAAAGGTGCTCATTGCGAGGCATGAGTTTTAGCGCCGAAGGTGGTGAGCGCCAGGCTTGCAATGAGCGCTGAAGGTCCTCAGAGTACAAAACTGTTTACATTGTGTGTCAAACAGCATTCCCATGGCTTAAAATTGTATTGCCCCGTCATTTTTGACGGGCAAGTCGCTAGTAGCACATAACAGCCTACAACATATCTTAGGATGAATTACTTAATAGTTAACATTACTCAGCACGTTCTCCCCCCCCCCCCCCCCATAATGTATTTATTATCACATATAATATACATAATGGTAATGGATTACAAGAGCAAAGCCTTTGTGAGCACATTTGCATGTCCCTACCCAGGTTCCCAGAATGAGGTGTAATAACTGTATATTTCGGAGATACAGGGGAAGGAGTGGGGGGAGGGAGAGATACAGGGGAAGGAGTGGGGGTAGGGAGATATACAGGGGAGGGAGTGGGGGGAGGGAGAGATACAGGGGGAGGGAGTGGGGGGAGGGAGAGATACAGGGGGAGGAGTGGGGGGAGATACAGGGGAGGGAGTGGGGGGAGAGAGATACAGGGGAAGGAGTTGGGGGAGGGAGAGATACAGGGGAAGGAGTTGGGGGAGGGAGAGATACAGGGGGAGGGAGAGATACAGGGGGAGGAGTGGGGGGAGGGAGAGATACAGGGGGAGGAGTGGGGGGAGGAAGAGATACAGGGGGAGGAGTGGGGAGAGATACAGGGGGAGGAGTGTGGGGAGATACAGAGGGAGGAGTGGGGAGAGATACAGGGGGAGGAGTGGGGGGAGATACAGGGGGAGGAGTGGGAGAGGGAGAGATACAGGGGAAGGAGTGGGAGAGGGAGAGATACAGGGGAAGGAGTGGGGAGAGATACGGGGGAGGGAGAGATACAGGGGAGGGATTGGGGGGAGATACAGGGGAGGGATTGGGTGGAGATACAAGGGAAGGAGTGGGGGGAGAGAGAGACAGGGGAAGGAGTGGGGGGAGAGATACAGGGGAGGAAGAGATGTGGGGGGAGAGATACAGGGGAGGAAGAGATTCGGGGGGAGATGCAGGGGAGGGAAGGAGTGGGGGAGATACAGGGGAAGGAGTGGGGGGGAGAGATACAGGGGAGGAAGAGATTCAGGGGTAGATACAGGGGAGGGAGTGGGGGGAGATACAGGCGAGGGAGAGATTTGTGGGGGGAGATACAGGGTAAAGAGTAGGGGGGAGAGATACAGGGGAGGAAGAGATTCGGGGGGAGATACAGGGGAGGGATTGGGGGGAGATACAGGGGAGGGATTGGAGGGAGATACATGGGAGGGAGTGGGGGGAGGGAGAGATACAGCGGAGGAAGAGATTCAGGGGGAGATACAAGGGAAGGAGTGGGGGGAGAGAGAGAGATACAAGGGAAGGAGTGGGGGGAGAGAGATACAGGGGAAAGAGTGGGGGAGAGAGAGATACAGGGGAAGGAGTGGGGGGAGAGAGAGATACAGGGGAGGAAGAGATTCAGGGGGAAATACAAGGGATGGAGTGGGGGGGAGATACAGGGGAAGGAGTGGGGGGGAGATACAGGGGAAGGAGTGGGGGGAGATACAAGGGGAGGAGTGGGAAGGGGGGAGATACAGGGAAAGAAGTGGGAGGGGGGAGATACAGGGAAAGGAGTGGGGGGAGAGAGAGATACAGGGGAAGGAGTGGGGGGGAGATACAGGGGAAGGAGTGGAAGGGGGGGAGATACAGGGGAAGGAGTGGGAGGGGGGGAGATACAGGGGAAGATTGTGGGGGGGGAGATACAGGGGAAGAAGTGGGAGGGGGGGAGATACAAGGGAAGGAGTGGGGGGGAGATACAAGGGAAGGAGTGGGGGGGAGATACAAGGAAAGGAGGGGGGGGAGATACAGGGGAAGGAGGGGGGGGAGGAGATACAGGGAAAGGAGTGGGAGTGGGGGGAGATACAGGGGAAGGAGTGGGAGTGGGGGGAGAGAGATACAAGGGAAGGAGTGGGGGGAGATACAGGGGAGGGAGTGGGGGAGATGCAGGGGAGAGAGAGATTTGTGGGGGGAGATACATGGGAAGGAGTGGGGGGGAGATACAGGGGAGGGAGAGATTTGTGGGGGGAGATATAAGGGAAGGAGTGGGGGGAGATACAGGGGAGGGAGAGATTTGTGGGGGAGATACAGGGGAGGGAGTGGGGGGGAGATACAGGGGAAGGAGTGGGGGGAGGGAGAGACTCAGGAGAAGGAGTGGGGGAGATACAGGGGAAGGAGTGGGGGGAGATACAGGGGAAGGAGTGGGGGGAGATACAGGGGAAGGAGTGCGGGGGGGGAGATACAGGGGAAGGAGTGGGGGGAGATACAGGGGAAGGAGTGCGGGGAGGGAGAGACTCAGGAGAAGGAGTGGGGGGAGATACAGGGGACGGGGAGATACAGGGGAAGGAGTGGGGGGAGATACAGCGGAGGGCGAGATACAGGGGAAGGAGTGGGGGGAGTGGAGGGCGAGATACAGGGGAAGGAGTGGAGGGCGAGATACAGGGGAAGGAGTGGGGGGGGAGATACAGTGGGGGGGAGATACAGGTGAATGAGTGGGGGGGAGATACAGGGGAAGGAGTGGGGGGGAGATACAGGAGAAGGAGTGGGGGGAGGGGGAGACTCGGGAAGGAGTGGGGGGAGATACAGGGGACGGGGAGATACAGGGGAGGGAGTGGGGGGAGATACAGGGGAGGGAGTGGGGGGAGATACAGGGGAAGGAGTGGGGGGAGATACAGGGGAGGGAGTGGGGGGAGATACAGGGGAGGGAGTGGGGGGAGATACAGGGGAAGGAGTGGGGGGAGATACAGGGGAGGGAGTAGGGGGAGATACAGGGGAAGGAGTGTGGGGGGAGATACAGGGGAAGGAGTGTAGGGGAGATACAGCCGAGGGAGAGATACAGGGGAGGGAGAGATTTGTTGGGGGAGATACAGGGGAAGGAGTGGGAGTGGGGGGAGATCAGGGGAGGGAAAGATACAGGGGAAAGAGTGGAGGGATTTGAAGATACAGGGGAAGGAGTGGGGGGATTTGGAGATACAGGGGAAGGAGAGGGAGAGATACAGGGGAGGGATTGGGGGGAGATACAGGGGAGAGAGTGGGGGGAGGGAGAGATACAGGGGAGGAAGAGATTCGGGGGGAGATACAAGGGAAGGAGTGGGGGGAGAGAGATGCAGGGGAAGGAGTGGGGGGGAGATACAGGGGAGGGAGAGATTTGTGGGGGGAGATACAGGGGAAGAAGTGGGGGGGAGATACAGGGGAGGAAGAGATTCGGGGGGAGATACAAGGGAAGGAGTGGGGGGGAGATACAGGGGAGGGAGAGATTTGTGGGGGGCGATACAGGGGAGGGAGAGATTTGTGGGGGGAGATACCGGGGAGGGAGAGATTCGTGGAAAGAGATACAATGGGAGGGAGAGATTCGTGGGGAGAGATACAGGGGAGGGAGAGATTCGTGGGGGAGAAACATGGGAGGAAGAGATTCGGGGGGGAGATACAGGGGAAGGAGTGGGGGGGAGATACAGGGGAGAAACAAGGGAAGGAGTGGGGGAGAGAGATACAGGGTAGGGAGAGTTACATGGGGATGGAGTGGGGGGAGATACAGGGGAGGGAGAGATACAGGAGAATGAGTGGGGGGGGGGAGATACAGGACAGGGAGTGGAGGGAGAGAGGCTTGCAAGGAGCGACAAAGACGCTCATTGCGGAGCTTGGGATGAGTGACAAAGTCGCTCATCGCGAGGCGAGGCCCGGGAAGTAGAGGGAAAGAGAGGTTTGATAATGAGGTTGAAGCACAAATATTTTGGTCATAATGAGACTGGATTCAAGAGAAGACTCTGATGTTGGGAAAGATTGAAGGCACACGAAGAAAAGGACAGCATTTTATGTGTAGCATAGAGTTAAAAAGGCATGTTATAATATAAACGGTAATAACAACTGAACTGGCTGTATAGAGTTTATTTTGCTAATTTAAATTGTTGCAGTATATATTAAATATTGCCAAAGATAAAAGGAAAGGATACAATTTCCCAGAGGCAGATGGAGGAAAATATATCTTAATATATACATCTATAACCCATTTAGGGCTCCACATGCATGTGAAAAGAGCCATAAACTAGGCTTTATATTGCCAAAGCGCTTGGACAGCGCTCTGGCAAATCATAGAGCAGGGATTTAAAGGGCTAAATGGGATTTGAAGGTCAAAAACATCTCTATAGCACTAAGTGGGAAATTACAGGGAAAAAGAGTGCCTGTGTGTAAAAAAAAAAAAAAAAAAAAAAAATATATATATATATACCGTATATACTCGAGTATAAGCTGAGTTTTTCAGCCCTTTTTTTAAGGCAAAAGAGGGCCCCCTCGGCTTATAATCGAGTCACTCTCCCCCCGTGTCTCTCTAACCCCAACCCCCCCCCGTGTGTCTCTCTTTGAAATAAAGATGATCACGTTCTTCAACACTAAAAATACAGGACTTAATATGGGCTTGGGTTTTCTAACGCATTATTACAATTTCATGTGAATTTTTTTCTTCTTATACCATAACAGACTTAGAACTCTTAGTGAGGAAAGATATCACTGTGGAGTACAGTGCTCTGCTTTTTCATGTATATATGTATACTATTGACTTGCCCGTCAAAAATGACAGGGCAATAAAATTTGAAGCCATAATGCTGTTTGCAACACAATGTAAAACTTTTACTACTCTGAGGACCTTTGGCGCTTGTTGCGATTGTCTCTCCTTGTGTACTTTTGCTCCTCCTGAGCACCTTCGGCGTGATATATATAACTGCAGTGTAAAAATTAAAAAAATTTTTTAGTGCAGTGTAAAGTATACATTTTAATTTTCCATTACTAATTAATACTTATTAAATTAATGTACGTTAATAATTCTGAATGAACAAATGTATTAGGAAGTGCGAAGCATTAATATATTAAGTAATGGCAGTGTAAAATATGCTATTTAGTGTGTGTTTTTTTATATATATATATATATATATATATATATATATATATATATATATATATATATATATATATAAAATCTTTTTTTTACTAATAATTAATTACTTAATAAATTATTATACTTTAACTATTTCTAATTAATATATCCAGCAATCCATATCCTGATTTTTCTGCAGCATACAATGTACATTTGGACTGTTGCTGCCCTGAGGAGAAAGTGTCAGCAATGTGCCAAGTGTGTAGTATAAATAGGCTGCATGTGCGAGGGCAAAGCCTTGGTTCAGTCGGGTGAAGCTGCATTTTAGATTCATAATGTTATTAGTTGCAAGTTAGTGTTATAAAAGGGCGGCGATTATCTATGTGTTACGCGGCTCGTGAACATTTTCCTTCCTTTCTAATAGTGTATTTTGTACTTCGTGGTTCCTGGGTAAGTGTTAATCGGCTGTCGATGTTTTGCGCGGTGTGGGCCTCATTTTCATTTTTTTTTTGTCTGCCATTTTTTTTCTCACTTAGCGCATTTTCGAGTGCCGAAACTCCCCAAATTCAGCTTAAATTCGGGTGCAACCTCACTCCCAGACGTCCTGGATGTCCCCCCGTGCTGTGTGTGTTTTTTTTTTCTTTGCTCTATTTTTCATGTTTTTCGATTTGCGCAGTTCGACCATTAACTTCGTATTTTTTCGACCTCGTATTGTTTTTTTTGTTTTTTTAGAGTTCTGCGCCTTCCAAGTCCCGTGTTCCTTAACTGCTTGCAGCCTAAGGCAATCCCGCGTTTCCTAACTGCATGGAGGCTAAGCCTGCGTCTTTCAATTCTTCAACTGCTCTTGAAAGCTCGTCATTATAAATAAGACCTTTGTCCAATACAAATGGTATCACATTTTATTGTAATACTAATCTATATACAGTAGAATCCCGGTTATCCGGCACCCAACCAACTGGGACTCTCAAGCAACCGGCATCAATTTGACATTTAAAAAAACTCCCTCTAAACTGGCATAACCGGCACTATTCGGCTGTTCGAGACTGCAAAAAAAAAAATACTAACTTTTTTTTTTTCTAATTGTTTTTTCTGGGCCTAAATGGCCAGGTTTAGGTGTTAATGCCTTTTTTAAATGCTTTTTGGGGGGTTAAGGTTTTTTTAGACCCTTAAATTTGAGGACTCCCGATTAACCGGCAACTACACTTATCTGGCAATAGGGAGTCCCTGTGGGTGTCGGATAACTGGGGTATTACTGTGTATATATATGTATATGCTATATTCACTAAGGTGGGAGCTTTCTCCTTGGTAAGACCATCTGTGGAGATTGCAAATGCCAATACGCCAATGGTCAGTGAGCTGCTGGTGCACTGTAAATAATAATTTTAAAAACACTTATACAGTGCCTTGCAAAAGTATTCACCCTTTCGTGTTTTGTTGCCTTACAACCTGGAATTAACATGGATTGTTTGAGGATTTGCATAATTTATTTTACAGAACATGCCCACAACTTTGAAGATGTTTGTTTTATTTTTTATTATTATTATTAATATTATTATTGGGACGCAGACAACAAATAGGACAATAAGAGTTGGAGGCTCATTGCAGGCCACAAATGCGGACCCTCGCAAAGCGAGGGGCCGCATTTGCAGAGGTGGAGGCTCTGCGTTGCCTCACAAGCGGTTACAAACACCCACAGAAGCGTGACTTGGAAAAAAAAGCACAAAACCCGCAATAAGTAAATACGGACTTACGCAAAAAAATACGAGCTGTGGGACTTAGAAAAAAAAACATTACGAACTTGCAAAAATACAACCTTAGCGGCCAAACCACGCGCACCTGAAAACCTTAAAAAAAACTATAAATACACTGAAAAATTACATAAAAAGCTTACCCACAGCAAGGGGACCCAGGACCTCTGCAAGTGGACTTACACCTCAATTTAAGTCCAAATTACAGAGTTTACACACACGAAAATCCCCTAAACAAAAGAAAAAATGGCCACCGAAAAGAAAACAAGGCTACACGACCCTAAAGCCGCAAAACACCACCATTCACATACAGCTTTTCCAAAAAGCAGTACGAGGTACAAAATACACTTTTAGCAAGGACGCTAAATCATCCACACCCGCGTACCACATACACATTCGCCGCCATTTTACAACACTACCTTACAGAATGTGGAAGTACCCAGCTACACTAACGGCTTCCCCTCGCGCACACAGCCTATTTACACAACACACTGACAGCCTTGCAATAAGCGCAAAAAGCAGATGAGCGCCGACCTTACAATGACAGTAAAAGTGCCTCTGACAGAAAAAATACAACCAAGAGCCTTGCAATAAGCGCCAAAGGCGCTCATTGCTCGACATGCGATGAGCGCCTCAGGCGCTTAGCGCAAGCCTTGCAATGAGCGCCGAAGGTCCTCAGGGTAGAAAACGGGTTCTATTATGTCTTAAACCGCATTCCCTGGCTTACAATTTCATGCCCGTCATTTTTTGACGGGCAATTTTCTAGTATCGCATATATAGTTGTGAGCATACGAGGGGCCGCATTTGCGGTGGTGGAGCATCCCACCTCGGCTGGGTTTGTCCGCAAATGCGGACCCTCGCGAAGCAAGGGGCCGCATTTGCGGTGGTGGAAGGTCCAACGTCGGCAACACACACATGCAAGACTTTAAAAAAAAAAACTCAAAGGCGCCTCACACGCGGTTACACACACACGCAAGACTTAACAAACAAAAAAACTCAAAGGCGCCTCGCACAACTTAGAAAAAAAACAACTGCATCGTACACGTAAAATCCAACTGCGTCCCTCGCAAAAAAATACGTCCGCCTCGCAAAAAAATACGAAGCCATTCCCAGCACGCAGAACCGTCCGAAAACGGCGCATGAAAACTCAAGAAACACTAGAAATAAACACAACAAACACATAAAAAACGTACTTACAGCAAGGGGGGGCATCCGGTACCTCGAAAAGTTAATTTACACGTCCATTTAAGTCCAAACAAACGAGTTTAAACTGCCGAAAATCACCGAAGCGAGAGAAAAAATGCCGAGCAAAACGAAAATGAGGCTTCAGACGTAACTATACTACAGTGACTCGCAAGACAGAAACACATACTATGCGTTATGTACCACACTGATATTAACCACCATTTTGAAAACTACTACGCACAAAATGGCGGATGGAACGCAAATTGTAAGCTAGAACGCAAATAGCGCATGCGTATTGCGTTCTAACGGTCTTAGGCACTTTATAAATACTGCATACTTTCCAGAAAATTCTACATTTCTACTCCGGTGATGAACGGAGTGACTGGATATTTAACTGCTGTTGTTACTTGAGAAGAGAATTGTTTCCTAATTTCCTACTTTACATTGTGCAAATTACAACTGAGAGGTAAGCTATAATATATTACATTTTATTATCAAGACAGGACAAAAAAAAATAAAAATGTAACTATGAAAATGTAATTCATGTATAGTGAGTGACATGTGGCACGCACATTTATGTGTATAGCCCCTGCAACAAACTGATCTTAACCCAAACTAATTAAACAAGTATATTTAAATGACAGTAAAAAAAAAAAAAAAAATACTATTAAAATGTGATGTGTAGCCCCGAAAACAAACTAATGTTAATTCAAACTAATTAAAGAAGTATATTTAAATGACATTAATTTATTGTAATTCAATATATTACATAAAGCTCAATCTGTCTCCTTTTTTTTAATATTCAAACAGACTCTGCATCATCAGCGTCACTCAAGAATTTGCACCGTGCATTGTCAACCACAATCCCTTTTAAAGAAAACCAAGAAAGAAGAGGTAAGATACAAAAATACATTACATGCTGAAAAAGACCATGCTTTGCTAAATCAAATAGAAGAAATATACAATTAACTATTTCACTTTCTTTTTCAAACAGACACTACAAGAAGACCGGCGGATTAAGACACTTCAATCAAGGTAAAGTATAACAAGTACAAAAAATAAAGGAACTATATATGTTTAATGGCCGCCAATATAACAAATGCAGCAACCAACAAATGGTGAAATAGGATAATGCTAAAAATATAGCCTGAATATCAAAAATAGAAAAAACATTCATTTGCATTGTAGAAAAATATTAAAGCTTCATAAAAAACACTAATTAAGCAAATCAAGTATGCAACATATGGTAGACAAAAAAATAGGATTGTACCAAAAATCACACAAATGCATAGCAAAGTAAATTAATATTCTTCTTTAATGTTTAAGAACCTATAATCCTTACAAAGAAGCCTAAATAAGCATACCAAAAGTGGTAGACACAAAACAGGATTGTACCAAAAATCACACAAACACATAGCAAACTAAATTAATATTCTTATTTACTGTTTACCAACCGATAAGCCTTACAAAGAACTCTAAATTTCTATACCAAAAGTGGTGGACAAAAATAGGATAATGCTAAAAACATTGCAATCATATCCAAAATAAGAAAAACATTAACTGGAATATACAAATACATTTAAATTATTTTGAAAAGGTTGCACAAAAAACAGCATAGCAAAAAAAATCACCATAACAGATACAATACACAAAAATAATGAAATTTTTTCTTTATTACAAATACATTCAAATCAAATAACATTTGCATTTTTCGTTTACAACAGATACTGTGTGAAGACCATCGGACGAGGACTTTCAACAGACGACCAGACCATCGGACGAGGACTTTCAACACAGGACCAACAAAGATTCTGCTTGAAGTCACACTTCAACCAAGGTACAGTATAACAAGTAAAAAAAGAGAAAACTAAATAGACATGTTTGCTCTGCATCGATGTCAACAGAAAATAAAAAAAATAACAACCACCACTAACTATAACTTTTAACAAAATATAACTAACACATTTCTCATCTATCTCTTATTTGTCTTTTATCGACAATAATGTTTAACACTAAATCCAAACTTCAATGTAGCCAGAACAAAAAAAAAATTGCATAGTCCACAAAAGGCTCAAAACAGAGACTCAATAAAATTTGTCATTCTAAATTTCCAGGCCTAGGCCCTCATTCAATTGCGATTTGGCCAATTGAATAGTGCTCTAAATAAGCACATAACATATTTTTTTTAAATAAGTTTTTAGTTATTAAACATCTATCCAAAAGCAAGGTTTTCACTAACTAAAAACTTCTTTAAAAAAATATGTTATGTGCTTATTTAGACCCCTATTCAATTGGCCAAATTGCAATTGAATGACGGCCCTAATGTACAATATTAAGTATAAAACGTAACCACACACATAAAATAGAATAGGACTACAAATAGTACTAACAACAATAGAAACATTTTCAGAGCCACAACATATAAGCCTTGAAATAAAATATAAAAATACTATTATAAAAATCCCATGTACAGTAAATTACAAAGACTAATTTATGCCCTCTACTATTCCTATAAGCCCCCCCAAAAAAATCATAGTCCAGAAAAGTCTCAAAACACAGAGTCAATGAAATTTGTCATTCTAAATTACCAGTCCTAATGTACAATATAAACCATACAACGTAACCATACACATAAAATAGAATAGGACTATAAATAGTACTAACAACAAAAAAAAAAAATAGAAACATTTTCACAGCCCCAACATATAAGCCTTTAAAGAAAATATAAAAATACTATTAGAACAATCCCCTGTACGATAAATTACAAAGACTAATTTCTGCCCTCTACTACACCAATAAGCCAAAAGTACAACAAACAAAAAAAAATAACAAACCAAAAAAATACACCTACTATATCTCCAAGAAACTATAGTGTAATTACCTTGAGTATGCTATGCATGTAAGGCAAAAAATACAACCTACAAAAGAAAGTAAAAGTAAAAAAAAAAAAAAAACACTTAGGGCCTCATTCTATTATCGGCCGTAAATCGGCCGTAAGGCTGCGATTCCTTGCGGGGGTTCAGTTAACTCGCGATTCTATTATACGGCCCCGCAGGGATCTCCTCTTACGGCCGGCCGCATATATTGGAACCGGCCGTAAGCTCTGAAATATAAAAACTGAAAAATAAATTCAAGCCTGCACTGTACAGCTCTGTAAATGCTAGGGATCATATTGGGGGACATGAGGATTAAAAGGAACCCACTCTCAAGCTTGCACATCTGCCCAAACCCGAGTTCAAATTAACTGTTTATTTTCCGGCTGCGGCGTGGGTGTGTCTGAGGTGCTCCAAGCACTCTGGACTTTTTACATGGATATTTTACGGATATTAAAAATAAAATATTTTACGGATTTGAGTACAGGATAATTATGTGCTATTTTTTCTAACACCTAAAATCCCTTTATAGTCTTCTAAAAGTGCAGGATGGCTTTTATTTGAGCTATTTTATGTGCTTAATTGGTGCTAGCGAGACCTCTTTCCTGCAAGTAAGCTGCGGCTCGCTTTTAGCCTTGCAGAGAGGTTTCCCGGAGGAATTCAATTGCAAAACTCTTGCGGCCGTTTAAGATCAAAGGATTTCCTCCGGCGCGAGCGGCCGCAAGAGATAGCAAGGCACCGGCCGCAAGCCTGCCGGAGCCTCCGGCCGTAAGGGAATAGAATAGCCGAATAGCTTGCGGCCGGTCCTTGCGGCCCCGCAACGGCTGCGGCCGCTAATAGAATGAGGCCCTTATTTAACAGTACTAAGAAAGTACCGCTACAATCAACTGAGAATTACATAGAAACAAACTGTTGATAAGAATTTTTTGGAAAAACAAACTTAACATCTCAAAATAAACTAATGATACATTATTTTATTTTTTTACAGATTAACATGGCTGATAACGAGAGTAAACAAGAAAAGAAAAGACGCCAAGCTAGATACCGACGACAGAGAGCAGACAGCCAGCAGACACCGGAGCAGAAGGAAATTCGACAAGAAAAAAAACGCAAAAGACTTGCAAGCAAAAGGTTATCAGCTGCACAAATTAAAGATACGCCAAAAAAAAAAACTACCAAGCAAATAAAGCATTTACAACCTGTTCCTCAAACATCAGATGACATTTTACCTGAAAAAATAAAAGACATACCAAAAAAAGCCATGAAAAAAACAAAGCATTTAGAACCTGTTGTTGAAACATTACATGACATTTCACCTGATGAATATCAAAGTCAAACTCCTATATGCTTTGCAAATTGTCCTTTACTCAAGCCTTTAGCAGTAGAGGTTCATAGTTGTGGGGACATGACTACTCAATGTCAGTTTTGTAAGGCTTATTATTTTAAACAGGAGAGACCCAGAGATGGCCAATTTATTAGTTGCTGTCAAAAAGGCAAGTTCAAACTTCCAGAAAGAAAAGAATTTCCAATCTATTTACAAAATATTATGACTGAACCTACTTTTCCAAACTACAAAAATTTTAAGACAAACATAAGATCCTACAATAGTGCCATATCCTTTGCATTTATGGGGGCAACATTAGCTGCTAATGTACCAGGACATGGTCCTTACTGTTTTAAAGTCCAAGGCCAAATTTATCATCGGACTTCCCATTTACATCTATAGGAAGGAGAGCAAAGAAAATTTGCTCAACTATATGTCCTAGATACAATGGAAGCTGTTGACCAACGTATGCAGATGGAAGAAAATAAAAAATGCTTACCCAGTGTTTTTATAGAGCTAAATAACATTATGGACAATAACCCCTACAGTAAAGCTTATAAAAAATTGGCAGAAGTAGAAAATGAACAACTACTTCATACACAAAGACATCAATTACCAATGCCAGAGGTTAATATGGTGCTTAAAAGAGACAGACATACTGATAAACGTTGTTGTAACTTGCCAACATCAAATGAGGTTGCAATGGTGTTTCAAAATGATGAAGGAGAACCACCATTTCAAAGAGACATTAGAATATATCCCAGAAATGAGCATCAACCATTCATTAATATGAGTATCTTAAGTCCAAATTTAGATCCAATGACATCCCATTTTTTTCCCACACGGAGAAGCAGGTTGGCAACCAAAATTAACACTTCCCAGTTACCCAAATGCTAAAGCCAGAATCCAAAATAATGTTTCTATGCTTGAATTTAAAGTAGCTCAAATTGCCATTCGAAATGCATTTAATCCAATTTTATGTGGTGGAAAACTAACACAACAATGGATTATTGATTCCTATTTGCAAGTTGAGGCCAATAATTTAAACTTTATAAAATATCAACAAGATAAACTACGTGTAGAACAATATTCGGGACTAATGGACTATGTTGCTGACGTGGCTACAAGCAGAGACATGACAGCTGGCAAAGCCATCATTTTACCATCTTCCTTTCAAGGATCTCCTCGAAATATGAGAGAAAGATACAATATGCTATGGCTATTGTCACCAAATTTGGCAAACCCGATTTATTTCTTACATTTACAGTGGATATAAAAAGTCTACACACCCCTGTTAAAATGTCAGGTTTCTGTGCTGTAAAAAAATGAGACAAAGATAAATAATTTCAGAACTTTTTCCACATTTAATGTGACCTATAAACTGTAAAACTAAATTGAAAAACAAACTGAAATCTTTTAGCTGGAGGGAAGAAAAATAAAAAATAAAAATAATGTGGTTGCATAAGTATGCACACCCTCTTATAACTGGGGATGTAGCTGTGTTCAGAATTAAGCAATTACATTCCAAATCGTGGTAAATAGGAGTCAGCATACACCTGCCATCATTTAAAGTGCCTCCGATTAACCCCAAATAAAGTTCAGCTGCTCTAGTTGGTCTTTCCTGAAAATTTTTTAGTCGCATCCCACAGAAAAAGCCATGGTCCACAGAGGGCTTCCAAAGCATCAGAGGGATCTCATTGTTAAAAGGTATCAGTCAGGAGAAGGGTACAAAAGAATTTCCAAGGCATTAGATATACCATGGAACACAGTGAAGACAGTCATCATCAAGTGAAGAAAATATGGCACAACAGTGACATTACCAAGAACTGGAGCTCCCTCCAAAATTGATGAAAAGACGAGAAGAAAACTGGTCTGGGATGCTACCAAGAGGCCTACAGCAACATTAAAGGAGCTGCAGGAGTATCTGGCTGTGTGGTACATCTGACAACAATCTCCTGTATTCTTCATATGTCAGGGCTATCGGGTAGAGTGGCAAGACGAAAGCTTTTCTTACGAAGAAAAACATCCAAGCCAGGCTACATTTTGCAAAAACACATCTGAAGTCTCCCAAAAGCATGTGGGAAAAGGTGTTATGGTCTGATGAAACCAAGGTTGAACTTTTTGGCCATAATTCCAAAAGATATGTTTGGCGCAAAAACAACACTGCACATCACCAAAAGAACACCATACCCACAGTGAAGCATGGTGGTGGCAGCATCATGCGTTGGGGCTGTTTTTCTTCAGCTGGAACTAGGGCCTTAGTTAAGATAGAGGGAATTATGAACAGTTCCAAATACCAGTCAATATTGGCACAAAACCTTCAGGCTTCTGCTAGAAAGCTGAACATGAAGAGGAATTTCATCTTTCAGCATGATCCAAAGCATTCACCCAAATCAACAAATCTGTGGGGTGATCTGAAGAGGACTGTGCACAGGAGATGCCCTCGCAATCTGACAGATTTGGAGTGTTTTTGCAAAGAAGAGTGGGCAAATCTTGCCAAGTCAAAATGTGCCATGCTGATAGACTCATACCCAAAAAGACTGAGTGCTGTAATAAAATCAAAGGTGCTTCAACAAAGTATTAGTTTAAGGGTGTGCATACTTATGCAACCATAATATTCTTTTTTTTTTTTTTTTTTTTTTTCCTCTACCTAAAAGATTTCAGTTTGTTTTTCAATTGAGTTGTACAGTTTATAGGTCACATTAAAGGTGGAAAAAGTTCTGAAATGATTTATCTTTGTCTCATTTTTTTACAGCACAGAAACCTGACATTTTTAACAGGGGTGTGTAGACTTTTTATATCCACTGTACATGTCATCCACAATGGCCAGAAATTACACAAAATTTACTTCTTGGACAAAGTGCTTCTGATAGACCAGATTTAGTAGCCAGAGTTTTTAAGATTAAATTAAATGAATTAATACGTGACATCACTCTCTATAAGTCAGTTATTTGGCAAATGTCTTGCTTATGTATATACCATTGAATTTCAAAAAAGAGGCCTTCCACATGCACATCTTCTGATAATACTTCAAGAAAAAGATAAATTAGATACTTCTGACAAAGTTGATGCAGTCATTGTTGCTGAACTACCAGATCCAGAACTATGTTCCAAGTTGGAAAAATGTTTTGTCAAGTTCCTTAGTTACACAGATAAGAAAGTTCAAGTTTCAAAAAATATTATGTCAAGTTTTTTACATAAATATATTACAGAGTTCATGTTAAAATTGGGTACGTTTCAAGGAGGGTTTTTACTGTTTGTCTTCCTCTGGATTAAATGTATATTGAAGTTAACAATTTTTCAGATAGAAATTGCATGTTAAAAAAACACCTCAAGTTTACAATACTGATTAGTTTAAAGTTCAACTGTTTTTAAATTCAAATGTTAATACTTTTAATACAAAATTATGTTAAAAAATGTATTTACTATGTTACTGTTTATAATGTTCCAAGTTCAAAAAATGTTTTTTCATGTTACAAAGTTACACAGATAATAAAGTTCAAGTTTAAAAAAATATACTTTCAAGTTTCTTACTTACATATATTACAAAGTTCATGTGAAAATTGTGTACGTTTGAACAAGGGTTTTTACGGTTTGCTTTCCTCTGGATTCAATGTATATTGAAGTTAACAATTCTTCAGATACAAATTGCATGCTATAAAACCATTACCAAAAGTTTACAATACTGATTAATTTAAAGCTCAACTGTTCTTACATTCAAATGTTAATACTTTGAATACAAAATGCTTTAAGACTTATTGTTCACCAAGAGAACATTTTACAAAACTAAACATGTTTAATATCACAATACTTACAAGTGTCAAATATGTATATTAATAACTAAACAACTTTTCAAACATACACATGTCATTGCCGTCATTTTTTGACAGGCAAGTCGCTAGTATATATATAATTTCCAGGCACCTTTTTAATTCTACTGAAGTCACACTTTGATGTGTTTGAACATATTGCTTTTGTTTCTCGCAGAGGCTCAAGGCCGCCGTTCACTACACAGTTGGGTGTCTGTGCCAAGAAGTTGCCGGTGATGAGGACATTCAGTTCAGCAAACAAGCTGTCGCTGCAATTTCAGAAATCACCTTCAGACAATCTGGTGAATATCGATGTATAAACATGTATTATTAACCTGTGCAAGTTGCAGGGTTACGGTGTGTTTCAGCACTGATTGGTGGCGTTTAGAATTAAAGTCCCGATAACCTTCTGCTATATACACCCTGGTGAATTTCTTTGTGTTAAAAACACATTTCCCATCTGAGCTCTAGGAATTATTGTTTGTCAAAATTTTTGCTCTTTTTCTTGTAGGATTTTTTAATCTTTAAAAGTTTTGGCGCACCGTCAGATTACCCTTTCCAGGGTACTGAAGCGTTTCATGTGTATTATTGGTGTCTTGATGTCCTTCCAAGAATTCATTATGAAAGGATATCCCAGTTCTATAATTGATTACAGTTCTTTTTTTTTTTTTTTCAATCACTCTACAGAAATCTTTGCAAAAGACCTTGAAATGTTTGCACGGTAAGTTTTACGGCTCATTTTCAGTCTATGACCATCTTCAAACCAGTTACTTTTTTCAATGTCAAAATCTGTGATTCTGCTATAGAGTTAGTTTATAAAGAACGCTTTATAAATGTCATACTGGTCATTTTCATTCATTATTATTCAAGGGACTCTAGTGGTAATACCACTCCTGGCCCTTTAAAGTATAATTTGCATAATTAACGCTCAATTCTATAAATGATTTTTTTTTTTTTTTTTTTGCTCCACTTGCCTCTAGAGCAGAGTGGGCAAGTTCAGAAGCGATAGTCTCGCCTGTGTACAGCAATGATATACTCAAATTCAGGCCTGTGTATGGCCCTCCAGGACCAAACTTGCCCACCCCTGCTCTAGAGAAACATTTTCATCTCTCCTCCTTCATATCCTTCAGAGTGTTTCAGTATGTGAGAAGTGTGGGCAGCAAACTGTGAACCTCCATACTGCATCTTCTATTGTGTACAGGATGAATACAAACTTCCTGTTGATTCACACAATGATATGGTGCAATTAACTGTGCAGGGGACAGAAGCACACAACTGAACCAATGAGACGTTGGGGGCTCGCTTGTGCATTAAAAGATGTAGTATGGCGATTCACAGCTTGCCTCCTGCCCAGCCAAAACTGACACGCTTCAAGGGGACAGGAGACAGTGAAGCCAGCATGGAAGCCCTCTTTAGACAAAATGAGGAAAATTAAAATAATAATAATTGTAATAATATCACACTATATATATATATATATATATATATATATATATATATATATATATATATATATATATATATATATTAATAATGAGTATTGCAATATAATTTGATATCTTTTGTATTGGACAAACGTCTTATTTATAATGACGAGCTTTCGAGAGGCTTAACCTCCCTTTATCAAGTCTCAAGCAATACTAAAATGAGATGAAACCCTCAGTTTGAATAATAACAGCAGATGCAGATAGAGTGGAAACAGCATCTGACCTCATCAGGTAAATACATATATGGGGAATAAACACAACATAGCAAAGGAAACATATATACACATATTATATACACATATACATCAATATATACATGAAAAAGCAGAGCACTGTAGTCCACAGTGATATCTTTCCTGTTGGACAAACACCACACTAAGAGTGCTAAGTCTGTTATGGTATAAGAAGAAAAAAAAAATCACATGAAATTGTAATAATGTGTTAGAAAACCCAAGCCCATATTAAGTCCTGCATTTTTAGTGTTGAAGAATGTGATCATCTTTATTTTAAATGCTTTTCTCTCTTGGATGCATTTACATTTTCCTCTGAGTATTTTGACTTTTAAGTTATGGATGGAGTGATCATTCTGGCTAAAATCGTGTCCTACTGGGCTACAATAACCGTCTTCATTATGTTTTCTTATTGAATGCCTGTGTAAATTCATCCTTAAATGCATTTTTTGGCTGTTTTCTCCAATGTAACAGCCTGTGTCACATAAAGTACATTGTATCATATAAACCACATTTGACGATGTACATGAATATGATCCTTTGATGTTATAGGTTTTGTTGTTATGTGTGGCTGTATCATCATTACAAATGTGTTGGCATAATTTACAGGCACGTTTGTTACAAGGTTTAGGTCCATTTTTGTATTCAGTTGTTCATTGGCCAATTTTCTGCTGACAAGTTTTTGTTTCAGGTTTGTGGTTGTTTAAAAGCGAGGATGGGAGGTTTTGGGAATATATATTTGAATTCAGTATCTTCAATTCGTAATAGTTGTAAATCTTTGATTATTTTCAGAATTTTCTCTAAAATTGGATGGTATGTCGTCACTAGAGGTATACGTGAAGTAGTTTCTTTTGTTTTGTAGTTTAATAGGTGTTCTCGGGGTATTTTCATGACAGTGGTTATTTTTTGGGTAATAATACGGGGTCTGTAACCCTTTTGTTTGAAAGATTCAGACAGTGTTTTTACATTTTTATCACGGTCTCCAGTGTTTGAGCAAATCCGATGGTATCTAATAGCTTGACTATGGATGATGGCTTGTTTGGTGTGGGAGGGATGGAAACTGGAGCTGTGTAGGTAATTACATCTGTCTATGAGTGGAGAGTGCCATTGGTGATGGATATAGTAGTGTCTAGAAAGTTTACCTATTCTGTGGAGAAATCCATTTTAAGTTTTATAGATGAATGGAAGGTATTAAATGAATTATGAAAGTCTCTTAGTTTGCTTTCTCCTTCTGTGCAGATGATGAACAGATCATCTATATAACGGTAGTATTTGTATGGTTTGTAAATGGATACAGATAATAAATATTTCTTCTAGATTGGCCATAAATAGATTTGCGTATTGTGGAGCCATTTTGGTACCCATAAACTGCCATAAAGTTTTAAAAAAACAACCCCAACATCACCATCAACCCATCAGACAAAGGAGGTGCAGTTGTTATCATGAATACTCAGGACTACATAAATGAAGCCAACAGACAACTGTCATACAATACTTACTACTCACTCTTCAATATATATATACTAGCGACTTGCCCATCAAAAAATGACGGCAATAGAATTGTAAGACCGGTAAGGCTGTTTTGTACACAAAGTAAGTCTTTTGGTTATGAGAGCTCCTTTGGCGCTCATTGCAAGGTTTGTTCTGATCGGCTTTTGTCTCGCTGAAGAGCTAACAATCTGTTTTGATGTTCCTGCAGCATACAATGTACGTTTGTAGTGTTGTGGAGCTGAGGTGTAAGTGTCAGCAATGTGTGCAGTATGTAGTGTAAATAGGCTGCGTGCGCGGTGGGAAATCAACGCATTTTGTAATGGTAATGTTATTAGTTTGAAGTTGGTGTCGTAAAATGGCTGAAATTGTGTATGTGTTAGGCGGGTGTGGAGCATTTAGCGTCCTTCCTAATAGTGTATTTAGTAGGTCGTATGGGTCTGTGCGAAAGGCGTATGTGCTTGGCAGTGTTTTGCGTGCTATGGGGTCATGTAGCCTCATTTTTTTTTTTTTTTTTTTTTTTGGCAGACATTTTTTTCTCTCGCTTAAAGGATTTTCGAGTGGCGAAAATCTTTAAATTGTATTTAAATTGGCGTATAACGTCATTCCCAGACGTCTTGGCTGTCCCCCCCTGTTGTATATGTATTTGATTTTGTATTTTGTGTGTTTTTTTTTGTTTTTCGCTGTGCGTGGTGGCAGTTAAGTTCATATTTTTGCGGCTCATATTTTATTTTTATTTTTTTTCTAAGTGGCAGTTTCTTTTTGTAAGTGTTACGGCCGTGATTTTTTTTCAAAGTGCTACTGGTCTAGCAGTTTGTATTGTGTATTTGAGTTTTGTGTTGATGTGTAGTACCGCAGGTTGTAGGTATGATGCGCAAGTCATGCGGGGTCGTAGGGATGAGCGCCTATGGTGCTCATCTCCACCAGTGCAAGGAGCACCTTTGGCGCTCCTTGCCTTACACAAGCCTTCAGTTTTAACGTTGTGTTACCAACGGATTTTGGCAAGGTCGCACTGCTGAGAACTATATATATATATATATATATATATATATATATATATATATATATATATATATATATATATATAGTGTGTCTGTTTTTCATTATGATAGGTGCACGTTATAGTGTCACAACTTGCAACTTTTTTTCAGTGAACACAGCCAATATATGTCCTTTTATTAACCCCTCCAGTGCCCAGTGCTAGGACAGTAGCTGAATGGCCTCTTTCTTTGTTATCTAGACTATTCCAACCTCTAGATCTAAATAAACTCCATGCATTTCATCTCTCTTGAATAATTGCTATATGCTTAAAGCACTACTCTAGTTCAATAAAAATTGCGAATGTTTGTGAAGTATGTAACAAACCTAAATGTGAAAACTATATAGAGAATATCAAATTGTTGTACAGAAGATGCCATACTATATGGTTTCAATAATTCCAGTTAGCTTGGAGCATGTGCTTATCTTATCTGTCAGTGGAGGGGAATTTGTACATAATGGAATATTTTTTCAATGTAACATCTACCGATCACTCTGCATGTGCATTGTAGCATCACACACCATTATGGGTCAGTACGGTGCCTTCTTGGATAACTCCATTTCAGTCCGTATAGGCCATGCAATGCTACACCAACTATAAGGAAGGAGAAGGTTTTAGTGGTAAGGTGCTAATTGATACATTCTACATGAACATTGGAAGGCGACCAACTTGTCCACAGACTAAAAATAGTTAAGAACCAGTGCTTGGGCATAATGGGTGGCAGATCAATTATGGCTACAAACTCAAAAAATTATTCGAGCCTTGCCTGGGATATTAATAAGGCATCCTCAGGATTCATTAAGTGAAATAAAGCGGGCATAGTAGATGGGCTTTTTGATTTGTATATCTTTCTATTTGTGAACATGCATAGCAGAGGCCTCACCTGTGTCACCTCTACCATTCTTTGGTTGGCAACACTGGGTCATAGGACTGGTTTCTCATAGTTTCACCTTTATTCACAGTTTTATAGATTGATCATAGAGGATCTTCTAAGCAGGTAAAATGCCCTATAATCAATTCCATGCATCTTCTAGATTTAAATCACATGAAGTATCGCCCTGTTAAGCATTTTCGAGCTCTCCCTGGCGGTCTCCATGAGCACGGGATGGTGACCAGACGTTCCTTGTGAGCATTGGAAGGTGACCAACCAGACCAAAAAAAAGTTGAAAAACACTTTTATATAGTCACTTTACCAGTCTCTTGAGTATTCATTACTTAGGCAAGGTCTTTCATAGGGTAGGGCTCTGTCTCTGTGGCAGTGAATCGGAAATCTGCACACTGTAAATCAAGGTTGGTTGTCAGTACTTGTTTTCAGTCTACAAGTGATATCCCTTATTTTACTGTGTAATAAATACCCGACATGGTAGTGCAAATGATAAGGAGGAAGGGTTGAGGCCAAGGCATGTTATAGATGGAAACACAATTCTGCATAGGGTGCTGTTATCTATAAGGCTCACCCTGAATACATAACAAAGTGGATATTTGCTGTACAGAATATAATATGCAACACATTTTAATAAAAACCATCACAAATTGCCAATACATGTACACCACAATTTTTTTTATTTTTTCTCGGCACTGTTGGTCCCAAAGGCTTGCCAAATTAACTATGTTTGGTGAAGCAACAGTGGTTACTTCATCAACACACTCTAACCCACTAATAAAACACTTCACATATGTCTCAAGAGCACCGTGGAATGCTGGAATTATGTTTACATTTAAATAATTGAATGAAATATGGTTACCTATACATTAATATAGATGAACAACTGCAAGATGCTGTATAGGCATCTGTATCAGTAAAACAAGATTAATAAAACAAGATTTTTATTTTATTTATTTTTTACAAGAAAATTTATTTTCAATCAATTACCCCAAAATAGAAATTCCAACAAATTCATTTTAGAACTACTTAAAAAAGGAAATTGTGTTTAAATTTAAAAAAAATATGCTAAGAATATCACAAAATCAAAGTATCACCACCAGCAAGTACAGTGTAAACAATCCACTCAATGCCATCTGTGGGTTCTCCTGTAAACTGGTCTGGCGGACTCAGGAATTTCAATTTCCTGCTCGTAATATTGTCCAGACTAAAGGAGGTGCTGGACCATCCTTTGCCGGTGTGTACCTGTGTTAAAAAGACAGGGAGCTCCCAAGCTTTCTATAATGCATTTAGAAGAGCATGTTTTACACATTCCTAAAGTTTATTTTCTTAAAACAAGTGATTTTGAGTTTAGGATATTTACATTCAAAACAGAAAGAAAGTAACGACACACCAAATAAACTCTGGACAGTTGTACAAGAAAGCAAATATATCTGTTTTGTTACTTTTATTTCATTTATGGTTCTTTGGGCTAAATATTTCCATATTTATATCTGTAGACTAAAATGGTTCATTCTAATACCATCTATGTATCCACAGACTATATATAGTGCAGGTTATAGAGGAAACAATCTAATATACAGCAACATTCAGCTGGCAATGCATCTGTTGGCATTGCATGTATATTGCAAGTGCCTAAATGAATATAGAAACCCAAGCTGTGAACAGTGTATGGCATGGTTGGACTAGGCAGGTTCCAAATCTTCCCTTATATACAATACTGTGTTATTATATTCAAAGCATGTTTATTTTAAAATCCGGTACTAGTTGCGTGTGAAAGAGAGTTCTTTTACATAGCTAGTGGTTTGTGTACCCTTTTAAACCCGGATGTTGTTTTGTTGTTCAGTCAGGTCCGACTTTCCGTGACCCGATGGACCACAGCACAACAGACACATCTATCATTATGTCTTTAGTCGTGCTCATCCTAAGGTTTTCTTGGCAAAGATACTGAAGTGGGTTGCCAGTTTCTTCCCCAGTGGACCCCGATTTGTCTGACCTCTCTGCTATGACCTGCCCATCCCGGGTGACCCTACATGGTATAGCTCACAGCTTAATTTAATTACTCAAGCCTCTTCACCACCACAAAGCAGAAATCCAGAAGGGGTTGTTCATTAGGCATACAGCATCTTTCCCTCTGTACTTCCACCCCATCCATTCCGCCATTTTGTTCTAAGTCATTTGATGCAAACTTACATTCCATCCTGCAGCAAAGAAACATCAGTGCTCTTCTGTGTATATTTATTACTTTCCTCAATATTTTTTTCACTTTTATGGAAAACTCCAAAAAAAAGAAACCTGGCAAAAGAACTTAGAATGAAGTGATCTTTTCCTCTTTGTGCAGTGTCACTCTTACCTCCCGCGTGCCGTTCTGTTTATGAATAGCATTGGTATAATTATATGCAGGTGTAAGGATAAGGGGTGCAGTAATTGCTGCTCAAAGCTTTGATTTGTCTGAATACACCTATTCATAGAAGGAATAAGTAGCGGCTTTACTTTACATGTAGGTTCAATCCTCACAGGTGGTTTATACTTGTATGTATGCCAATTAAAACTTTAGTTAACAGAACATTATTTCTTTTGTGTAGATAAATTCCTTTTTTTTTTTTTTTTCTTCACTAAACTCAAACTGAACACTCTGTCCAGTCCCTCTCAAGAGATAATCTGACCGCACACTGTTCATATAACAACTCTTGTACATTTATTCCCCCATGGTATTTAATCTTTTTTCTCTGTGATAAGATATATTCTTCCTCTTAGTTAGGATGTCTTTATTTTAGAGTTTTATTGAAGAACTGAAAAGACTCTTGATAAACCATTTTGAATATGTGAAATAAGCTTGGTAGGGAAACCAGCAAACTCCTCAAGTGTATTTGTTAGTGATGGGCTATTTTTTTTTTTCCTTTTTAGAACTGCCCACTTCCTTATATTTATTAAAGGACTAAAAAACATTACCATATGTGCTCATTAGAAGGTGGAAATTGTGTGGAAAATGTGTTTCACATTTTTATAATTGACTTAAATATTGTTATTTTAGTTTGGCACTTGAAGCCCTCCTACAAGAAGCTGTATAAATAATAAGGCTGAAGTCTGTAACTGTTACACACCACAAACCTCAACCTTAGCTACTATGTCATCTGCTCTGTCGCTACTCTAACTGCTGAGTAATTCCAAGTAGTCACAAATCACTTAGCCACTGCCTGATTCCAATTAATATTCATTATGTACTGCGCGGTACAAAGCTCATTTCAGGCAGAGGCAACACACTAAATTAGCCTGACTTCAATTGATCATACCTCCATGAATTCAACATAACATTTTAAAACAAGAACATTTTTTCACCTTCTGTCTTCAGTATAATATATTTATTATATATAAATGTATTCATAAAATATTTGTAAGGGGACAAACAAGGATTTCCTATACAAAAAGCTATTGTTAAAATAGGGATACAAACACAGAACTTCCCCACATTATGGATGTCTAGGAGAATAAGATTGAATGGTCAAGCAGTCAGCTGGTCATCATATGGCTTATCCTCCAAAGCAAAATAAAAAGTTGATCCTTTAGCCATGGTTTTAAAAAGGGTATGTTTTAATTTACTCCTGAACACCATTTTTCTCTTTCCTTATGTATTCAATGTGCTTCTTCTAAATATTGCATTTTTTGTCAGCACCAAATCCATTTGGGCTGCCATCCAATCAAAAGCAACTGTGTCAAGCATATAGCCTCCGCTGATGCAGGGCTGCATGCCCTCTGAGAACCCAGGGAGGAACAACTAGTGAGCATTTTGTATTTGGCTAATATTGACAGAACTCTCTCTCCATCTTGGTACAGACATGCAAAGAGGACAACAATAAACATGGAAGATGTGAAGCTGCTAGCCAGAAGGAGCCGTTCTCTGGTAATTTATTTGTTCTGTCTATGGAGATACTAATGCAACAGTGTGCTTTCCAAATCTCATTGTCTCTGCTGGTTTAATAAATATGTATTTTTTTGATGCTTCCATTAATCCACAGATCTCACATAATCTCTGACAACGTCTAGACTTTCTATAAATTAGTAGTTTATGACTACCTAGATAATTTTCTGATAATTACAATTCATCTCAGGAGACATAACTGACTTCAAGCTGAAATGTATGGGGTGTGAGTCTGATTAACTTGCCTAGATCAGAACATGCAAGAATGAATATACCAATTAGTGACAAGAAATAAAGATGGAAGATGCTTCAATATACAAAGAATAGCATGGCAAGATCGTTGCATGAAGTGTTTAAAGTCTAGAGAAGAAATGATAAGCAAAGCGAAAGTACCCAAACAGATGAAGTACATCAACAGGAAGTAAACAAAAAGAATTGCACAAACAAGTACACCGCTCCTACAGTGAGGGTGAAAAAAGTATTTGATCCCATGCTGATTTTGAACTTTTGTCCACTAATAAAGAAATGATCAGTGTATAATTTTAATGGTAGGTGTATTTTAATAGTAAGAGACAGAATAGAAAAAAAAAAACAACAAGAAAAACGCATGTCAAAAATGTTTATAAATTGATTTGCAGGTCAGTAAGTAAAATAAGTATTTGATCTCCTATGAATCAGCAAGATTTCTGGCTTCCAGGTGTCTTTTTTTTTTAATACAGGTAACGAGCTGAGATTAGGAGCACTGCCTTTAAGAGAGTGCTCCTAATCTCAGCTCGTTACCTGTATAAAAGACACCTGTCCACAGAAGCAATCAATCAATCTGATTCCAAACTCTCCACCATGTCCCTGACATCCTTTGACAGCTCTTTGGTCTTGGCCAAGATTGTAGACCTACACAAGGCTGGAATGGGCTACAAGACTGTCGCTAAGCAGCTTGGTGAGAAGGTGACAACAGTTGGTGCGATTATTCACAAATGGAAGAAACACAAAATAACTTTCAGTCACCCTTGGTGTGGTGCTCCATGCAAGATCTCACCTCCATGGAGTTTCAATGATCATGAGAACAGTGAGGAATCAGCCCAGAACTACATGTGAGGATCTTGTTTATGTTCTCAAGGCAGCCGGGACCATAGTCAGCAAGAAAACAATTGGTAACACACTACGCTGTGAAGGACTGAAATCCTGCAGCGCCCGCAAGGTCCCCCTGCTCTAGAAAGCACATGTACAGGCCCGTCTGAAGTTTGCAAATGAACATCTGAATGATTCGGAAGAGTACTGGGTGAAAGTGTGGTGGTCAGATGAAACCAAAATCGAGCTCTTTGGCATGAACTCAACTCACCGTGTTTGGAGGAGGAGGAATGTTGTCTATAATCCCAAGAACACCATCCCCACCGTCAAACATGGAGATGGAAACATGCTTTTGGAGGTGTTTTTCTGCTAAGGGGACAGGACAACTGGACCGCATGAAAGGGACGATGAGCGGGGCCATGTACCGTTAAATCTCGGGGGAGAACCTTCTTCCCTCAGCCAGGGCATTGAAAATGGGTGGACCATGGGTATTCCAGCATGACAATGACCCAAAAACACACAGCCAAGGCAACAAAGGAGTGGCCCAAGAAGCCCATTAAGGTCCTGGAGTGGCCTAGCCATTCTCCAGACCTTAATTCCATAGGAAATCTGTGGAGGGAGCTGACGGTCCAGGTTACCAAACGTCAGCCTCAAAACCCTAATGACTTAGGCCCTCCCTCAATTGCGATTTGGCCAATTTAATAGTGCTCTAAATAAGCACATAACATATATTTTTTAAATAAGTTTTTAATTAGTGAAAACCTTGGTTTTGGATAGATGTTTACTAACTAAAAACTTCTTTAAAAAAATATGCTATGTGCTTATTTAGACCCCTATTCAATTGGCCAAATTGCAATTGAATGAGGGCCTGTGAGAGGATCTGCAAAGAGGAGTGGGACAAAATCCCTACTCAGAAGTGTGCAAACCTTGTGGCCAACTACAAGAAACATCTGACCTCTGTAATTGCCAAGAAGGGTTTATTTCCCTCATTGACCTGCAAATCAATTTATAACTTTTTTGACATGCGTTTTTTCTTATTTTTTTGTTTGTTTGTTTTTTTATTGTGTCTCTCACTGTTAAAATACACCTACCATTAAAATTATAGACTGATAATTTCTTTGTCAGTGGACAAATGTTCAAAATCGACAGGAGATCAAATACTTAAATAGAGATCCCACCTAACATAGTACACCTAACATATCCTCACAATTAGCATTGCCTGTACGTGGGTACATTTTAAACTTCAGTGAACTCCTTCAAGTTTGCCAATTCTTCTGTCAAGATTAATTCAGTCCATTTTTGCAGTTGGTGAGTTTGGCTCAAGCCACAACCTATCCTTACGGGGTGTTATCAGGTTCTCCGAAGTTTTCAAGCATTTACAGTGGATATAAAAAGTCTACACACCCCTGTTAAAATGTCAGGTTTCTGTCCTGTAAAAAATGAGACAAAGATAAATAATTTCAGAACTTTTTCCACCTTTAATGTGACCTATAAACTGTACAACTCAATTGAAAAACAAACTGAAATCTTTTAGGTAGAGGGAAGAAAAAATACAGTATAAAAATAAAATAATATGGTTGTATAATTATGCACACCCTTAAACTAATACTTTGTTGAAGCACCTTTTGATTTTATTACAGCACTCAGTCTTTTTGGGTATGAGTCTATCAGCATGGCACATTTTGACTTGGCAACATTTGCCCACTCTTCTTTGCAAAACCAGTCCAAATCTGTCAGATTGCAAGGGCATCTCCTGTGCACTGCCCTCTTTAGATCACTCTACAGATTTTCAATGGGATTCATGTCTGGGCTCTGGCTGGGCCATTCCAAAACTTTAATCTTCTTCTGGTGAAGCCATTCCTTTGTTGATTTGGATGTATGCTTTGGGTTGTTGTCATGCTGAAAGATGAAGTTCCTCTTCATGTTCAGCTTTCTAGCAGAAGCCTGAAGGTTTTGTGCCAATATTGACTGGTATTTGGAACTGTTCATAATTCCCTCTATCTTAACTAAGGACCCAGTTCCAGCTGAAGAAAAACAGCCCCAAAGCATAATGCTGCCACCACCATGCTTCACTGTGGATATGGTGTTCTTTTGGTGATGTGCAGTGTTGTTTTTGCGCCAAACATATTATTTGGAATTATGGTCAAAAAGGTTAACCTTGGTTTCATCAGACCATAACACCTTTTCCCAAATGCTTTTGGGAGACTTCAGATGTGTTTTTGCAAAATGTAGCCTGGCTTGGATGTTTTTCTTCGTAAGAAAAGGCTTTCATCTTGCCACTTCTCGTCCTTTCATCAATTTTGGAAGGAGCTCCAGTTCTTGGTAATGTCACTGTTGTGCCACATTTTCTCCACTTGATGATGATTGTCTTCACTGTGTTCCATGGTATATCTAATGCCTTGGAAATTCTTTTGTACCCTTCTCCTGACTGATACCTTTTAACAATGAGATCCCTCTGATGCTTTGGAAGCTCTCTGTGGATCATGGCTTTTTCTATGGGATGCGACTAATAACATTTCAGGAAAGACCAACTAGAGCAGCTGAACTTTATTTGGGGTTAATCGGAGGCACTTTAAATGATGGAAGGTGTATGCTGACTCCTATTTAACACGATTTGGAATGTGATTGCTTAATTCTTGACACAGCTACATCCCCAGTTATAAGAGGGTGTGCAGACTTATGCAACCACATTATTTTTCTTTTTCTTCCCTCCACCTAAAATATTTCAGTTGCTTTTTCAATTGAGTTGTACAGTTTACAGGTCACATTAAAGGTGAAAAAAGTTCTGAAATGATTTATCTTTGTCTCATTTTTTTACAGCACAGAAACCCGACATTTTAACAGGGGTGTGTAGACTTTTTATATCCACTGTACCTTTCAACTCTCTCTCTCCACTCTCTTCAAACACCGCTTGAACAAAGTAATGGAAGGAGCATGCGTTGACCCATTGTGAAGGTCATACTATTATTTGTATAATGAAGCATTCTTCCAGTTTTCTTTCTTGTCACTAATTCTTATATTCATTCTTGCACGTTCCAATCTTGGCTAGTTAATCAGATTCACACCCCATACATTTTAACTTGAGGTCAGATGTCACTGTGGTCAAAAGTTTTCAACCTTTATAAATAAGACATTATTATGTTTAGTATGTTTAAAAGACATGTTTTTGTTTTTTAATTATTTTAGCAGGTACACATTGCCAAATGCAGTGAAGAAATAGCTTCCATTAACCAGGAGCAGAAGAGGAAAAAGAAGTCTGCGAGTGCAGGAAAACGTCATGGAAGCTCAGAGGGCGATACAACAGTGCCTGATGGTGTGGATAATAACACAGCATGACGACAGAACACTCAGGACTCCATTTTGAGAAACTAGGGCTAAAAAGGATGACTGGTTGCTTAATCTGCTATTGTTTTTGTTCTGTCCTTCAGTTGTTACGACTCTGTGACCATATCGCAGCAGCATGCCAGGTACATCTGTCTGTGTTTCTAGTTATGCTTATCTATATGGTTTTCATGGCATGTTAATCCATCCTTCAGAAGCTGCTATTAGATGGGGCTAAATGGAGCTTAGCATACAGGATGCTCAGTTGACCATTATGAAGAACATGACATGTTTGAGTCAACCATTTTGAAAGAACGCACTGTTCTTGGCTTGATAGGTCATCCATGGGACATTTTGAAGTACAACATGATCTTATGGAATATTTAAAATTTATAGCCTGTCCATCAGGACTGGCATTACATATATTTTTGTTTTGTTCTTTTGTAAAAAAAATTAAAAAAATTGTTTAATTAAATTGTGTCAAGTTTATTAAAATCACAGTATCCTGATGCACATTATTAACCCTTTCCTCTCCATGTTGTGTTCCCTTTATCTTAACTAGATAATTTGCCCCAGTATTGATTAAATATTCATGTTATTTTGCATCAGACTATATAATAAGCATCTCTTTACCGCAGAATAAACCGTGCCAAAATTTGTGTGCATTGTATTTAGGGCATGTATTTCTACCTTGTAAAAATGTTTCTGTTTGAGCAACAAACCCAAATGTACAGAAATTGGCTCTATATAAACATAAAGAGTAAACGGACGCAAATAGTAAAATAAGACACTATTAAATAAAAAAAAGATTTTCTCTTATCGTATGGGAATGTTTTATTACAAATGAAATGTGTTTTATTTTTAATCTTTCAAGTGTTTTTACAAATTGGTGGGCAATATGTGCAAGAGACTGAACTGTTTAAGATTTAACTTCTGTGAGCAGAGGGGGAGTTAGCATAGTTTGGTAAAAGTAATATTTGCTCTAAAAATGCTTTTATTCTCCTGGCCTACATAACTAATGGCACAACAGAGGACCAGCATGCTCTCCCACCGGTTAGACTTTTGGGTGGGTATGACTATCTTTAGTGACCGCAGGCAGAGTACAGGGGTTCTCATTTGAAAAGACCATAAATGTCTTAAATAGTTCCCCTGAACTAATCAAGTCGAGCTATCATGCTTGTAATAGTTGACCAGAAGTGACCATATTGGGGATGGGTAAGTATTTTTATAGGGGACTGAACAAAAGGCAGTAAGACATTAAACAGGACCCAAACACATCCACATACCCAACTTAAAAATGTCACTCCCATTGTCCACTAATTGATCAAGTTACCAGGCCCAGGATGCTCATGTCAGCAGGGGAGATTCCCAGGGACTGCCAGTAAGTCTCCTACCTTAACATAGTTTCTCCTGGTACATGTAGACTGCACATCGGCACATCTCCCACCCGGGATGCATGCAAGGGAAAAATTAAGAGGATTAGATTTTAGCTTAGCCATAGGATGGCTGGACTGGAAGATGTCCTCTACAGCTCTCCTTGGGACTCCCAGTCGTTTTCTTTAGTGTAAAGGTTATGGTGCACTCTAAGACTTACATGGCAAGATCAACTTAAGTTCTAGGCAACTCTGCAACTGCAGCCAATACTGTGAATATCAACTTTCACAGCTGAAGTTGTTTTTATCTTTAGAAGTTTTAGTAGGTGGGGAAGATGGCCAAGATCTATGATTTAAAAGATAGTTGAAGATATCAAACCTTTGTATATGTTCTCCCAATAACATAAGAATGGAGAGGTTATCAAGCACTTCACTACTTAGTACATTTTGCCCATGTACAAGCTTGCTTGCAAGTACATGTAAAATAAGAATAATAGTGCATACGAAAACTGCCTCTACCCTGATTGGCCATACAGGTGCCCTTCTGCATGAAGCTTGCTTAGGCAACTGCTTAACTTGCTTTATAAATCTATATTTGTGTAGGTGTATATTTAATACATATTACAAAGTACCGTTTTATAAATAATATATTTCATATTATATTTCTACATCACCAACATTTGAGATCCCATTCTTGAGACGACTCCCCATCGCTTCTTTCTGCATCTCCTCCCAGTCTATGCACCAACACAACACCCACTCCATCCTTAAGTATGTTTGCACTTGAATTTACTTCTATTGTGGAATGAATAGACATCAGGAACATATGGGAATAAACGACCAAATTCAGACAAGTGCAAAACAGAAGATTTAATTACGATGTTAAATACTCCGTGCCCCATTTGGGTGTCTAATTGCTGTTGGTTTGTGCGTCATTCCTGGGGTGTAAGAGCTGGAGTAGGTGTATAAAAAGCTACAGTTTAGACATAAAGCCAAAGAACTGGAAGGGAGTGATCGACAAGCCTGCAAACTTAGATATGTCAATATTCAGCATGCAACTACTGCTCCTACTAATACTGGTCTTCTGTAGAGTTGGAACAGCAGCACCTGCAAGAGGGGAGAAAGTGATGGCACAAGATGGCAAGGTATGTGAGGGAGTCACTAACTGACCCAACTCATGTCACAGCCATGATGTTCGTAGTAAAATATGTAGAATTAAAATATAAGATTTGTGTTTTAATATTTAATTATTTTGAAGATTAGTAACTGTTCTTTAACATAGATGACAATCTAAAGTCGGGGAAGAATTTAAATGTAGTTTAGAAAGACACCTGTATTATTGTATATATGTTTTATTCGCATGACAAGTTAATTCTGTAGATAACTTACATTATTATTCATCTTTATTTAGCACTAGTATTTTCTGTAGCGTTAACAAGGGTGCAGTGAAGTAGTGTGGGGACAATAGGTAAGTTACATAGGTAAAACAAATTATAAGATATGTGGAAATACAATGTAACACAATAATAATAATTTCATTTATTGAATACAATATAATAAGCCAACTATTTGAGTTAACGTCGCTATCGCAGAGAGCTGAATATCTAGTTATAGTGTTATAGTAGTTGAAGTTGAAAAATACTTAAAGTTTTGAAACAATTTTGTTTCTATATTACAAACTTTTTTTTGCATGAAATAAATATAAAGTAAAACCTTTTTAAACTTCATTGAAACGAACAGGAAATGCAGAGCATACTGTAGTCTGTAGGTCTTATTTTATATTAGAAGGCAAGCCCCCAAGGGCAAATATTGTTTTGTCTTTAAGTACCGTATATATTCAAGTATAAGCCGAGGCACCTATTTTACCACAAATTACTGGGTAAAATGAGTGACTCGAGTATAAGCCGAAGGTAGGAAATGTGCTGCCCCCTGTGTCCCTCTTGTGTCCCCCTCTCTCTCTCCCGTGTCTCTTCTCCCCTCTTCCTTCCCTGTGTCTCTTTCCCCCTCTCCCTTCCCTGTGTCTCTTCCCCCCCCTCTCCCTTCCCTGTGTCTCTCCCCCCTCTCCCTTCTTTGTGTCTCTCCCCCCCTCCTCATCCTCAACCTCCCTCCTCAACCCCACTCCTCATCTTCAACCTCCCTCCTCATCAGCCCTCCTCATCCTCAAGCTCCCTCCTCCACCCCCCCTCCTCAACCCCTCATCCTTAACCCCCCCATCCTCAACCCCCTCCTCAACCTCAACCCCCCTCCTCATCCTCAACCCCCTCCTCGACCTCCCTCCTCAACCTCAACCCCCCTCCTCATCCTCAACCCCCTCCTCGACCTCCCTCCTCAACCCCCTCCTCAACCTCCCTCCTCAACCTCCCTCCTCATCCTCAGCCCCCCTCCTCATCCTCAGCCCCCTCCTCATCCTCAACCCCCTCCTCATCCTCAACCCCCTCCTCATCCTCAACCTCCTCCTCAACCTCCCTCCTCAACCCCCCATCCTCAACCCCCTCATCCTCAACCCCCCTCCTCATCCTCCCTCCTCATCCTCAACTTCCCTCCTCAAACTCCCTCCTCATCCTCATCCTCCCTCCTCAACCTCCCTCCTCATTCTCAACCTCCCTCCTCAACCCCCCTCCTCAACCTCAATCCCCCCATCCTCAACCCCCTCCTCAACCTCCCTCCTCATCCTCAACCCCCCCTCCTCATTCTAACCCCCCCCCCCTCATTCTACCCCTCTAAATACCCCCCCACCCTCTCCCCTCAATTACCTGCATCTGAAGCTCCTGCTCCGGCCTCCGCTCCTTCCGGCATCTCGACGTGGCGCTCATGTGATGTCACGCATTAGCATATACCGGGTGCTGGCACCCGGTATATGCTAATGACGTTGCACGCATGTGACATCACGGCATTAGCATATATCGGTTGCCGGCACCCGGTATATGCTAATGATGTGGTGCGCATGTGACATCACGTCATTAGCATATACCGGTGCCGGCACCCGGTATATGCTAATGCCGAGACGTCACATGCGTGCCACGTCATTAGCATATACCGGGTGCCGGCACCCGATATATGCTAATGCCGTGACGTCACATGCGCGTCACGTCAAGACGCCGGAAGGAGCGGAGCAGGAGCTTCAGATGCAGGTAAGTGAGGGGAAAGGGGGGGGGGGGCATTTAGAGGGGTAGAATGAGCACTTTACATGAATTTAGAGAAAGAAGCAAACATAATCACATATATAGTTGTGAGCATACGAGTTGTTGCTAATGCTTGCGGGCTCCTTGCCAGCAACTGCGACCCTCTCAAACTTTACGTCGTAACGCAAACAAAATACGAGACACGTTACGACCCATTACGACACAAAAAACGTCTGCAACACGCGCACATCAAAACATCAAAAATCCAACAAATATACACAACAAATACATAAAAAGATTACTTACAGGAAGAGGGAGCATCCAGGACCTCGAAAACTAAAGTTACACCTCAATTTAAGTCAAATTAAAAGAGCTTAGACACTAAAAAAAATTCTAAGCGAGAGAAAAAATGGCCACCGAAAAAAACGAAAACGAGGCTACAGCAGTCTAAAGACGCAAAACACCACCAAAGACCTAAGTATTTGCCGAAAAACAACTACGAGATTAGAAAACAAGGATGCAACCCGCGCAACCCCAAAAACATTACAAACACAACAAATACAAACAAGAAACACATAAAAAGGTTACTCACAGCAAGGGGGGGCACCTAGGACCTCTACAAGTGAAGTTACACCTCCATTTAACCACAAATTTTGTGGTTTAGAGACCCGAAAATCACCTAAGCTAGAGCAAAAATGGCCGCCGAACAAAACAAATACGAGGCTAAAGGTGCCTAAACAGGCAAAACACTACCATAAACATGCAAAACACCACCGCATATCCTGAAAAAGCCCACCAAACAGCTACGGATATTCCGAAAAACTCGCACGACATAGAAAACGAATATTACAAAAAACTTGCACTACATAGAAAACGAACAACGCTACATCAGCCACATTATATACACCAAACACCCTTAGCTATGTATATATATATACACAGTATATCTATTTTAAAATACAGTGGATATAAAAAGTCTACTCACCCCTGTTAAAATGTCAGGTTTCTGTGCTTGTAAAAAAATTAGACAAAGATAAATCATTTCAGAACTTTTTCCACCTTTAATGTGACCTATAAACTGTACAACTCAATTGAAAAACAAACTGAAATCTTTTAGGTAGAGGGAAGAAAAAGAAAAATAATGTGGTTGCATAAGTCTGCACACCCTCTTATAACTGGGGATGTAGCTGTGTTCAGAATTAAGCAATCACATTCCAAATCGTGTTAAATAGGAGTCAGCATACACCTGCCATCATTTAAAGTGCCTCCGATTAACCCCAAATAAAGTTCAGCTGCTCTAGTTGGTCTTTCCTGAAATGTTCTTAGTCGCATCCCACAGCAAAAGCCATGGTCCACAGAGAGCTTCCAAAGGCATTAGATATACCATGGAACACAGTGAAGACAGTCATCATCAAGTGGAGAAAATATGGCACAACAGTGACATTACCAAGAACTGGAGCTCCCTCCAAAATTGATGAAAAGACGAGAAGAAAACTAGTCTGGGAGGCTACCAAGAGGCCTGGGCTATGGGGTAGAATGGCAAGACGAAATCCTTTTCTTACGAAGAAAAACATCCAAGCCAGGCTACATTTTGCAAAAACACATCTGAAGTCTCCCAAAAGCATGTGGGAAAAGGTGTTATGGTCTGATGAAACCAAGGTTGAACTTATTGGCCATAATTCCAAAAGATATGTTTGGAGTAAAAACAACATTGCACATCACCAAAAGAACACCATATCCACAGTGAAGCATGGTGGTGGCAGCATCATGCTTTGGGGCTGTTTTTCTTCAGCTGAAACTGGGGCCTTAGTTAAGATAGAGGGAATTATGAACAGTTCCAAATACCAGTCAATATTTACACAAAACCTTCAGGCTTCTGCTAGAAAGCTGAACATGAAGAGGAACTTCATCTTTCAGCATGACAACGACCAAAAGCACACATCCAAATCAACAAAGGAATGGCTTCACCAGAAGAAGATTAAAGTTTTGGAATGGCCCAGCCAGAGCCCAGACCTGAATCCGATTGAAAATCTGTGGGGTGATCTGAAGAGGGCTGTGCACAGGAGATGCCCTCGCAATCTGACAGATTTGGAGTGTTTTTGCAAAGAAGAGTGGGCAAATCTTGCCAAGTCAAAATGTGCCATGCTGATAGACCCAAAAAGACGGAGTGCTGTAATAAAATCACAAGGGGCTTCAACAAAGTATTAGTTTAAGGCTGTGCATACTTATGCAACCATATAATTTTAATTTTATATTTCTTCTTCCCTCCACCAAAAAGATTTCAGTTTGTTTTTCAATTGAGTTGTACAGTTTATAGGTCACATTAAAGGTGGAAAAAGTTCTGAAATGATTTATCTTTGTCTCATTTTTTTACAGCACGGAAACCTGACATTTTAACAGGGGTGTGTAGACTTTTTATATCCACTGTACAGTTTATCTCATTAATGGCTGCTGCTGACCGTCTCCCCACCTCTTTTCTTTTTACTATTGTTACTTTAATTTAGATTGAAAAGAGGTGTTACTGTATCACTTTAATAGGTTGTTAGTGAACCTTATACAGTACATTTAATATTTAAAGGACATTTTTAGTTTATAATACGAGAGGCAGTAGGGGGAGGTCCCAGGGGTACCAAGAGTTGTTGGGGGTAGTAAGAGGTGGCGGGGGGTAGTGAGAAGCTGTGGGGGTAGTGAGGCGGCAAGGGTGTAGAGTGAGTCGCAAGGATAGCGCAAGTCAGCAGTGGTAGTGAGTGTTGTGAGGATAGCGAAAGTGGAGGAGGGTAGTGAGAGTCGTGAGGATAACAAAAGGCAGCAGGGGTAGCGAGAGGCGCTGTGAGAGTCGTGAGGATATCGAACGGTGGCAGTGGTAGTGAGAGGACGAGGGGCGTAACGAGAGTCATAAGGATAGTGAAAGGCAGTAGTGGTAGCAAGAGGCTGAGGGGCGTATAGAGAACCGCGAGTATAGTGGAAGGCAGCAAGGGTATTGAGAGCGGAGGTGGTAGCGAGGGTGTGGAGTATAAAGAAAGGTGGCGGGGGTAGTGAGAGGCAGAGGGGCATAGCGAGAGTCATGAGCATAGTGAAAGGCAGTAGGGGTAGCAAGAGGTGGAGGGGTGTAGCGAGAACAGTGATTATAGTGGAAGGCAGCAGGGGAATTGAGAGCCAAGGGGGTAGCTAGAGTGGAGGGAGGTAGCAAGAATCCTGAGTATATCCAAAGGAGGTGGGGCGTAGCTAGAGTCATGCGGATAGAGAAAGGCAACAGAGGTAGCAGGAGCTGAGGAGGTAGCGAGACAATTACCTGTTCCCTTCCTCCTCTGGGCCCTCCCTGCAAAACCAGGGAAAAATCTTTAAAAATATATATATTTTTTAAAAGTATGGTATTTAGTGGTGGAACTGGGCCCCCTAGAGGCCAGGGCCCTGGTGCATTTACTGCTTGCACCAGCGCTAGATCCGCCCCTGTCTTAGACTGATAATCTGTCTCTTACTTGAAGGGAATAGTTTCCTCTAGAGTCTTACTCTTTGATTGAATTATCTTGTCAAGTGTGCTATTTAGAGTGGCAGAAGTGAATTGAGATCTTATCTGAATCCACTGTTCCTCCTAGGTTTCTAATCTTTTTAGGGACAAAAACAAAATGCCTGTCATTATTAAAGCAAAATTGAATATACCAATCAAAATTGAAAGCATGCAATTTATTTATTTTAAACTGTACAAAAGTGCGTATTTTAAAGTTACGGTAAATTGTTCAAAAGAGAATACTGTAATCATGACACATCAGTGACAGGATTTTCTGCTGTTACTGTCTCTTTAAATCTATTTTACCGTGCTAGCTGTCACATTAGACTGCTTTGTTTCTGCACTGGGACTCCGCACAGTATAAAGTGCCTTTATACATTTAACTTAATATGAATCTTCAGCACGAAAAACCCCAAGGTGAATGGAAAGTAAATCAATTGGTAAATAAAGTTATAAAAGGACGGGAGCTCTGGCCTGTACAGTTAATTAAATCCTTCTCGTTTTTAGTGGATTCTATTTCAAAGATTCATTTTCGTTTCTATTTTTTTTCCGTTTTTTTGAAAAAGTTCCAGGAATCAGTCCATAAATGTACCCATTAAAGCCAGTTATTACATTAAAATAGTAAGGGGAAGAGCAGCTCTGGAGCCTGCTAGTACATTATCTGTCATTTTGCTATAGACTGATGTGGGAAAGGTTAGACCCAACTCTTTAAAAAACCACTGATGTCACTGAAAAATTAATGGCGAGTTAGAATAATTAGACGTTTGATTTGTTCTTCCTTTCTCCTTTTACTAACATCTGTGGAAAAAAAAAGAACAGAATTATCTTATTTTACCATTATCAAATGCCAGGGTAGTAAATCACTGCAATGGATGTAATCGGAGAAAAATGGATTTGCCTTTTTATTAAAGATTTAGTTTCACTTGAGCAGAAAATGTAGGATATTAACCTGGAAATTAAATTGTCTGATTGATGGAGAAATACAGATTTTTTTAATGCACTGTTGGAAATCGACCAATATTTTGGATGACGGCTGGTTTTATATGGATGATATTACAGCGCTGTCAAAGGAAATCAAAGAACCAATGTAGTTCTATATTTAAAAAATACTAATTTGAAAATGGGCAAATGTTTTTAGAATGAAAAAAAATATATATATTAATATATATAAAATAATATATAATAATATATAAAATAATATATAAATGTATAAAAAAATATATATAAAATAATATATAAATGTATAATAAAAATAAATATATAGCAATATAAAATAATGTATAATAAAAAAAATGTAGTAATCACATATAATAGTTGTCAAACTATGAATCGTCGTCATGCTTGTAAGCCTCGCATAGCGAGGCGAGCAGTTGAAGCACAGAAGTCTTCCGAGCTCGGAGCACCTAGCCCATGAGCGCCAAGGCAAGCAGTTTAGGCATTGAAACTCGGAGCACTTAGCGCCAAAGGCTCTCATCGTCTGCGATCCTTGCGAAGCGAGGCGAGCAGTTGAGGCATTGAAACACAAAAGGCGCTCCTATGAGCCCTGCGAAACGAGGCAAGCCGTTGGAGCATTGAAAAATGCGGGACTTAGCCTCCAAGCAGTTAGGAAACACGGGATTGCCTCAAGCTGCAAGCAGTTGAGGAACGCAGGACTTAGAAAAAAGAATTGCGAGACGCGGAACTTAGAAAAACAATTACGAGGTTGGAAAAATACGAAGTTAAAGGCCAAACCGCACAATTTGCAAAACACAAAAAATAAAATACAAAAAAATATCACACACCGCATGGGGGGACAGCCAAGATGTCTGGGAGTGATGTTGCACGCAAATTAAACCAAATTTGCCGAGTTTTGGCACTTGAAAATCGGCTATGTGAGAAAAAAAATGGCGGCTGATGAAAACGAGGCTTCATGACCCTGAACCGCGCAAAACACCACCAGCCGCGTACCACTTTTACCCAAGAACGTACGAGGTACAAAATACACTGTTACAAAGGATTGAAAATGCTTGCGAGCCGCATAACACATAGACAATCAACGCCATTTTACAACACTAACTTGCAACTAATAACATTACGAGTCTAAAATGGTGCTTTACCCGACTAAACCAGCGGTTTGCCCTCGCGCACGCAGCCTATTTATACTGCACAATTGGCACATTGATGACACTTTCTCCTCAGTACAGCAACGGTCCAACTGTACATTGTATGCGGCAGGAAAATAAAAAGAGATTGTTTATGCTTTATGGGGGATGGCTGCAATTATTAGCACAGCTTCCCCCTAGACTCAGGTTACACTACACTGACCTGTTAACACATAGCTTTCCTGTTTTGGGTATGTACCAGTATTCCATGCCTGCACAGATAGATGTGGTAATGGTTACATTTTGTTTGTTCAGATCATCCCTCAGACATGGAGCAGGTTGTGTCACACAAATAATCACAGATTGTATGTTATGTGATTTCTCAGCACTTATTTAAAAAAAATTAAAAGTATTTCAAAATGCTTTTAGGAGATCTTTGCAGTGATGTGGCCTAAATTGTGCTGAATTAGGTAGCCCTTTAGGTGCTTTTTTTTCTTCTAAATATATTCAACTCCTATCAAAGTTAGATATTGAATCATCTGTCACAGCTTTTTTGGTAGAGTTCCACCCATTGGTGTGAAGAACCTTTTTCTTTCTTTAAGGTGGAATATTTGTTCTAATCTCAATGGGCTATCCTATCAATTGTAAACTTCTTGGCAAGAAAAGTTTACCCAACAAAGTCTTATATTGATACTGAATCTATTTACAGGTATATAAAGTAATTATAACATCTTTATAGGAGCCTTTATATTCTACATAAAATATTTAATCCCTCAATACCCTTATTTATTTTGTTACCCTTCTCTGTACCTATTGTTACCTTAACTGCCTTTTATGTGCAATTATCCTGAAGTGAGATCTACTATTTTGGTTTCTGATCCTCAATATCTTCCTGAAATGGGAAAAAACTTTAATGGGACATGGAGGGTTCCTGGATGTTACTAGGTATATAATATCCCTGTATATCTATTTACTGACATGTACTTTATTTTATTATTATTACTATATTTATTTATTTATTATTTTATTTATTTTTTAAGAAGGTGTTATAAGCTATGTTTTTTTTGCCTCAAATCAAACAAAAAGTCCCTGCATGGGTCTGCCCAGAGCAACGTATGCAGACACAGACTCTGCAAGGCTAGATGTACACTAATAGGTTAGTATGAGAAAGAGCACAGCACGTACAGCAGAATCTGTGTCTTCATGAACTGAAGAGAGTAGGCCCCTATATTTGTTTGATTTTAAGCATAAAAAAAATGAACGTATAAACACTTCCTAATAAGATAAAAGGAAATAGATACACAGGTATATTATATATCAGATAGCATATAGAAGTCTTTCATATGCCTTTTTTTCCCAGTGGTGTACTTTTCCAATACTAAAGTGGTCTTTTAACTAGGAATATTACCCGTTTATATCCTACTTCTAACACCAATGTGTAGCTAATTGTCAAGCAAACCAGATACAGTGTAACAAAAAAGATAACCCTTTTATAAAACATTTCTGATTCCAATGTGTAGATGGTTATGCAAGAGGTTTATAGCTGGTTGCAATCCACTTTCATGGCTTTTATCAAACAAACATGAAACAAAACAACAGTATAATTTAACAAGTGAAATATTAACTATACAGATTCCAGTTTGTAGTCTTTTTGTAATTGTAACTCTATTTTCTGGATGTTTTCAAAATATTTCAAATGTAAACATAAGTTTGCTGTAAGCAACTGCAATATTGAAATAACATTCACTTGATAACGTACTTATTATTATTATTATTATTAGTAGTTGTTGTAGCAGTAGTAGTAGTATTTTTATACATCTATAGTTCCTCTGTCAAGAATTAACTCTCTGTGCCACAAAGAGGAAAAAAGTGTATATCTCAAGAATGATTTAGATTAGAAGCAAGTTTTGAATACTGCTTAAGATGGATTAATGAAAATAATATTTATTAATAATAATAATTTATTATTATTATTTTATAATATTTTAAATACTATTTTATTTCACCATTATACATATTTGGGGATGATAAAAGCCAGCATCTCCCCTTTGATTGTTTTGCCAAACTCAATTATTTTTGTGCAAGAAACGTTTTCCTGTAAATCATTGGGAATTATTATGTTCCCTGTAGATTCTGCAGGAATTGTCCGAAGGGAAGAAGAACTCTCTACTGACAGCACTCTCTACAATGTTTGATTGGGCATCACAGGAGGAGGGCATGCCCAGTGTGACCAATGAGGAGCCAGAGATTCCCTACAGGCAACAACGGTCCATGTTTCACCAGGCTCCGGCCCGGGACAGGGCCTCCTGCAAGAACTTTTTCTGGAAGACATTTTCGACCTGTTGATGGCCTACAATATCAGTCATTATTGCATGTGATTGACCCACCCATAGTGAGGTAGAATGTGTTTTCATTTAGATAACTTTGTTCAGCCTGACTGTGATATAAAAGGACAGCCTGCAAGTCTTTTTTCCCAAACAGGCTCATAAGCTTTGACCAATCAGAAGCAGTTGTTTGGTTTCTGTTGCATCAGCTGTGACTAAAATTCGCTCAGTTCCACTCTTCACTTCAGCCCAGCTTTCACATTCACATACTAGCTGAGTTATGGTTCATAATATGTAAGTTATCTAACTGATTTTAAACGTGTTGCAATGTCCACATAAACATGCTCTACCTACTTATTATGTATTTTTTTTAAAGATCTGAATAATTCCTGTAAAAGGGCACAGAAAATGGCTCAGTTGTGTTGTACATGTACAATATAGGTCAGAAAAAAACATTTGAATCAAAAATATTTTAAAAAATGTGTATTTATTTCTTTAATTTATTTATTCATGTGTAATGGATGATTGTATGTGCTGCAACTATTTACATGTCCTTCCTCTACCTATTTCCCTGCTAACTTCTTTAAATCTGTACATTGCACATGCTCAGATCCTGCACTTGACCAAGCACTTGGTGAAGCAATTAGCAGCAACACATACCACAGAAATGGTGATTTACAGCATTTAAAATCCTACATAACATGTTAATTGTGTTCCACTAAATAATTTTCTTTACAAAGAAGTTGTTACAAAAATGGTTATTTTGACCTATACACAATTGGAGCAGTGAACAGTACAAATAAAAATAATTAGAAGTGGTGGTTGTTCATCTTTTTTAGTGCAATTGTTGACAGTGACAGTTGAGCTTGAAAGTCAGGTTTTTAGGCATAAATTACTAAATTTGATAATGGGCAAATATTTTAGAAATATAAAGATAAACACAGTCCATGCACTTCGTAACCTTTATTGATTTAATTTATTTTTGTCTATAGCACCTTTATCCAACACAAGAAAATGGCCTTAAATAAAGGAACCTAATTAAAAACTAGCGGTATGACTTTTTTCCTACTTAATTATGCTCTTAAACTAAAGGATAATATATACAGGTATGGACGACTATTGTGCAAACAAAGGGATACAGGAATTGCAGTAAATATCTGCTCATGGATCGAGAGCTGGCTAAAAGACAGGAAGTAAAGGGTTGTGGTAAATGGAACATACTCTGATTGGACTAATGTGGTAAGTGGGGTTCCTCGGGGCTCAGTATTAGGTCCTCTCCTTTTTAACATATTTATTAATGACTTAGAAGTAGGATTGGAAAGTAGTATCTCCATTTTTGCAGATGACACAAAGTTGTGCAATGTAATTAAATCAGATAATGATGTACTTTCCCTCCAACGGGATTTGCATAAATTAACGGAATGGGCATCTAAATGGAAAATGAGATTTAATCAGTTCTGTGGGGCAGGACAGTGTTTTCTATCCTGTGCTCATTTATCATTGTACAGGTGAGTAGGCGGGGTCTATTTTAACAAGGGAAGAGCGAGCTTGCAATCATTTCTAATGTAAGTGTAGTTAGTGTGCAGGAGATTAAATAAAAGGAGGAAATCCAAAGAAAAGGGGTATTATAAGAAAAAACAGAAAACAAATATATTGTTTCTGTTTTGTTTGGTTTAAGGTGTGGAAAGGAAATCTTTATACAAATACATTGATTTGTTTTCTCACTGTATTTTTGTAACTGATAATCATGAGTCAGTCCAGTGGAAACCTCACTCAGTGTCCATCCTGCCAAATGTATGCACTACTGGAACAGATGATCCAGGGTCCATACCTCTGTGACAGGCGTGAGCATGTTGCCTCTCTGGAAGCTCAAATTGAAGATCTGGAGAGGAGAATTGCAGCACTTAGTGATACTGCTCCACTGGAAAGGGAGGTGGTGCACAGTTTAGCTGGGCCTAGTATGGAGGGAGGAGCGGGGGCTAGTGAGGATGGCCAGGGAGGTAGCTGGGTTATAGTTAGAAGGGGAATCAGGGGGAACAGGAGGAGGCAGGCCAGTTCTGAGTTGACAAACACCAACAGATTTGCCAGATTGAGTGAAACTGTTGGGGATGTCCATTCAGGAATGGCAATGCCAGATAGAGCTGTTCCCTCTAACAGCCGGGAGAACAGTTCTACTGGAGGAGAGGGAAGGCAGAATAGGCAGAGCAACAGACATGTTTTGGTGGTAGGGGACTCTATTATTAGGAAGGTAGACAGGGTAATTTGTCACCCAGATCCCAGCAATCGAACAGTTTGCTGTCTCCCGAGTGCTCAGGTTCGGCATGTTGTGGATCGGGTAAATAAATTATTGGGAGGGGCTGGTAATGAACCGGCGGTCTTGGTACATATTGGTACCAATGACAAAGTTAGTGGAAGATGGAGTGTTCTAAAGAATGATTTTAGAGAATTAGGGAATAAGCTTAAAGCAAGGACCTCCAATGTAGTATTTTCTGAGATACTACCAGTGCCACGTGCTAGCCCAGGGAGGCAGAAGGAGCTTAGGGAGGTTAATGCGTGGCTAAAAAAGTGGTGCAGTGCAGAGGGTTTTGGGTTTTTAGAGCACTGGGCTGACTTCTCACTTGGGTACAATCTCTATAACAGGGATGGATTGCACCTTAATGATGAGGGCGCTTTTGTGCTAGGGGATAGGATGGTAGAATGGCTGGGGGAGTTTTTAAACTTGTAGGTGGGGGGGAGGGACTATATAGAAGTATTGGGGATAATAGGGTAGAGAGGGAAAGGGATGAATTAGTTACCCATGGGGTAGGAGAAGGGGGAGGGTTACAATAGAAAGTAGGGAGGTATTAATAGGGGCCTCAAATACAGTGGCAGGCACTTCCCAACAGCAGAGCCATAGCAACATAAAGTGTATGCTTGCTAACGCAAGAAGTTTGCCTGGGAAAATGGATGAGCTAGAAATATTAGCAGTACAAGAAAAATGGGGCTTAATAGGCATTACGGAAACATGGTGGGATGAATCTCATGACTGGACTGTTAATCTGGATGGTTATAACCTATTTAGGAAAGATAGGGGAAATGGTAAAAGAGGAGGAGGGATCTGTCTTTATGTTAAGCCTGAATTTAAGCCTATAGTCAGAGAGGATATTTATGATCATTGAATCTTTGTGGGTTGAGCTAAATAGTGGAGGAGCTTATTCTAAACGCATATTGGTGGGAGTATGCTATAAACCCCCAAATATAGCTGAAAGTGAGGAAATACAATTATTGTTACAGATTGGAAATGCAGCTAAGCATGGGCAAGTTCTATTAATGGGAGACTTTAATTACCCTGAAATTAACTGGATAAATGAGACCAGCAGCTCAGCTAAGGGGAGCAGGTTCTTGAGTACACTCAGGGATCATTATCTGGCCCAGGTAATACAAGAACCTACTAGAAATGGGGCAATCTTGGATTTAGTGATCACAAGTAATATTGATATAATATCAAATGTAAAAATAGGGGAACCCTTGGGGAACAGTGATCACAACACAGTCTTGAGATTGAATACAAAAAACAGAGTTGTAAGGGGCCAGCAAAAACTCTAAGGGCTAACTTTAATGGGCTACGGGCAGCAATACAACATATAGACTGAGACAAAGAACTTACAGGGAAGAATACTGAAAAAAATGGACAACATTCAAATCCTTACTAAATAAACATACTCATCAGCATGTACCATGTGGAAACAAAATGAATAGGAGTAAATCACATCCCATGTGGCTTAACAATGACTTAAAGATCATGATGAGGAAAAAGAAACATGCATTTAAATTATACAAGGAGGAGGGAACAGAGGCAGCTTTACGTGACTATAAGGAAATCAACAAGTCTTGCAAAAGGGCTATTAGACTGGCTAAAATAGAAAATGAGAAGTCAGTTGCAATGGAAAGTAAGACTAACCCTAAAATATTTTTTAAATATATTAATGGTAAGAAGGCCAGGAAGGAATCGATAGGACCATTACAATGTGACACAGGCCATCTGATAATTAGTGACCAGGAAAAGGCAGATGAGCTAAATAGGTTCTTTTCTTCTGTATACACAAGGGAGGTACCAGTGGTTGGGACACCGCAACATAATGGGGCTACACTACCATCACTAAATAATTGGTTAACGCAGGAAGTAATACAAAAGAGGTTGGAGAAAATAAATGTTAATAAAGCCCCAGGTCCTGATGGAATACATCCAAGGGTACTGAGGGAGCTGGGTTCTGTAATAGCCAAACCATTATATCTAATCTTTCAAGACTCACTCACTACAGGGTCTCTACCAGATGACTGGAGAAAAGCAGAGGTGATACCTATATTTACCTCTGTACTAGAGAAAATCCGGGGAATTATAGACCAGTGAGCCTCACTTCTGTAGTTGGGAAGCTTTTAGAAGGGTTAATAAGGGACAGAATACAAGAATATGTCTATTTGAACAGGATCATAGGTAGCAGTCAACATGGATTTATGAAGGATAGGTCATGTCAGACCAATCTAATTAGTTTTTATGAGGAGGTTAGTAGGAACTTGGATCAGGGCAACTCAGTGGATGTAGTCTTTTTAGATTTTTCAAAGGCATTTGATACAGTGCCACATGGAAGACTAGTGAGCAAACTAAGGGATACAGGAATTTCAGTAAATATCTGCTCATGGATCGAGAGCTGGCTAAAAGACAGGAAGCAAAGGGTTGTTGTGAATGGAACATACTCCGATTGGTCTAATGTGATAAGTGGGGTTCCTCAAGGTTCAGTATTAGGTCCTCTCCTTTTTAACATATTTATTAATGACATTGAAGTAGGACTCGAATGTAGTGTCTCCATTTTTGCTGATGACACTAAGTTGTGCAAGGTAATAACATCAGATAATGATGTACTTTCCCTACAAAAGGATTTGCATAAATTAGAGAAATGGGCGGCTAAATGGCAGATGAGATTTAATACAAATAAATGTAAGGTTATGCATTTGGGAAGGAACAATAGCCAATCAATCTATAATCTTAATGGAGCAAATCTAGGGGTATCAGATGTTGAAAGGGATTTGGTAGTAGTAGTGGACAACCACCTAGGTAACAGCGCTCAAAGCCAAGCAGCAGCTGCAAAGGCAAATGAAATATTAGCATGTATTAGGAAGGGTATAGAAGCCAGGGAAGAAGATATAATTCTGCCACTATACAAATCTCTAGTACGTCCTCATTTGGAATATGGAGTACAATTTTGGGCACCACCTCAAAAAAAAAGACATTTTAGAGCTAGAAAAAGCACAGAGAAGGGCTACAAAACTAATAAGGGGAATGGAGGGGCTAAGTTATGAAGAAAGACTAACAAAATTAAACTTATTTTCGCTAGAAAAAAGGCGTCTAAGAGGAGATATGATTACGTTATATAAATACATCCAGGGTCAATATAAGGCTTTGTCATGTGAACTTTTTGTAGCAAGAGATTTTCAACTGACAAGAGGACATCCTTTGAGGTTAGAGGAAAATAAATTTCACCTTAAACAAAGAAAAGGGTTCTTTACAGTTAGGGTGGTTAAACTGTGGAATTCTCTACCAAAGGAGGTGGTGACAGCGAATTCGATAGACAACTTCAAAAAGGTGTTAGATATATTTTTGAATAAAGAGGGCATTCAAGTCTATCCTACATAACTAGCGAAGGAGTATTGATCCAGGGAGAAATTTGATCGCCAGTTTCTGGGGTCAGGAAGGAATTTTGCTTTTTTTTCCCCTTATGAGACAATTGGCAAAGTTTCAATGGTTTTTATTTTCTGTTTGCCTTCCTCTGGATCAAATAACAATTAACAAATAATAATAAATAGTCCACATTAAAAAGATCAATAGAGATCTAAAAAGGTTGAACTTGATGGACTAACTCTTTATTTATCCTCCAATACTATACTATTAATAATTATTTAATTAATAACTATTCCGCATATTGCAGATCAGAGGAGATCTAAACAGGTTGAACTTGATGGACTGAAAGTCGTTTTTCAACCTTAATTACTATGGCCCTCATTCAATTGCGATTTTGCCAATTGAATAAGGCTCTAAATAAGCACATAACATATTTTTTTTAAATAAGTTTTTAGTTAGTGAAAACCTTGCTTTTGGATAGATGTTTACTAAGTAAAAACTTCTTTAAAAATATATGCTCTGCGCTTATTTAGACCCCTATTCAATTGGCCAAATTGCAATTGAATGAGGGCCTTTGTAACTATGTAACTATGTAATACAAATAAATGTAAAGTTATGCATCTGGGAAGGAAAAATAGCCATGCAATTTATAATATTAAGGGAGCAAATCTAGGTGTATCAGATATTGAAAGGGATTTTGGAGTGCTTGAGGACAACCAACTAGGTAACAGTTTTCAATGCCAAGTAGCTGCTGCAAAGGCAAATAAAATATTAGCAAGGGTATAGAAGCATGGGAAGCAAATATAATTATATCCCTTGAGGTTAGAAGTAAAAAGATTTCACCTTAAAGGAAGAAAAGGGTTCTTCACAGTAAGGGTGGTTAATCTGTGGAATTCTCTACCAAAGCAAGTGGTGACATCTGCTTCGATAGATAACTTTAAAAAGGGTTTATATATTTTTTTAAATAAAAATGGCATTCAGGTTTATCTTGATTAATTAGAGAAGGAGTATTGATCCAGGGAGGAATCCAATTGCCAGTATCTGGGTCAGGGAGGAATTTTTATTTTTTTCTCCCTTTTGAGACAATTGGCAAAGTTTCCCTGCAGTATTTTTCTGTTTTCTTCCTCTGGATCAATTGGCAACTAGTCCACATATTGCAGATCAGACGAGATTTAAAAAGGTTGAACGTGATGGACTTAAAGTCTTTCTCTCAACTTTAATTACTATGTAACTATATATATATATATATATATATATATAGAGAGAGAGAGAGAGAGAGAAAGAGTTTTTCAGTTAAATTAACACTTCAACTCAAAATTTATAATAACAACCATTTGTAATAATATTAATTTATAGGTGCACTGTTCCTTTCTGCAAAACTGGGGCCTTTGCAGGGCCACTTTACATTTCTAACACAGTTTGTCTCTTTTTCTTTGTATGATACAACACATTGCATGCAGACTTTATGTAATGCGCTCTTCTAAAATTAAAGAAATAATGCAACTTAATGTGATCTAAATAATTAATTAGCTATTGTATAAGGACATCTATAAAATGCCTTATTATTATCCTTTATTTAGAGAAACGTCAATCAATTATTTAAACAGGAATCTCAACTCTGGATTATTAAAGGGACAGTGTGAGCAGCAGTTGTTAGTGTCCAATGATATATCAGAAAATCATACTTGCCATTGTAAAGATTTATACATTTCTATGACATGTTTTGTTATTTTGATACAATTTTGCTTCCAAAAAATGAGATCTTCTAAGTTTTATTATAGGGGGAGATTCACCTATATGAAATGGCTTGTTTACAGGAGTTCTGATATATGTGACCTCATGGACCATAAAACACCAAGCACATCTTTATGTCCATGGTCATGCTGATCCACTTGGTATTCATGGCAGAGATACTTGAGTGGGTTATCAGTTCCTTCTCCAGTGGTCCACAGCATACAGCTCCTGGTATTCCTAGATGGTTTCCCATCCATTTACTGACCAGACCCATCTCTGCATGGCTTCAGGGTGATGTGACCTCTTGCTTCCTTGACTGGAATCAATCCCAAATCCTAACCACTGGACCACCAGGGAACCCCTGTGAAAGATTTAGTCCTTGCCCTTTATTGCTACAGTATAAGTAGTCTGTATATTAAGTGGTGTGAGCTGCTGAAGAACACAGAACATGAATGAAACTATCACAGCTTAGAACTGCAGCTGCAGGCTGATTGGCTTTTGAGCTGTCTCTTGATTTTTTGACCTAACCAGCTCACAGAGCTCATTGTCGGTGACAAAAATCCATTTTAAAATGGCAGCTTTCGCTTTCCACTAACGAGAGGGAGTACAGTGGCACTCTAGACAAGTGCCATAAGTTTTACATACATTATCTTCCTTAAGGCAAATTATTTAAAATAAAAAAACTTAATTTTAGGTAGAACTTGCCCTTTAATACAGTTCTTCTTCACATGATGAGTGCGGCAATAGATGGAATTGCAATTTTGAGATGTTTGCTGTATCACGTGAATTTCCATTTGTATATGTGTTAATATCTGCATTATGTATACAAAAAGTATTTATTTATTTTTTCTTTCAGACCTACACATTATAATAAAAAGCCTTCATCTATCCCCTTGTTCTAGGATAGCAACATCAGTTCAGGATGCTAGGTAATTATAGCCCATTCCTTCAAAAAAAAAACACCATTTCAGGGGGCTGAGCGAGCATCCAGAACAGCAGGAGGTGTTAAGGGAGAGCTCTGTGAATTTGGCCTGGTTTTTGGGCTGAATTGTTCCCAAAACGCCCTGAAGAATCCCCAGCAACATCAGGGGACATCAGGGGAAGTCGACCCGACCCCCCACGGGACACCCCAAACCTGCGGAAGAGAGACCCCGGCGGGGAAACCTACACTCCCGGTCGAGAAGCTCCGGTGCAGGAAGACGACCCCCAGCCCGGGGCTGTGCTGGCCCAGACGAGTCACCGGATGAGTTACAGGAGGCGGGGGAGACAAGCCCAGAGGCCCCAGATGCCCAGACCCCAAAAACGGAGGTGAGAGAGGAGAGGGCCTGGGGTGCAGAAGAGGCCGCCATCTTGTGAGGCCGGCAGAGAGAGATATTGAGCTCTGCGAGGACTGTTGGGCACACTGAGCAGCAGGTCAGCGGCCGGGGGGGGGGAGCCAGGAGGGCAGTAGAGAGCCCTGTCGTGCCTGAGGCTGAGAGCCAAGGGGGCCAGAAGAGGAGAAGTTGGTGGGAAAGAAAAGCCTGCTGTAAGAAATTAACTAATAATTAAATAAATAATGTATAATTTTTGTTCCCACAGCCAGAAGGACAGCTACAGGAGACACCATTCCGTGGATTTACAAGTTGGGGCAACGCATGTCCCAGTACAGCGACCCTAAAAGCAGCAGAATGGAACCAGCAGTGCTATACGAGGATGAGGACCTGGATGGCCGGGATGCATTAAGGAAAGGCATCTGGTACCAGGCCCTGGATAATGTACAATACCAGCGGGGTGAGAGTCTCCCCAGTGAAGAGCAGCGGTTGCAGAAGCAAGTGGCCCTGCGCATGCCCTTCCTGGGAGAGCAGCCCCTGGAGCAGTGGGAACTGGAGCAGGACTACCGAGATCTCTTCCACTCCATTGGGAAGGCTCAGCAGGACAGCAAGGTGACAGACCCAGATCCAGACCCCTTCAGCTGGGAAGATATTGTAGAGATATATTGGGAGGAACCCCAGGCGGCAGGTGGAGATTGGACCGAGGTCTCTCCACCAGCCCTACAGGGATGCTGGGTGGCCAGCCCAGATCCCCAGCGCCAGTGTGGAGTGCAGGGAGTGGAGATCATTGTCTCCCCTCCCCAGCGGAAGTGTACCTTGCAGGGAGAGGAGAGCAGCGTCCTCCCTCCCCAGCGTCAGGGTGAGCTGCAGGGAATTGGGAGCCCGTCTCCATTCCCCAGCAGGAGAGTGATATGCAGGGAATTGGGAGCCCCGTCTCCATTCCCCAGCGGCAGAGCAATGTACAGGGAATTGGGAGCCTAGTCTCCATTCCCCAGCGGCAGGCTGAGCTACCAGGGGCAGAGACGGTCGGTCCTGTCCTCCAGCAACAGGGCTGTTTAGCCAAAGGGGAGACAGTGGGTCTCCCCCTCCTACAACCAGGCTCCAAACAGGCTACTTCTGTGGTAGCGCTGGCACCAGGGCAGAGTACCGCTGGTCTCTGCCCACTCAGCAACCCACCAATGCAGCTTACCAGTGCCCAGCACAGCCGTGGTGAGGCACCTGGACATGGACAAGTTTCTCCTCTACCCAGGTGTAGTAACCAGTTATTTTGGGTGGGCTGTACTGCTGATTGTGTTTTGTGGGTGGGCTGCTGGACTAACCAGGGCACTGACCGGCAGGAGGTCAGATACCCTGTTAGTCTGTTTGGAAAAGGGGAGAGATGTGACGAGATCAATCTCGCCACTGTACATTGGAGGAGCCTGGTTGCCCGTCTGGTGCCTTTTGACTATGGACCGGCATTTAAATACTTTATTTTCCTATGCAGAAAGACTTTGGTTCCATGGCCATTGAACTGTATGTATGTGGTCTGAGCGCCATTCAGTAATAATGTGTGCTCAGACCTAAGCTATCTGCAGATATGTTCTGGGTGGTTATATATATGTGGTTATATCTGTAAAAATATTGTATTGTGTGGTATGCAGTCAAATATCTTTGGTGTCATACACTTGGTCAGGAGTTGCCCATCTGCCTCTTACTAGTATCTGCTAAAACACACAAGAGATAGCAGAACAAAAGGGTTTTAGCAGACAAGATGGCACCATGAACAATGGGGGTAAGGACTCTTGAATAATGAGATGGCCTGGGGTTTCCCCATACTCCCAGCAGGGGAGTAAGTGAGCTAGAGATGTTACTCTCTCCACCGCCAGAGGTAGAATGAGCAGTTAGCCACGCCTAGTGGGTGGCTCCTGGGGGAGGGGACCCCTGGTTCCCACGCCTTAACCCTGTCTGATTGGCCAGAGGTAATTAGGGGTTGACCAAAGGTAGTCACCGACCCTACTGTGTTTAAAAATGTGTGTTTTTTCAATAAAATTAGTTCACTGCTTGACCCTCAAACACAGAGCTTATGTCTCATTCTTGGGGGGATTCATGGTATGCTGTTACAGACTGACTGCCAGGAGTGTAAGCATCTTGGGGTGCTTTTCCTGTTCAGCTGCTAGCAGCTATTCAAGAGGTTCCAGTTCCAGGCTTGGAGCATATTCACCTTGGATCCAGTTTGGGGGAATGGGTGTCCTGCAGTAGCTGTCCCTATATCACTGGACGGGCAGATCGACTAAAACGGCCTTGGCAACCCCTTATATGTGTGGGGGTACCGTTACATATAGTATATTTACATTTATATTCATGTAGCTCCAGAATGTACTAGTTCTGAAACTATATGAATACTGGTGAGGTTCCTTTGTGTTCCACACCTCCTTCAGAAAAATATTTAAAAAAACTATGTCATACAATCTGTATAAAAATATTTTAAACACTTGCTGCCATTCATGAAAAAAACAAGCAAAAAATTAATGAGGTTTAAAAACACAAAAATAAGAGTGTATAACTGCTTCTCAAAAATCACAGTTAAAATGCTCACTTACATGGACAGTCCTCATTGTGGCAACAGTTAAAAAAAAAGTAAGATTTACTCAGCAAAAAAAATTAGCTGACAGTGCAGACATTTTAAAATATGTGTGTAAAATAACACACAAAAACTATAATTTGGAATTTGTCCCACCCACACTGTATTAAAAAAAAAAATATATATATATATATATATATATATATATATATCTATAGAGGCTTGTCCTTAAAAATAAACAATAAAAGCGAAGGCCCTCTATTATATATTTAAAAACAAAAAAATCTGTTGAAGAAATTAGGAAAGGTCATTTACTGGATCTCATTTCCTTCCTTTTTCATTTGCCCATTTCTGTTTTCCTGTAAAAATAAAACTTGGTAATCAGTTAGTTTAGGAAAGATTGATAAGTAAATCATTTTCTGTACTATAGTTTGATTTACACTGATTAAGTTCTTTTTTTTTTTTTTTTTTTTTTACCAAGCATACAGAGGAACCGGCACTACTCTCAATATAGTTAGCAGTTTAGCACAGAAATCATGTGCTTCTGGGGAGACTCGGGAGAAGGCTCTAAAAATCGTAAAAATCTCTTCCTGCTCTAGTAACTATATTGAATTATATTTCAAGTTGATCAATGCTTGGTGGAACTGTTTGGGGAAGGGAAGAGGAAAGATATTTTGTTTTTTTGTTTTTTATTTTCCTTCTTCACCCGAGTCTACACTGATTAAGTTCTGATCTTAGAGCTTCTAAATTTTTCTTGAACACATCTCTTTCCTGTTTTAGTGTAAAATTCTCAGCCTTGAGCAATTCATTTTCAGATTTCAGAACATGATATGGAATAAATGGAGTATTTGTATTTATTTTAGCTCTACCATTTGCTGTCCACCTGGTGTGATTCTGGCTATTTTTAATCTTCTGTGTCCATCTGCTATTATTGGGCCTTTTGTTTGAATTAGGGGTGAATGTTATCATGTTTTTACAGTTTTTAAAAACATGACCTAATTGTCCACAAGCATAGCAAGAAATACTATTTGCCATAGAAACTAAATTTGTCTGGGGTGGGGTGGTCTTAACTACACAAATTTTGCCATTATTCCTATTTCTCTCTCTTAAAAGGCTCTCTGCTCTCTTTATGTAGTTTAACATTTTTAAGAAGTGGTTGTTGGCAGATACTGTCAACCCAACAATATTTATAATTTCAGGCAGACATCTTTTTAGTAAGGCCTTCTTATAAATTTGATCATTCTGATGAGCCTCAGTATCAGAAGGGAGTGTGAGTTTATACAAAGTGAATAATCTATCACTATACTTTTGTACAGACTCTCCCCTCTTCTGAGTACAGTTACCAAACACAGAATGATGATCCAATTCATTGAAACCCAGTACATTTAAAACCTCTTTAACCAATTGCTCTTTAGATCTAGGCTCTGCAAAAACATCAGAAGTCAAACTAGATTTTAAGGATTGATCTAAAGAAGCCATAATCACAGCAAACACATCAGTCTCAGTTAAATTTGCATTACATTTTAAAAACTTTTCAATTCTTATCATGATTTCAGCAGGATCATCATGAAAACCAATACAACAACGTGTTTTGCTCAAAGTCTGAATTTCACTAATAGAAAGAGATCTATTCACAGTAATTTCAGAAATGACCTGTCCATGTGCTCCTCTCTTGAGCTCAGTAGAAACTGGCGCCATTTTGAAACAATCATCTTCACTTTTCTTAAAAACATTTCTTTCCACTTTCTGGACCTCTGTCTCTTTACATTCTGCTCTACAGTGACTATAATCATTGTCCTTTTTACAAGAAGCTAAACATCTTATTGCACTTTCTGCATCTATTAATCTATCCACAAGTTCATTATTTTTACTATGTAGCAGCTCATTTTCTTGCAATGTCTTCTGATTATCTAAACCCAAAGCAGATGCTGTAGTGGCCGTTACTGTAAGGTTTTATAAAGCAGTAGTTAGCTTACACACTTTAGTCTCTAAAGCTTGCTTCTGCACACATAAATGTTTATATTGTTCTGCAATGCAATGTGCAGCAAATATTAAAATTGTTTTCCCTTTTGATTTAAACAATTTATTTTCATTAATAGCTAATTCTACTAATTCTGGGCATTTGACTGGGGGTCAGAAGTATTCACCATAGCTCTAATTATAGCATCAGAGTTATCAACATTAGCAATCTTTTTCATTAAGCCCTCCATTATTGGATAACAAAACTATACAATTTTAAAAGTGCAGAAAAGCAAAAATATAAGAGTAAACAAAACTTGCTTTAGAATCCTGAATCTACCACAGCCAAACGTACAACTTTCTATAACTACAGCACACAATAGGAAAAATAGTACATTAATTTATGCAAAATACTATACTTATTAATATGCTTGATTATTACATTAATATCCTCCTGGACAAAGGCTCGCATATATATAAAAGAATTTAACTAATAATTTAATAATTAATGTATAATTTCTACAAATAATAAGTTCTTTTGGACAAATCAATAAACGAACATATGAATAAGTTTATAAAAAGATATATTTTGCATAAATCAATATACGGTTACACAATGGATTTTAGACAAACAGATAGACAGTAGGGATAAAACGATATTTACAAAAAGATACTTATATAAATAATATACTACTGTAAGGAATTGACTCTGCTGGGTTTTGAACCCTGGTCCCCAGGCTGCTGGGCCTCTTCCCTACCACTTCACCAGCCTGCCTTTATGAACTTCATTGAGATCTGATAACCTTGACTCTGCTAGCAATAGTATCAGTACCTAAGTCTCTTCAGCTGTGTCTGGTCAGGTGTCTGGTCCTTGGCCTCTATAAGGCACTTCCTGTCAATGTACCTTGCCAGATTATTGTGGTTCCTGTTCCCTTCAATAAAGCTTATTCCTGTTTCACCTACAACTTGCTGAATTTGATTATTGCTGACCTAGGCTGCTGGTCTCCAAAACCTTGTGATTCCTATATCATTACAGAATAATCTGGTACTTTCATGAAGACCACCGGGTCAGATTCTGCATTGGCCCAGCAGGTTGCTTTATTTGCAAGAACTGTGCAGACCCAGACACAGACCATTCAAGTGCTGCAGGACCAGGTAGCTGAACTGCAAAATAAAGTTCAGTCAGGGCGTGGCCAACGGACGAGAACGGGCAGACGTGCACCCGATCTGCTCCGCAAGCACTTGTCCCAAATCCTAGTTTTAACCCGATTTCGGGGGGTCAAACTCCCCTAACGCTGGCACACAGGTGTGTAGCAAGCCCCCAGGAACATGGGGATACCGAATACGAGCAGGTTTGGCCGAGTGGAGGGGAGAACAAGATCGCGGCCTTGTCAGACCTGCCCTCCAGACCGACCCCAACGTGCAGGGACAGCTACCCACACAGAGCCCTTTTCCCTCAGGCGGAGAGAGAGAGAAGACCCGGCGGGGCGAATCTCCCCTCGATACCCCGACCTACATCACACCCACATACTCCGCCAACAGTGAGTACTGCAGGGGGGCCATAGGGGAGGGCCAGACATGACAGTGAAGGCTGGGGCTCTGTCGGGGCGTCCCGAAATGGCATTCCATCCCGCGGGGGGCAGAGAAAGGAAACGGGGTGATTTCCCGGAGGTCTGGCAGGGGAAGGGACCCCAGCGGGCACCCAGTAGCCCGGGACAGAGGAGGGCGCTGAGAATAGCTGGGACGCGATTTTGGACCACGCATCCACTCAAGGAGGCCAGAGACAGCGGCTGGGGGCAAGCAGGGTACCTCCCCGCCTCTCAAGAAGCCCTGAAGGAGCGGAGGGTCTTCAAAGAATCCCCAACAATCTCAGGCAGGCCACGCATTATAATCAAGGAGGGGGCCCATGAACTAGCCTTCCATTCAGGCCCAAACAGGAGGCGGCGGCCATTTTGTTCTTTAGTGTGGTGGAAGGTGAGCAGCACTAACCACCCTGGAAATGAGCTGTGACCCTTGATCATAACGCATTTGCATTACTAAACATTTTAGCCCTGGACTGAGCTATGCTAAACTTCCCTGTCAAAGCATAGGGTAAGCAAATACAGTGCCCTTTGGCTTCACCTAGGGGCTGGATAAATGCCGGTTAAACACTCACCACATGGCACACATCCAGGACTTCCATCACGGGTCTCCCTAGCCATGTCAAACTCATAAGGATGAGAAAGCACTACATGGGATAGTATAATGCAGCTCTGCAATACGTCAATGTGTTAATTTAAAAGGAGAGGAAAAGAAGATGGGAAACCCTTCTGCAGATAAGTAATCCCCCTATCTCAAAAGCTGGATCAACAACGGTGCCTCAGTAAACTACTAATGAGAAACTGCGTGGAAGATGAAGGGTAAAACACGCAAGAGCTCGGCAGCTAAAGGAATTCCAGAACACTTCCAAACGCTCCCAAAACGCCAGCCCTTGCCCCAGAACCCGGCTGCAGACCTATCTGTCAATTCGGATATAGAGGGGGAACAGAGGGCCGGAGATGATAGACAAAATTATGACAAGATTTGAAACCTTACTAAAGACCCAACTCTCCCAAGCCGTACAGGACTTTAAGAAAGAAATCCAAGAGCTGGGACAGAGAACATATCTATTAGAAAACCTCACGGACCAATTGGTCACAACTCAAGGGCAGGACAGGAAGGACATCTCAGCAAATTCTTCCAGAATCACCCTCCTGGAAAACAAACTTGAGGATGCTGAAAATCGTTCCCGTAGAAATAACATTCGCTTTAGAGGGATTGACAAACGGGTGACTAACCTAGTACCCTACATCAAGGAGGTGGTTCGGTCCTTGCTGCCGGGGGAAGAAGATGAAGAGATTGAAATTGAAAGGGCACATAGGGCCCTAGGAGCATCCATCAACCAGAGCCTACCTAAAGACACAATAGTCCGATTCCTCCGAGAAAGAACAAGGGATAACATCCTCTCTGCCGCCAGAAATGTTTCACAAGTTGTTGGCCCAGATGGATCTCACCTGCAGATTTTTGCTGATATTGCACCAACCACTCTGAATAAACGCAGGGAAATGAAACCGGCTTTAAATGTTCTTATAAAAAACAAGATCCCGTATAAATGGGGTTTTCCATTCCGCTTGCTTTTCCAAGCAGGAGGCTCTACTTACTCTGCTTTCTCTCTGGAGGACTGTCAGAAACATTTGATCCATCTCAAACTTGCCACCATGGAAGAGTTTTGTGAACAACGAGCAGAGAGGCCAAAAGATAGGCCTTCAAGGCAGTGGACTGATTTTCCTGTCTACAAAAAAACAGAGAAACCACAGAGAAGCTGCATGCACGCCGCAATCCGAGCCTGGGACTTCTGGCAAGTCCGCCCCAGGCACTCCCTCCACACCGGTGCAGGAAGGGTGAACTTTAGCAATAATCAGAAACCTTAGAAATATTAAAACAATGTATAAAGGGTCTAACAATAGTTAGTAAGCCTAAGACTATATACAAATATCATTACGTATTGTAAGTTGAAGTACATATTGTTAGATATAACACTAGAGAAGAGTGAACTTTTGCCAAAGAGACTATAGATCTAGGTATATTTTCTTCTCACATTTCTTATGTTTCCCCAGGGATGGGCCTTCTCCAGGGTTAATGTTCTGTAATGTAAATTTACTAATTGTCTAGTCAGGAACTATTCAATTTTATTCTTTTTCCTCATACTAGGGATAGGGGGAGGAGTGTTTATCTTCTCCACCCTAGGCTCTTAGGTGCTATCAGTAAATTTTAATGAGGATCATTGTTCTTGAAATGTTTTTAGGTTATTTCCATCTGTTTATCTGTTATGTCTCAGTATTTACTTACTGTTTTGTTAGCTTGCTGGCTGTCCAATGTTCTCCCTTTCCTGAACGCAAGACTCCCCAGAGGTAATTCCATCAGGTTAGAAGGCATTCTTCTCTCAGTCAATACACTCCCGGGTGGTAAGTCTGCTTGGATATGGAATAGTCCACTCTCCCAGCCTCTCTCACCAGGCCACAGGGCTATCGGGATTTCTCCATTGGATTGGGGTAAGTCAGGACAACACTTCACCACACCACACACATGGCAGTAAATCTGAATAATTTAGACATAGTATTCCTGACACACAATGTCAAGGGTTTTAACTCCTCATTTAAACGTCGCAAAGCCTTTCTCTCTTATAAGGATAGTAACCCCTCTGTCATATTCATGCAGGAGACTCACTTTGTCCACAACAACCATCCGAATTTTCTCCACAAGAATTACCCAACAGTTTTCCTAGCCAACCAAAGAACTAAAAAAGGAGGTGCGGCCATACTCCTTCACAGGAACTTCCCTTTTACATTAGAGAATAAACAGATAGATCCGGCAGGTAGTTTTGTAATAATAACAGGACTAGTACAGGGTATTAAGACAACCCTGGTCTCTATCTACGCCCCTACAACAAACCCCCATCAGACTGTCATAAATGTGCTAAAAACTCTAGATAAGCCAGGGTTAGGAAAAATAATAATAGGGGGGGACCTGAACTTGGTGATAGACCCGGCATTATTCTAGGATAGACTACATTTTTGAAGATTCCTCCCTGTTAGACCAAGTAAAGAAATCAGAACTTAATCCCTGCACATGGTCAGACCACGCCGCCGTAAAGCTTGCTTTGGGCTGGGCTTCAGGGGGGAGGCCCACAATCTCGTGGAGACTGAACGAACGAATCCTAGCTAACCCAGAGGTCAAAGAACAAATCTCTCAGGATCTGGATTTTTTCTTCCAGGTTAATCTCTCCCCAGAAGTAAGGGCAAGCATTGTATGGGTTACACACAAGGCCTACATCAGGGGAACCCTTATTAAAATAGCCTCCCAATACAAAAAACAAAGAAAAGCCAGAGAAATTGAACTTCAAGCAGAACTGACAAAACTTGAAAAATTAAACCAATCCTAGCCGGACATCAAAAAATGACAGGCAATAGAAAAGGTTAGGACAGACCTAGACGCTCTCCTCTCGGACCAAACTGAGAAAGCCCTAAGGTGGACTCAGCAAAAAAATTTCGACAAAGCAAACAAGCCGGGCCCACTCCTAGCCAGAAAGTTACAATCAAAAAGCACACAGAATAAAATCCATCAAATAAAAACGCGGGAGGGCGAGCTCACAGCCAATCCAAGTAAAATTAAGTCTACCTTCACCAATTACTTTAACTCCCTCTATGAAGGCTCCGCATCTCTCAACCTTAATGAGATAAAATCATTTCTCAATTCAAATGATCTCCCCACCATAACGGGGGAAGAGCTGGGAGCCCTTAACGTTAGACGAGGTTCGCAAAACGGTTCACAAACTTAAAGCTGGTAAATCTCCGGGGCCAGACGGGTTTACCAATAATTATTACAAAGCTTTTATAGAAACCCTTGGCCCACACCTAGTCACACTCTTCAACAACATTCTGGCTGGAGAAAAATTACCTGCAGAGCTTAACGCTGCTGAAATTTATACTATTCCCCAAGGAAGGTAGGGACCCCCTGGAAATGAAAAACTACAGGCCAATCTCACTCCTAAATTGTGACATGAAAATTATTTCCAAAATTATGGCAGACAGACTGGCTTCTTTCTTGCCAAGATTGATTCACAATGACCAGGTAGGCTTCGTGGCCCACAGACAGGCAGGAGACAATATTAGGAAAGTCCTTAACCTCATACATAAAGCCCAAATCTCTAAAACACCAGCGTGCCTTATGGCCTTTGATATAGAAAAGGCCTTCGATTCCCTAGAATGGCCCTATCTATTCGCGACCCTAAGTAAATTTGGTATCAGTGGCCAGTTCATTAACCTGCTGAAATCTTTCTATAGTTCCCCTTCGGCCAAACTGAAGCTCCCGGGTCCTGCGACTCCGAATATAACAATAGGGAGGGGTACTAGACAAGGATGCCCGCTATCACCTTCGCTCTTCGCATTGGCTATGGAACCTCTGGCCAGGGAGATCAGGGCAAACTCGCGGATTTCCGGGATAAAGGTTGAACATCACCACTTCAAAATTTCCCTGTTCGCAGATGATCTGCTCTGCGTAGTGTCCAACCCAATTAACTCAGTTCCGGAACTCATTAAAACACTAGAAAAGTTTGGCCAGCTCTCGGGCCTAAAACTAAACTTAGAAAAAACAGAAACCCTGGCCATAGACGTTCCGGTAGCAAAAATAGTCTACATGATAGATATAAATTCAATTGGGACATCAAATATATAAACTACCTTGGGATAAGGTTAACGGCAAACCTGGGCGATCTATATAATGAGAACTATTCTAAGCTACTAAAAACCTTGATTGCTGATTTAGGTCGATGGATGAAATTTCGCCTTTCCTGGGTAGGGAGAATTAATACAATTAAAATGAACATTTTGCCCAGACTTCTTTACCTTTTTAGAACCCTCCCAATTCCGGTTAAAAATAAAGAGTTATCTAATTTCCAAAGGCATATCTTTAGGTTCATTTGGAACCAGGGCCCATCACGAATCGCGAAAAAATCATGTACCTGCACAAACTAGATAGAGGTCTATCCTGCCCTAACATTAAACTTTATTACAAGGCCGCTCAATTATCGTTTTTACCAATCGGCCATTCCGTGACCCATCAACCGGCGTGGATTTATTTAGAAAACCAATCAATGAGACCGTTGACCTGGGACACTATTATGTGGCTGCCAGATACTCCCCCCAAAATTAGAGACATTTCCAATCCCATAATAAAACATACGCTGACATGCTAGAAATTGGCCCGCGAACACACGAAATTATTCCTAAAACCATCCTACATGATCTCACTCCTTAATCATCCCCAGATGTCAGTTAGTCTAAACTTATCCTCCCAACACTGGTGGAAGAATAAAAAACTAGATAGGCTGGGAGAGTGGATAGAGAAGGGGCAAATTATCTAATTCGAAAAAATAAAGAACAAACATGATCTGCCCTTGTCAGAACACTATAATTTCTGCAGACTTAAACATCTTGTACTCTCCTTATTAGAGAACCATACAGTTCCGGAAATGAACTGGCTGTCTAAAATCTGTCAAGTGGCACCTCTAACGAAGGGTACCCTAGGGATGCTTTACAAAACATTTAATGCCAGGCCTGTTGGACTCAAGCCTAAACACATGGTAGATTGGGAAACTGACATGAATACGAGCTGGGACCTAGGTAAATGGAGGGTACCTTGGTCCAACATCTATAGGGGCTCCCTTAACTATAGCATCCTAGAAACCGCCATCAAGGTGCTCCACAGGGTATACATAACCCCGGAAAAGCTTGCAAAATGGAAAAAGTGAGAAAGCCAACTATGCTTTAGGGGGTGCCAGGCAACTGGGACATTTTCCCATATATGGTGGTCCTGCCCCAAGGTAGTAAAGGTTTGGGACTTAGTTTCAGAGTTAGCCTCGGACTTATTCCTTACCCCGGTGGACAGGTCTATCGACAACATGCTGCTGGGGATCCCCAATAGCACTCTGGCACCTTCCAAAAACAGACTGCTGCAATACATAACTCTGGCAACTAAGAGCCATATTGCTAAATCCTGGAAATCCAGTAACCTAAACTTCCAGTTGATTAAACAAAAGATTAATTATATTGCCATCAACAAAAGAATCACCCACCTATTGGATGACTCTATGGATAAGTACAGGAAAATTCCTATATTTAGGGAATCCATAAGTAGAGAGGGGGACAGGGTCGGCCAGCAAGCAGTTTAAGTTTTGGGTTTCGATGTACGATTCTAAATGGTTAGTGTTAAAAATAAAAATAAAAAAGAGATAGTCACTTTTCAGGTACCAGTACCAATCGGCTTGACCTATAACAGGCTAACCTTCATCCTGACTTTATTAACAGTAATGACACAGAGTTCTCTGTATTCTGATGTATATAAATGTATGTATGTTGGGAGTCATGGACATATGAGAAATGGACAGGCCTGCGAGCCGAGGTCAAATTTGTGAAATGTTTATTACATGCAATGACAATAAAAATCATTGTTAAAAAAAATAAAATAAAAAATAAAGTTCAGTCAATGCACAGTGAGTATACCAGCTACAGGGCGCGTGATGTTGCGGCTGCTACTGTTACACCTGCACAAGATGCCTGCTTGCCCCTACCAGAAAAGTTTGGAGGGGATCGCAAAAGATTTAGGGGTTTCCTAAATCAATGCCGTTTGTACTTCATGATGTTACCTCACTGATTTCCATCTGTGAAAGAGAGAAGGTGGGATTTATTTTCTCCCTATTCAAAGATGAAGCACTGGCTTGGGGCTCCCCTCTTCTGGAACAGGACAGTCCAGTCTTGGGTAATCTAAATGACTTTCTTGAGGCCATGTGCCTAGTTTTTGATGACCCCAATCGATGTGCTACAGCAGAAGCCACTCTCCTTCATTTACATCAAGGGAGGCGCTCTGTGGCTGAATATACTGCTGAATTCAGACAGTGGGTTGCTGATACTACCTGGAACCAATCAGCCCAGAGGTTCCACTTCAGAAAAGGTCTCTCAGAAGCTATAAAAGATGAGCTAGCTCGTGTTGATCTTCCTGCTGACTTTGATGCATTTGTGCATTTGGCTTTCCGTATTGATCGGAGACTTTCTGAAAGAAGATTGGAAAGACAGGGCTCTTTTACACCAAGTGCTACTCCGATTTCCTATTCAGGAATTTCTACTCCGACCCCACAAACACCTACAGACTCTGAGCCAGAGGCTATGCAGGTAAATCTAATAAGAGGGCCATTATCCAATGAAGAAAAACAGTGGCAACGCACTCACAATTTATGCCTGTATTGTGGTAGTGCAGGGCACTATGCCATCAATTGCCCTAGCAAATCCAAAAGAACAATAGCTATGGCTGCTGAGGGTGCACAGATTCGACACCAATCCCAGATTTCAGATCAACTGGATTCTGTCACACAACCCTTGTTTTCTCTGGCTCATGGTGAAGAGGGTATGTTGACTCAACATCCTCATTTTGTGGTGCCTATCACGTTGCAATGTGGTGATCGTAAAATTTCAACTACAGCTATGATAGATTCTGGAGCAGGCGGAAACTTTATGGACATTAAATTTGCAGCAGGAAATAGAATTCAGTCTATCCCTAATTCTTTACCTGTGTAAATGGAGACAGTGGACAGTTCTCCACTTACGTCAGGCCCGGTTACACATGAGACTGTGCCCTTAAAGTTGACTCTGGAGGTGAATCACCATGAGGCTATATCTTTCCACCTAATTTCCTCAACACAGTTTCCAGTGATTTGGGGGGTACCTTGGCTTGCTCTGCATAACCCACAGATTGATTGGAAGATCAGAACTTTGTCCTTTCCTTCCGAACACTGATTAATTAATTATCAACCCTCTAATGTAAAACCTGTTGCCACAACAATTAATGAAATGGTTTCTACAAACTTGACTAAGCTTGCTCTACAATATCGGGATTTTGCAGATGTCTGTGATAAGAAGAATGCTGATCAGCTTCCACCCCACAGGCCTTATGATTGCCCAATAGAGCTGTTGCCTGGGGCTGCTATCCCATTTGGCCGTATATATTCCCTTTCTGAGCCTGAATTGAAAGCTCTTCGTGAATACCTACAAGAAAGTCTTTCCAAAGGCTTTATTCGACCATCTACTTTTCCAGCTTAAATGACGTAGAAATGAACAAAAAAATAAACAAAGCAATTATTGAGTACTTCAAATTAAACACGGAGGGAGAAGTAGATGAAGCGGGAGTATGGGCAGCACATAAAGCGGTGATCAGGGGAATCTGCATACAGCTAGGGGCGGCAGCCAAGAAAGCAGACCGAGCTCAGATTTCAAAATTGAATTTAGAGATTTCGGATTTACAAGCAAAGTTCGCTAAACATAACAATGTACAAATCTATACCAAAATTCTTGGGCTCAAACAGAAATTAAACAAGGTAATGAGAAAAAAAATGGTATCCATTCTGCAAAGAACGCAAGCTAAATTCTTCCACTGCACAAATAAACCAGACAGTATGCTAGCCAGGCGACTTAAGGCACAGAGAGCCGACACATATATACCTAAAATCACTGACATGGCAAATAACCCTGTATTCAAACCAGATCTCATAGCCGCAACGTTCCAAAAGTTTTACACAGAACTATACACTGCCCCGACCCACTCTGGGACCCAACCTCACAAGAAACGTATAGAGGAATTTCTTGCCTCTATCAACCTCCCCCAAATTAAAGCAAATGAAGCTGAAGCCCTAGCACGCCCCATCTCCTCTGAAGAAATAAAAAAAGCAATTAACGACTCCAAAACACATGGAGCCCCTGGCCCGGATGGATTCACAAACTATTACTATAAACACTGTATGGTATCCTTACTACCTCACGTCCAGAGGTTATTTAACAGGTTTTTAGCAGGAGACCAAATGAGACCAGAATTCCTGGAAGCAAAAATTATAGTCATCCCCAAGGAGGGCAAGGACCGTACCCAATGCAGTAGTTATAGGCCTATATCCCTGATTAACACAGACGTTAAACTATATTCAAAAATCATAGCAAACAGACTTGCCCCACTTCTGCCCGATGTGATCCATCCGGACCAGGTAAGCTTCATTGCAGGGAGGGAAGCCCCCGATAATACAAGGAGAATAATACATTTAATTGACATGGCCCACAAAGTAAAATTGCCTTTAATGTTGGTATCATTAGACGCAGAAAAGGCATTCGACCGTATAGACTGGCCCTTCATCGAGGCGACGCTCTTAAAAATGGGACGAGGAGAGGGGTTCTTAAAAGGGGTCATGGCCCTATATAAATCCCCAAAAGCGTTTATTTCATATCAAGGATTTAGATCCCTCCCGATCAACATCTTTAGAGGTACAAGACAGGGGTGCCCTCTATCTCCACTACTGTTTGCACTTTGCATAGAACCCTTAGCGGCAGCCATTAGGGATCACCCAAGTATTAGAGGGTTGCAAGTGGGTAGAAAAGAATACAAAATAAGTCTCTTTGCAGATGATATCATGACTACGTTGTCTGATCCATTAATCAGCCTCCCTAACCTTTTGCAGCTCCTTGCTAAATTTGGCCAGATATCAGGCTTCAAAATCAATGCAAACAAGAGTATAGCTCTCAATATCACCCTACCTAAAGCGCTAATAGAATCCATAAAACACAATTTCCCCATCAAATGGGCTCCTACATTTATAACATACCTGGGCATCAACATCCAAAAGTCACTAAATCAAATATATGAGGTTAATTTCCCACGCCTATTCAAAAGAATAAAAGCAGACATAACCAACTGGTCCTCTCTTAATATTTCCTGGTTAGGGAGGATTAATGCAGTTAAAATGAATGTCATCCCCAAAATCCTATACCTATTCAGAACGATCCCGACACCGATTAATGTTAAGGAAATTAAATTAATACAAAAAACTCTGAATAACTTTACATGGCATAACGAAAAACCCAGAATTAATAAAGCCACGTTGACCGCCCCAAAACAAAAAGGTGGGTTGGGGTTCCCAGATTTACTTAGATTTTACAGAGCTGCAAGATTAGCACAAATGACTAATTGGCATAAAAAAGAAAACTACCCTGTATGGGTGGAAATTGAGAGACATGTTTTGGGAGATAACCATCTAATCCTTCCCCAAATCTTATGGTTGAGCCTACACCACAAATTACAACTGGATAAGCTGTCATCCTGTATAGACAACTCCATAAAGATCTGGCGAGAGAGTAACAGGAAATCCAACCTCTTGAAAGAAGGTTCAGGATTGACACCCCTCTGGACCCCACACAAAGACTATCGCTTTGACAGACTAACCCAAATGAGCTGGTGGATAGACAATAAGCTAACGGTGGTAGCGGACATGTGGGACCTAAATAGAGAATTACCCTTACCAATTTCCGTTAACGCGATCAATGCACCCCCCAAAGAATGGCTCAATCTGATAGGGGTCAACGAGGTGCTCACACACCCAAATAAGTTAAATAGTCTTAGGGACAGATCAGTAACTGAACGATGCTTCCTCAACAACCCGGGGGGAAAGGTAACATTTCCACCTTCAACAAAATACTCTCTGACACCAATACTCCCGCCAAACTCCCCTACCAAATAGCTTGGGAAGCAGACTTACAGGTTACGTTAGAAGACAAGGAATGGGGTAAGATATTAAAACAAGCAAACAATGTCTCTCTCAACATAACACTTAAGGAGAACGCCTATAAAACAATAATGAGGTGGTACCTCACTCCGACTAGGCTGCTCCGTGCAAATCCCGCATACCCCGCCAGGTGCCCTAGAGGTTGCCCCAATGAAGGCACCATGCTACACATGCTCTGGGAATGCCCCAAAATTCGCCAAACATGGGTTTTTAACTATGACACTTTAGAAAAACTATGGGGGAACCGTCTAGCGCAAACCCAAGTGAAGCCCTACTGGGTCTTCCGATCAGGGGTCTTTCAAAAAATGAGCAGTTCTTGACGAGTCAAGTGTTTCTAGCAACCAGATGTGTCATCGCGAAACACTGGAAAGCCACTTCTCCACCGTACACTGAGGTGAGGCAAAAATAAGATACATACAAAACATGAGCTCACTATCGGCCGAAGTGGATGGGAAATACAGACGCTGGGCCTCCTGCTGGGACATCTGGACGCTGCGAGACCCTCTCGGAGGTTAGCTCTATTTCTAAAACTTTCACTCTTCTATTAGTAAAGGCATAAATTCTGCACAAAACTACACAAAGGGGCGCTAGGGTAGAACCCTTCTAGGTCCTCAGGTACTGTTTCTAGGCTGGTCCAAGTTTGAATGTTACGTATGCTATGATTTGAAATCTATTCGTAAGGGAACTCTGAAACAAACTATTCGACTGTTCGCAATTTGTATTACTTCAAACGTTATATGTTTATTTATGTTATGTTTTTTCAATATATAAACAAAATAAAGGAAAAAATTGAATAAAAAAAAATAAAAAAATTTCTCTGCCGTTATTACACCGATCACTGAACTTACACGTAAAGGGACTCCTTTTCAGTGGTCCGATAAGGCTGATACCGCATTTTCCTAATTAAAGACTCTGTTTACATCTGCTCCCGTCCTGGTACATCCTCAGCCGGAATTACCATTTATTATGGAAGTTGATGCTTCTGATTCAGCTGTTGGTGCTATACTGTCTCAAAGGACTGAACCTAAGATGCTGTTACATCCGTGTGCCTTCTATTCCCGCCATATGGTGCCAGCAAAAAGAAACTATGACATAGGGAATAAAGAACTATTGGCTATAAAAGCTGCCTTCACCGAATGGAAACATCTCTTGGAGGGAGCTACCCATCCAATTACTGTCCTCACAGATCACAAAAATCTGTAATGTATTCGATCAGCTAAGAGACTGTCAGCCAGACATGCACGCTGGTCCCTATTCTTCTCGATGTTTAATTTTTTGGTTACATACCGTCCTGGCTCCAGAAATGATAAGGCGGATGCCTTGTCCAGAATAGCTGATCCCCTCCATACTACAGTAACCAAGACCACCATCTTGCCGGAGGATATATTTATAGGAGTTACATTTCCTTCTGATCTGATGTCTCGCATTAAAAAGGGCTACGCTGAAGACCCAGTTCTTCGTGATCCTCCTCGTGATCTCCATATGACGATGCTTAATGGGTTTTGGATTTTTCAACAACGTCTGTTTGCTCCGGAGTCAGTGCGACTATACCTTTTACGTCTCTACCATGACTCAAAACCAGCAGGTCATCCAGGAATCCGAAAGACACAAGAGCTACTTGCCCGATCCTTTTGGTGGCCCAAGTATTATGAGGATGTTAAGAAGTATGTGTCCTCTTGTGATGTATGTGCCAGACATAAGACTCCTCGCTTATCCCCTGTTGGCTTGCTTCAGCCTCTTCCGATTCCTCATCGTCCCTGGGGATCTATATCCATGGACTTTATTGTGGAACTACCTCTCTCTAAGGAACACACTACCATTCTTGTTGTTGTGGACAGGTTAACTAAGATGGGTCATTTCATACCAGCTCAAGGTCTCCCTTCAGCTAAACAGACGGCTGACCTGGTTATTCAGGAAATATTTTGCTTGCATGGAGTGCCTGATGAAGTAGTTTCTGATAGGGGAGTGCAGTTTACATCCCGTTTTTGGAAACATTTTTGTTCTAATCTAGGTATTAATGTAAATCTGTCGTCAGCTTTTCATCCACAAAGTAATGGACAGACTGAGCGAACCAACCAGACTTTGGAGCAATATTTGCGGTGCTATATTAGTTACCTGCAGGATGACTGGCTGAATTTTCTACCCACGGCGGAGTTTGCCTATAACAATGCCCAACACTGCTCCACTTCTTTGAGCCCATTTTTAGCCAACTATGGTTACCATCCAACCTTTCTAGTGAGTCTCCCAATTACTACTTCCATTCCTGCAGTCACTGATCGGCTAACCACCTTACGAGATTCCCAAGACCTGTTGAAGGAGACTCTTTCGAAGGCTCAGGAATGTTACAAGAGAGCTGCTGATAGAACGGAGGTCCCAGTTTATCATGTTGGTGACAAGGTTTGGCTGTCAACGAGGAATCTTAAGCTTAGGGTTCCTTCTCATAAATTGGGTCAGAGGTTCATGGGACCTTTTGAGATCATCGCTCAGATCAATGCTGTCACTTTTTGTTTGCAACTTCCAGATTCCATGAAAATACATCCGGTGTTTCACGTTGCACTGCTGAAACCTTTTCCATTCAAACACTTTCCCTGGCCGAGCCCTGCCTGCCCCACCTCCAGTCCTCGGGGATGGTGAGAATTAATACGAGGTGAAGAAAATTCTGGACTCCAGGATCTTCTGCAACAAGCTTCAGTATTTGGTTCGCTGGAAAGGCTATGGTGAGGAGGAGAGTTAGTGGGAACCAGTGGACAATATTCATGCTCCTGATCTCCTTCAGTCTTTCCATGTGCAGTACCCTGCTAAACCAGGTACTAGGGCATCCAGAGGCTGCACCTATAGAGGTGGGGGTAATGTAAGGAATTGACTCTGCTGGGTTTTGAACCCTGGTCCCCAGGCTGCTATGCATCTTCACTACCACTTCGCCAGCCTGCCTTTGTGAACTTCATTGAGATCTGATAACCTTGACTCTGCTAGCAATAGTGTCAGTACCTAAGTCTCTTCAGCTGTGTCTGGTCAGGTGTCTGGTCCTTGGCCTATATAAGGCACTTCCTGTCAATGTACCTTGCCAGATTATTGTGGTTCCTGTTCCCTTCAATAAAGCTTGTTCCTGTTTCACCTACAACTTGCTGAATTCGATTATTGCTGACCTAGGCTGCTGGTCTCCAAAACCTTGTGATTCCTATATCATTACAACTAAATTATAACTAGATACTACACCAAAGGTCAGCAATATCTTCAGCGTCCATGTGTTTAGGCCTCAGGTCACACCACGGCATGGCTTCTGCTCAGCTGGGCACTCCTCTGGATGGCTCTTCTGGACACCTCTTCATGGACACACACACACTCCTATACTTCCAGACCTCCAGACTTCCAGACTTAGACTGACTTAACTCTCTGGGCTTTTGTATATCTTTCTTGGACACTTCCCCTTGATATGTGACTGACCCTCTCTCTGAAATCATCTCACCTTCCCCCAAACTCCATAAAAACTCCATAGATGGGAATCTCACACACACAGATGTCCCCTTGTTTACATATAAACACCAAGAGACCCCACATTATGCTGTATAGATGCCACAGTTAACCACACCCAACTATTCTTTTGTTTACCCATAAACAACCTCAGGCCTAAGCCTTTGTTACAGTATGAATGGAATAGATAGTCACACCAAGTTTCTCAGGGAATATATATATATATATATATATATATATATATATATATATATATATATATATATATAAATAAAGATTTATACAACTACATATATTTTATAATATACACTTATTAAAGGCACAATGTTTAAAAATGTTCACTGTATAAGCCATATCTTACACTGCGAAGAGGCGGCCGCCATCTTGCAGCGCCACAATGTGGGCCTGGGGCCTGAGCCTGGATAGGCCATCTGTTATTAATACCCCATCCAGAGGGCTTAAGCCTCAAGAGGAGCTAATTTCTCTGGGCATCCTGTGCTGGGACATATCTAAACCTCATCCTCACTCAAGCCCTGCAAGCTGTCCTCTAGCAGAGAAGGCTGATACAGAGGCCCTGGCAACTGAAAGAAGGGGCAGCCAGAATGATCTGAAGGAGCTGGGGCAGAGGACCCAAATGCTGGAAGAGATGGTGGATCAAATTGGAGAGGCGCAACAACATGACCACTCCTCCATTGATCAAAATTCGTACAACATTATGGAATTGACAAACAAGATTGAAGACTTGGAAAATCGGTTGCGCCGCCACAACGTCAGGATACGTGGAGTGCCAAGGGCTACACAGGATTTGGCGGCGTATCTGAAGGAGACCTTTGCGGCAATACTCCCTGACCAAGCAGAGACGGTCCATGAGATAGAGCCAGCTCACAGAGCTCTTGGAGGGGCGAGAAACCCGGAGGCCCCCAAAGATGTTATTGTGCGATTCCTCAGGCAGCAGGCCAGGGATCTCTTACTGGCATAAACTAGGAAGATGCAGATGGTCAAAGGCCCTGACAATTCTAACCTGCAAGTCTACGCGGCAGATGAAACCCGCACTGATGATCCTTCAGCAGCAAAAACTGCAGTATCGGTGGAACTTCCCCTTTGCTCTTACCTTTAGCTACCAGGGCACTGCACACACCACCCGCACTCTGGAGGACTGTCTTGCAGTACTGCGCCAGCTTCGCCTTTGCCCGGCAGATTTACCGGTAGAAGAACATGGCTGCCCTCCACCTCCTCCTATCCCGAAAAGACAATGGACCCTAGTGGGCCCGCAGCTTCAAAAAGAGGATCTGCTCCCTCCTAGACATTCCAGAGACAAGAACTTGACTTGCAAAAGCCAGGCTGTCTACAGCTCTCAATGCAGAGGAGATCCTGGTCTTGCCACTGAAAGCTTGACAATAGCACGATCAGAGTGAAAGCCGGCGCAGTAGCTGGAAGTAACACCGAGATTTTACTCAGTTTCTGGACTTTTTGCTACACTTTAGTTGAAGGAGAATTAGCATAGAATAACTTAGTTAAAATATACGTTAGTCAAAGCCTTAGATGTAGGGTCAGTTAGAAGTAGACACTCAAGATAGACATCCAAATTCTCAGTTCACTTTGACAAGTTGATATAGTTACATAGTTACATAGTATTTAAGGTTGAAAAAAGACTTTCAGTCCATCAAGTTCAACCTTTTAAGATCTCATCTGATCTGCAATAACTATTAATTAATTAGTTGTATACAAAAAAATAAAAAATAAATCAATTCCCTCTTGATCCCAGACACCGGCGACCGGACTTCTCCCTGGATCAATACTGCCTCTCTAATTATCCATGATAACCCTGAATTCCCTTTTTAATTAGAAATAAATCCAGTCCCCTTTTAAAGTTATCTATCGAATCCGCTGTCACCACCTCCTCTGGTAGAGAATTCCACAGATTAACCACCCTTACTGTGAAGAACCCTTTTCTTTCTTGAAGGTGGAATATTTTTACTTCTAACCTCAAGGGATATCCTCTTGTCAGTTGAAAACCTCTTGGCACAAAAAGCTCCCTTGACAAATCTTTATTTATATTGACCCTGGATGTATTTATATAAGGTAATCATATCTCCTCTTAGACACCTTTTTCCTAGAGAAAATAAGTATAATTTGGTTAGTCTTTCTAATTTGGTTAGTCTTTCTTCATAACTTAGCCCCTCCATTCCCCTTATTAGTTTTGTTGCCCTCCTCTGTACCTTTTCCAGCTCTAAAATGTCCTTTTTATGAAGTGGTGCCCAAAATAGTACTCCATATTCCAAATGAGGGCGTACTAGAGATTTGTATAGTGGAAGAATTATATTTGCTTCCCTGGCTTCTATACCCTTCTTAATACATGCTAATATTTTATTTGCCTTTGCAGCTGCTGCTTGGCTTTGAGCACTGTTACCTAGGTGGTTGTCCACAAGCACTCCCAAATCCCTTTCAATATCCGATACACCTAGATTTGCTCAATTAAGAATATAAATTGCATGGCTATTTTTCCTTCCCAGATGCATAACTTTATATTTATTTGTATTAAATCTCATCTGCCATTTAGATGCCCATTCCTCAATTTTATGTAAATCCCTTTGGAGGGAAAGCACATCACTATCTGATTTAATTACCTTGCACAACTTCGTGTCATCAGCGAAAATGGAGACACCACACTCCAATCCTACCTCTAAGTCATTAATAAATATGTTAAAAAGGAGAGGACCTAATACTGAACCCTGAGGAATCCCACTTACCACATTAGTCCAATCGGAGTATGTTCCATTTACAACAACCCTTTGCTTCCTGTCTTTTAGCCAACTCTCAATCCATGAGCAGATATTTACTGCAACTCCTGTATCTCTTAGTTTGCACAATAGTCTCCCATGTGGCACTGTATCAAAAGCCTTTGCAAAATCCAAAAAGACTACATCCACTGAGTTGCCTTGATCCAGGTTCCTACTAACCTCCTCTTAGAAACTAATTAGATTTGTTTGACATGACCTATCCCTCATAAATCCATGTTGACTCCTACTTATAATCCTGTTCAAACAGACATATTCTTGTATATTATCCCTTATTATCCCTTCTAAAAGCTTCCCCACTACAGAAGTGAAGCTCACTGGTCTATAATTCCCCGGATTTGCTCTTGCTCCCTTTTTAAATATAGGTATCACATCAGCTTTTCTCCAGTCATCTGGTAGAGACCCTGTGTTGAGTGAATCTTGAAAAATTAAATATAATGCTTTGTCTATTACAGAACCCAGTTCCCTTAGTACCCTTGGATGTATTCCATCAGGACTCGAGGCTTTATTAACATTTATTTTTTCCAACCTCTTTTGGATTACTTCCTGTGTTAACCAATTATTTGGCAAAGGTAGTGTAGCCCCATTATGTTGCCGTGTCCCAACCACTGGTACCTCCCTTGTGTATACCGAAGAAAATAACCTATTTAGCTCATCTGCCTTTTCTTGGTCACTAATTATCAGACGGCCTGTGTCACATTGTAATGTTCCTATAGCTTCCTTCCTCGCCTTTTTCCCTTTAATATACTTAAAAAATATTTTAGGGTTAGTCTTACTCTCTTTTGCAATTAATTTTTCATTTTCAATTTTAGCCAGTCTAATCGCCCTTTTGCAAGCCTTGTTGATTTCCTTGTATTCCTGTAAAGCAGTCTCTGTCCCCTCTTGTTTGTATAATTTAAATGCCTGTTTTTTACTCCATATCTTGATCTTTAAATCATTGTTAAGCCACATTGGATGGGATTTACTCCTTTCACTTTTATTGCCACACGGTATATGCCGATGTGTATGTATATTTAGTAAGGATTTAAATGTTGTCCACTTGCGGTCAGTGGTTTTACCTGCCAGTTCTCCATCCCAGTCTATACATTGTATTGCTGCCCTTAGAACGTTAAAATCTGCCCTTTTCAAATTAAGAGTTTTTGTTGGCCCCTTAAAATTTTGTTTTTTTAATTCAAATATGTTGTTTAGATTTTGTACTAATGGTTACGGAGAAGGGGAAGAGCTACGTAGGCAAGAGTAACAAACCAGTTATCAGGTAGCAGTAACTAAAACAACTCCAGTAGCGGAGTTGCCCCAGTTTATAGAGAAATATGCAGCACTCTATATACTTGTAAATGAAGGTAGCCGAGGTTTAGGCAGTCAGCAAAATTTAGCTTCAGGAGTTAGGTCTGCAGAGGTTATAGCGGTTCTGATAAAAGATAGGTTTTTACAAAATGTATCTCTAATGCTATGTTTTTCTGCTTTTCTTTGGCTTGGCAGCAACCGGATTTTCCAGCATCAGCAGACTCCCTCCGGGCCTCGGACTCTCACGAAATGGCGTTGGCTCGGGCAGCAGGAGGTAGACAGGGATTGCACGCACACTTAGACTCTGCAATAGGATGAGTGGGTCAGAATATACGTTTATAACCCATAATGTGAAGGGGTTTAATTCACCTTTCAAGAGGAGGAAAGCCTTTAGGTACTACAAAAGGCTCAGGCCCTCGGTTATTTTCATGCAGGAAACTCACTTCTCGCATGAAAGTAAACCGAAGTTTGTCCATAAGGACTACCCGACAATGTATATGGCCACTCAACCCAAGAAGAAGGCAGGGGCAGCTATTCTGATGCACAAAGACTTTCCGTTCAATTTGGAACACAGCAGAATAGATAAAGAGGGACACTATGTCTTGGTTACCGGAGTAGTCTCGGGCCATAGAATCTCATTAATCTCCCTGTATTCCCCCACAAATTCATCCCACAAAACCCTGATTAAACTGTTGAAAGAGCTGGTATCGCTAGATTTAGGTAGGCTGGTGATCGGGGGGGACTTTAATTTGACCTTAGAACCGACAATGGATACATCAGGAAACACCCTGGAAACGAAATTTTCCAAAAAAAGGGTCAAATTAAGTTTGAGTTATTGGCGAAAATGAGCTTAGTAGACGATTGGAGGGACCTGCATATAGATTGTAGGGAATATACATTTTATTCACCCATGCATGGCACCTATTCAAGGATTGATACGTTTCTCATGGACTCCCTACTTTTTGATAGCGTCCGAGAATCTGACATTGTCCCTTGCCCTTGGTCTGATCATGCTATAGTGGTCATGAGAATAACCCTAGCCTATCCCCATTTAGGAGTTGGAAGATTGACTAGCACCTGCTGTCAGACCCCAATAGCTTAGCAACACTGGCGGAGGATATTAAGCGGTATTTTGAATGGAATGACTCTCCTGAGATGGGGGCGGGCTGGCTCTGGGTAGCCCATAAGGCTTTTTTAAGGGGCTGTTGTATTAAGCTAACTGCTCAGCACCATAAGTCGCTTAGGCGAAAGGAGGAGGAGCTGACTGCTACCCTCAACAATCTAGAAAAGCTTAATCAGCAGTGCCCTACCCTGAAGCTTCGTAGTCAAATCAACAAAGTCAGGTTAGAACTAGATGGGGTCCTGTCTTACTATGCGGAGAAGGCTATGAGGAAAACAAAGCACTTATACTACTGGAAAGCGAGCAAACCAGACAGGATGCTAGCCAGGAGATTGAAGTCTAAGGAGGTCCAGTCTAGGGTAACCCAGATTACGAAGTTGGACAGCAAAATTTCCTGTAGTCTGAAGGACATACAGAAGGAGTTCCAGTCCTTCTACCAGCAGATCTACTCATCTAGAATGCAGACTGAAGGGCTGGACCTTGACTCCTTTTTAAGAACTATAGATCTTCCTTCCATAAACGAGCAGCAACTAGCTAATCTGAACCTAGACATCTCACCGGAAGAAGTGAGGGCAGCAATCCAGAGTCTCAAAATAGGCAAATCCCCGGGAATGGATGGTTTCACCAATTTATACTTTAAGAAATGTGAAACCTGGGAGGCCATCTTGGAGGTGGCAAACAGCCTAAATAAGAGGCCCAGCGCTCCGGAAAGACCCCGGGGCCCCTCAGGAGACATCTGGAGGTGGCGGGGTAAGCCTGGAAGAGCCCTAGAGCAACAGCTACAGAGCAAGATAGAGAGGCAGCAGAAGAGAGCCAGACAGTGATAGGACGGCCGCCATCTTGGCTCAGCCATGCGGCCTGTGTGCTGAATCGGACCTGCAGCTGCCACATCCCAGGGCTACCATACCATATGAGGTGGTAAAGAAGACCAAAAGGCACCCTGACGGCGGCTGGCCGGACTGCATCCCCAAGGGACTCAGTGAGTACAGAAGGTCTAGGGAAGAAAGGGGCTGGAGTGGCCATTTTCCCTCCTACTCCTCCATTAGTGCAGGCACATAAGCACATGAATCCATGTGACCTGTGGGCACAATATACAACAACAACACCCTTATACCCAGCGTCAACAGCATACAGAATATATATTTATGTGAGCTTTGGCTTATCTCACAGTCTCCCTTTCATCTGCAACAAGTTGATAACTTTTACACAAAATTAGTGCATCAGCTACAAGCTGCTGCAGCCTTGTGCAGAAAGAACTTTGGCCTATAAAGAGCTACCTACAATCTCTGCACAGCACCTGGCTTTTGGCATAGCCTGATTAGGCAAGTTGGGGCGTGGGAGACCTACATTCCCCCCGGCTGGAGTCCCTGCCCAGCGGCATATACAGCAAACTGACTGTACTACCTGCGGGACATTGCTGGCCGAATAGCAATCTAACCATGTCTCCCTAAGATCAACAAGACGTCCCGGGGGGGGGGGGGGGGGGGGGGGACACGCTAGCCTGGGGAGAATGTTGATGTTGTGAGCATATATTACCAGACCAAGCTGGGCGAGAGGATATAATCCAGGGGCCCTGATAGACGATCCAGCCCATTCCATCTCTCAGACCGAGTCTTTCAAGCACAGCCGGGTTCTTGGGGGTGCAAGCATGAAGATGGGGAAAAATAAGAAGGGCTCGCAGGCCAAACGCATTATAACGGACCACTTTGGACATCCAGGAGCAAGCTCTAGCCCGCCCCATGCTTCCCACTCAGAACCGTCCGAAAACTCTGACTTTGAGAGGCAGCCAGTGGCCCTACCACAACAACACAAGCATCTCTCGCCCGAATCATTGGCAATGATTGAGGAAATGTTTTTGGCCCACCTCACAAAAACAGTAGACTCTCTTAAAAAGGACATTGGTGACCTAGGGCAGAGAACCCACCTGCTCAAAGAATCCACAGACCTCATAGTGGAAGCGCAAGAGAGAGACAGGGCTGAGATCGGTCAGAACTCAACACGCATTTCTATCCTCGAAGAAAAATTTGAGGACCTGGAAAATCTCTCCAGACGTCACAACCTGAGAATTTGGGGTGTACCTAGAGCAGTCCAGGACCTGATGCAGTACTTGAAAGCAACCATCGGCAGCATCTTACCGGATGTCCCAGAGTCGATCTGGGAGATGGAAAGGGCCCACAGAGCACTAGGAGCCTCAAAGAACCAGAACTTGCCAAAGGATGTGATAATTAGATTTCTGAGGCAAAAGTCAAGGGACCTCATCTTATCGGCCTCCAGGAAGATGGCTGCATTAAGGGCCCGGACAACTCGGAGCTCCAAATCTTCTCGGATCTGTCTCCCATCACTTTGGCCAGACGGAGAGAGATGAAGCCAGCATTGGAGGTTCTGATCAGACATAAAATACAATATAGATGGAGCTTCCCATTTGCCTTGTTGTTTCAACATAATAGTTCCACTTATTCAGCCAGCTCACGGGAGGAGTGCCAAGAGCTTCTCAAACGCCTCCACTTGTTGCCCGCAGAGGAATCGAGCGAGGCTCAGGCTAATATGCCGATGCCACTTCCTACCAAGCAATGGCGGGAAGTAATCCGCGTTAAACAGTCAAAGGAGCCCTCTTCAAGGGGAGACAATATCTCTCTTCGCCCCTCACTGGGCGGACCATCCTGGCAGAGCCCCTCCGCTTCGGCAGACCCTACTTGAGACTGTTTTTTGGGAGTCCTGGAACACTTTTTGCACTTGTATCTTCCTCTGGACGGCTGCTGACAGTTAACTGTTTACTTTGTTTGTTTTAGAATGTTGAGGTTTAAGGAAGCTGAACGGCCTATTTTCCATAGCCCTAATCGGTGCACTAGGACTAGGTCTAGAATAAAGAATGTGCCAGGTACTGAAGGGACCTCACGGGAAAAGTACTAGGGCCCTTAGTTGTACACTTTAACCTAAATAGGCTTCTCTACCCCGGCACTACAAGTGGTCATTAGCCAGGCCAGCACCAGTCCTCATAGCGAGGCCCTATGGGTCTTATTCTCCCCCCTTCCCCGACACATACTCTAACTGTTTCTAGTACCCCTCCCTTTGAGGGTAGTTTGGAGGTATGGTCAGCCAAACCTCCACCCCTGAATCCGCCACTGCAGTTAGGTGGCTAGGGAGGTTATGTTTATTATGTTCATTAAGTTGTTTACTCGTTTGTTTCTTGTTTATGGCATCTTATGTGAAAACTGAGAGTTTAACGTTATTATTACTGTTCTCTCCTTCCTTTGTTCTTGTCTCACCTTCTCCTGGCGGGAAATATCTCCACTCCACTCTACCTCAACATGCTCGGGCTCACAAGCTGAGGTTAAGGGCTCCGTCTGGTCTCCCCGCCCCGCGGGGCCTGGATCCAGGGATGGGTGAGTCAGCAGCTGATGAGCACTCCTCACTTCAACACGGTCATGGCTAGTGTAGAGTATACATTTGTGACGCATAATGTACAAGGCTTCAATTCCCAATTCAAGAGGAGGAAGGCTTTCCTTTACTATAAAGAGATTAAGCCATCAGTGCTCTTCTTGCAAGAGAACCACTTCTCCCGTAACCATGTCCCTAGCTACTTACACAGAGACTACCCGGTATTTTTCTCAGCGACACAACCTACTAGGAAAGCAGGCACCTCAATACTCATCCACCGAGAGTTCCCCTTTATTTTGGAATCAAAAAAGGTAGATAAGGAGGGACACTATATCATCCGAAACGGCTCTGTAAATGGCCAGCCCATAACTCTAGTCTCCATATACGCTCCCACCACATCCCCTCATAAAATTTTGTTAAGGATCTTGAGGATTCTAGAAACACAGGCCAATGGGAGGGTAATAGTGGGGGGTGACTTCAACCTAACTCTTGATCACACATTGGACAGATCTAATAGTTTAACGAATGGGCGCTTCTCCAACAAAATAAAACAAATTATTAAATGTCTGGACGGGTTGGGACTGGTGGACGCATGGAGGGGACATTATCCCAGGTCGAGAGAGTACACATACTACTCACACACTCATGGGTCTTATTCGCGCATAGATTCCCTACTAATAGACTCGTCCCTTTTTGACTCCTCCAAGGAGGCTAAAATTCTCCCCTGCACTTGGTCGGACCACTCGGCTGTTCTTATTACCTTGAATTTGGGATCCCAGCGTAAACTCCCTTATGCATGGAAATTGAACAAGCTACTTCTCACAATTCCCTCCCTGCATGAACAAATGGCCGGTGACTTCCAATTATTCTTCGACCAGAATTCGCTCACAGACGTGGGAATTGGTTGGACCTGGATCGCCCATAAGGCATTTATGGGAGGAACTTGTATAAAGCTAGCATCGGGCTAAAAAAAGCAATGTAGGCTGCGAGAATCGGAGCTTAGGGAGGAGTTGGGGTTACTGGAATGTCAGAACCAACTTAATTCTAAGGCTTAGCTGCGCCAAAAAATTTAAACTTGTAGACTTGAATTAGATAACCTCCTGAGCAATAGAACAGAAAAGGCCCTCCGGCGCACTAAACATCTATTTTATGCTAAAGCCAATAAACCAGGCTCCATGCTAGCAAGGAAGCTTAAAACAAAATCTAGCAAAACCACTATCTCTAGAGTCAAAACACCTACTGGTGGCATTAGGGTGAGCCAAAATGAAAACTTTTGCTAAATTCTACCAAGATATTTACACCTCAAAGCCCAAAAGCAGTGCAGAAGCCATACAATCATATTTGGATAAATACGACTTCCCATCGGTGTCAGACCAAAATTTAAGCAAACTTAACTCGAATATCACAGAGGAGGAAGTTCAAACGGCCATTAAGAACCTTAAGACGGGCAAAGCCCCTGGGCCGGACGGGTTCACTAACTCATATTACAAAAAGTTTGCGGCCCAATTATCCCCCTTTCTCTGTAAACTATTCAATTCAACTCTTGATGGTGACTCGATGCCCCCAGAGCTTAACAGGGCGGATCTAGTCCTCTTTCCCAAAGAGGGCAGGGCCCCCTATCGAGGCCAAGAATTATCGACTGATCTCCCTTATGAATGGAGACATTAAGCTCCTGGCTAAGATAATAGCGGGCAGGGTCTCGGACTTCCTACCAGATTTGGTTCATAAGGACCAAACAGGCTTCATCCCCTATCGACAGACAGCAGATAATATCAGGAGGACGCTGAATGTCTTGCACTCTGCGCAAGTAGCTAGCACACCTTTGTGCGTTCTGGCGCTGGATATCGAGAAGGCCTTCGACCCGGTCGAGTGGCCTTATCACTATTCAGTCCTGGGGAAGTTTGGCTTCGGGGGACGCTTCATTAACCTAATTAAAACACTTTATCATTACCCAGCAGCCAATATTAGATTACCAGGAACAAAGAAAGTGGATATTAAAATTCAGAGAGGGACTAGGCAGGGATGTCCACTCTCTCCACTATTATTTGCTTTGGCGATTGTGCCCCTTGCCCAGGCCATTAGGACCAGATCGGACACCCAGGGCCCGGAGGTGGGATTTCAACACTTTAAATGTTCGCTATTCGCGGACGATCTTCTCTGCACTCTGACAAATCCGGTAGCATCGATTGCTAATCTTATGCTGACTATCGATGAGTTTAGCTTACACTCGGGTCTGAAAATTAACTGGGATAAGACTGAGGCGATGGGCGTGGCGATGCGGCAGACGGACATTAAGGTTCTGAAACGTAGGTACAAATTTGTCTGGCCGTCAGACGGCATACAATACCTGGGGGTCAGGATCACGGAGAGAGTCTTAGGGATGTAAAAAGCAAACTACCCCCCACTGTTTCGGAAACTGTTAGACGACTTGCAAAAATGGTCTAAATATAATATATCATGGACAGGGCGTATCGCTACTATTAAAATGAATGTGTTACCTAAAATTCTTTACCTATTTAGGACACTGGCCATCCCAGTAGAAACCCGAGATCTAGAAAGAATGCAACAACATATTTTTTAATTTATTTGGGCAAACAAACCACCACGGATAGCTAAGCAGTTAATGTACAGGCATAGAACCCAAGGGGGTCTCTCCTGCCCCAATCTTAGGCTGTATCTAAGAGCCGCTCAGCTAGCTTTCTTACCTAGAACCCACTCAGTCAAACACCAGCCTACCTGGGTGTTTATGGAGAATCAAGATCTCAAGCCCTGGATGTGGGACAGTATTATATGTAATCCAGGGTCTAACCAGCCTCTTCCATAACTCTCTCGGTATGGGATTGGGCAGTCAAAAAGCATCAGTTGTCAACCCCGCTGTCCCCTCTAACCTCCATTAGATCCTTTCCAAATTTTAAAGAAGTTTTTCATGCAGAGTCCCATCAGTGGTGGGCTCTTGAACAACTAGATAGGATAAACACCTGGTTCTCCAACGATATAATTTACCCACACGCTTAAATGCTGGATAAGTACGATATCCTGCCAAGAGAAAATTGGCGTTATCTGCGTCTTAGGCACTGGTTAACGTCGTTGGTACAGAGTCTAGGACCCCCGAGATCAACCTGGTTCTCGGTGGTGTGTAAGAACCTGCCTCTGACTAGGGGTACACTGGGAGCCCTGTACTCCTTTTTTAATAGGGCTGATAAAACTCCTAAACTCCCCTTTATGCACAAATGGGAACAGGACCTGGGAAGGGGACTGGGGCCGGCGGAGTGGAAGGAGGCCTTTACCAATCTGTCTAGGGGCTCTATTACATATAATATTCTGGAGGTGTCGCTTAAAGTTCTACACAGGACATACCTCACCCCAGCTAGAATGCATTCTATGAACTCACAGAACAACGATAAATGCTATAGGGGCTGTCATCAGAAAGGGGAGTTTTTGCATATTTGGTGGTCATGCCCAGCGGCTAGGGACATTTGGGAACAAGCTATGAGTCTCAGATCCAAATTATTTGGTAGCCCAATTCGACCCTCAATTGAAAATTGCCTTTTAGGAATGCATATTGAAGCCTTAACTAAAATACAAAATAAGTTATTGCAATTTATTAATTTAGCAGTTAAACAGCATATAGCTAGAAAATGGAAATCCCCAAGGCTTAGCTTAGGTGAGATAATCACCAAGGTTAACTTCATTATGATTAATGAAAGATTAACCAGTACTTTAGAAGATCAGTACCCCCAGTTTTTAAAGATATGGACCCCTTGGCTAGTATATCGACTAGGTAAGGCACACTATTCTCTCCTCTGTGTCCCTGGCCCTGCGGGGAGGCGGAGGCCGGCTGGACCATGGACCGGAAGGGAACATGAGTGAGGTAACTAACCAGGAGATGCCTTTTGTCCTTTTTTCTATCTTTCTCTTTCTCTACTTTTTTTCTGTGTATTTTTTTTTTTTTTTTTTGGTCTTCTCTTTAATTACAGTTTCTGTTTATACTAGATGTTATGTTAAGTTAATTAGTTGCAATTACCGAGTTCTATTGGCTAATTTCAGAGTTCCTCTGTATTTTATATATCGAGTAGGCTAAGTTTAGATTTGAGGAGGGAACTCCTCAGTAAGTAAATCACAGAAAATAATTCAAAAAATGTGTGAAGACTGCAGAATATCCTTGGATTGATTGCACCTTGTATTTAAGTTTTCAAATCTGACACTGTGTTTATGTTTAACATATAATGCTTGGCAATGGAGAATCTGTCAATCTGATCTATCAGTACATGCTGTGTTTTACCTTTGGTCTTTAATAAAAAGATTAGAATAAAAAGAAATGTGAAACCTTACTAAACCCTCATCTTACGTCCCTCTTTAATGCTATTTTGAAGTGGGAAAAAAATCCACCAGAGCTAAATCAGGCGGAACTGGTGGTGTTCCCGAAAGAAGGTAGGGATAATCCTGAGGTGAAGAATTATCGACCCATATCTCTATTGAATGGGGACGTCAAACTGTTGCCTAAAATCATGGCAATGCGGATCTGCCAGAGATTATCCATAAAGATCAGGCAGGTTTTTTGCCTCATAGGCAGGCGGGGGACAATGTTAGACGTATCCTCAATATTCAATATCTGGCTCACAAAGCGAGCTCCCCGATGTGCCTGCTGGCCCTGGACATTGAGAAAGCCTTTGACACGCTTGAGTGGCCATATCTGTTTAAAGTGCTGGACAGGTTTGGCCTCTAGGGTCGTTTTGTTACCCTACTCCGAACATATTACGAATCCCCGATAGCTGACCTGAGGTTACCGGGTGAACATAGAGCCCAAATTCGCATACAAAGAGGTACGAGACAGTGATGCCCACTCTCACACCTATTATTTGGCCTTGCCGTTGAGCCGTTGGTACAACTCATTAGATTGGACAAAGAAATTCAGGGGTTTCAAGTGGGGTTGCAGCACTACAAGTGCTCATTCTTTGCTGACAACATTTTATGTACCCTAACAAATCCCGGGTCCTCCATACCAGCACTGATGTCGACTCTCGATAGGTTTAGCAAAGTGTCAGGACTTAGGTTCAACATGGGGAAATCAGAGGCCCTAAGCCTAGGCATGAACCAGAGCGATATAGAACTCCTGAAATCTCGATATACCTTTTCATGATTTGCCAGACATATAAAATACCTAGGGGTTAATATTACACCCAAACTATCTGATCTGTACAGGGCAAATTACCCCCCCATTTATAAAAAAATTGAATGATGACTTGTTGAGATGGAGGAATTATCCTCTTTCGTAGACCGTCCGAACTGCGGCAGTCAAAATGAACTGGACCAGTTCCAATCTAGTATTTTAAGATACATCTGGAAATACAAGAATTCTTGCATATCTAGAAAAATAATGTTCAGGCATAAGAAGGAGGGGGGCTATCATGCCCTAATCTGCGGGACTACTTTAAGCTAGACTCGTTCAATTGCACACTCAGTCAAACATCAGACAGGTTGGGTATTTTTAGAACAACAGTAAATGCAACCTCATAGCTGGGAAACACTAATATGGGTGCCTGAAGGACTGAGCCTGATTAAATCCCATTCAAACCCCATAATAAATTTAACTATAACATCTTGGAGGTGGGCCAGGACCAAGAACAGGCTAGATGTAGGTGCATACCCCCTTACGTCGGTTCTTTCCTCCCCGGAAATTTGGGCGACCTTGAGTACGACATCAAAGCACTGGTGGGCTTCTAGGGGCTTAGACAAGTCAGGTCCCTGGTACGGGGAAGGGGGGGTCACTTGATGACTTTTGAGCAGTTTGATATGAAATATGCTCTTCCTCCCGAAGAGTATTACAATTATTTGAAGATAAAGAGCTGGGTCAGTGAAATGTTTAAAAAATGTTGCCCTCCGAAAACCTCCTGGTTCTTGGTAATATGCAAAACTCTCCCACGTGCAAAAGGAATAATAGGCTCGTTATATGATATATTTTCAAAATCAAAAAATACAGAGAAACCAGCATCCATTTGTAAATGGAGAAAGAGCTTTGGGGGGGAATGGGAATGGGAATGAAAAAAGTGGCAGAAATCGTTCTCGAATCTAAGTAGGGCAACCTGTAATTACACACACTTAGAAACATCTATTAAAGTACTCCAGAGGATATATTGCACTCCCGATAAACACCACAAATACGACCCTAGAGTAAACAGTAACTGTTTTAGGGGCTGTCAACAGATAGGAGATCATATTCATACTTGGTGGCTGTGTCCGGTGGTCCATAAGCTGTGGGAAGGCTTAGCGCTAATGGTGGCGTTATTATTTGAAACTACTGTTTTGGCAGCCATGGAGTCCTGCTTGCTGGCGATTAAACTTCCAAATTTATCAACGAATCAGAATAGGTTGTTTCAGATAATGGCTACTGCTACCAAAGTACACATTGCCAGTCAGTGGAAGTCTGGGATTTTAGATCTGCAGGAGGTTATTAGGAACATTAATTATATAACAATAAATGAGAAGTTAACGTGTGCTATATTAGACACTATGCCACAATTTTATAAAATCTGGAATGCCTGGTTGGAGTTGTCTTTTAGCTTGCCTTTGATTTGATTTGATCTGATTTGATTGAGATTGCAATAGTTATCAGAATTGAGCTAGATGAAGACCTGGGGCGGAGGAGGCTCGAGAGGGGGTCCTGGAAACTCTGGTTCATGTGAGCTGCTACACAAGAGGTGATTATATATTACTTGGCTGTAAAAGTTAAGAATTGCAATATTCTGGATGTTGGTTTACTGAAATATCAGATTAACTAAGTAACTTGATCTGAATACTTAATTGGACATAACTAAAGAGTAATTAACCTGTATGTGAAATATAGCTAAGTTTGGATTTCTGGCTCGTTTAAGGAACCATTTAGATATAAATATACAGACATATCTTGGTCTCTTAGCTTTTCCCCTATCTCCATAGTTATTTATCTATTTATTTAATTCTTTAATTTCCATATATTTAATTATATTTAATTTTTGTTTTTGTTCGAGCTTCAGTGTTTAGTTTAAAGGTTTTTATTGTAGTTACATAATAATAAAAAAGATAAAACTGAAAGGGTATACTAAAGTTCTGATTATAAGGCATTTATGTTTATCTAAAATCTAGAATGTAAATGTTACCTATTGCTTTGTTATGCTGGAACACTGTATATTCCTTTCAATAAAAACTATTTAAAAAAAACACACCATTTCTATGGTCAGTTGACTTATTTTTATACCTTTCTTATGGGTGGTGAGTGCCTTGGGCCGGAGGGCCCATTTATCCAGGCAATGTGTATGCGCAATACATCACCTCTCCTTTTCCTGTGTAGTTATTGCCACCTGACCACTGTCTGGCTTGCCAATCAATAGGTCATTGCATATGGCCTCTTGGCCTTTCCTACATTACTGTGTCCGTAGCAACACCTTGTCGTCGGTTCCCCCAGTTTTAACAGAGCTTGCTATGTTAAGGCACAACCTAGCCAAGAAATAAGCCAATAAAGGGAAAGGTAGAAATAGGCACTTTCAGATAAGCACTCAGATTTTATAAACACTATTAAAGTCAGATACATTACTGACAATTCTTAAGCACTTTAAGTTTATATCAGCACCTGCACGTTTAGATAATGCACTAGTCCCTTTTTTCAGTGTTCTATATATATAATCTACCCCCAAAATAGTAATAATATTTGAAACTACCCTGATCTGGATGTTACTTCATAAAAGTTAAGTTTTAAGGATGTATCTGTCTCATATGAGAGATGCGTAAAAACAGTGGCGGCTGGTGACTTTTCAAGTTGGAGGGGCGACAGGGTGAAGCATAGCCACTCCCCCTTTTTCAAACCACACCCATTTTTATAAACCCCCCCTGATGTCATGATGACCTTTATAAGCCCCACCCAATGACCTTATACTTGTGAAGCCCATTGAAATACATGATCACCAATGCAGAAATGTCAAGAAGTAAAGTAACAATGTGTTAAATTCATTGGTATACAATATAGATTGAAAAAACTCATGTGACAATACTACAGCAATATCATAATTGCACCTATACGTATTAACAGAAAAATTAAAGGAGTGACACATACCATTAGTCGGGTCTTCTTCTCAGGGTATTCACGTTCAGTAAGTTAACCAACGAGTAGAAACAAATCTGCAGTCACATAGGGTTTGCACCTGGGGTTAAAAGAAAACAAGCAAATCAATCAGACCATTCAAGAACAAAACCATACTTAAAAAAACATTAAACGACCAAGTGGAACCATATAGGCCCCAAACATACCTTAGAAGACCAAGTGGAACCATATAGGCCTCAAACATACCTTAGAAGACCAAGTGGAACCATATAGGCCTCAAACATACCTTAGTAGACCAAGTGTGACCATAGGCCCCAAACATACCTTAGAAGACCAAGTGGAACTATATAGGCCCCAAACATACCTTAGAAGACCAAGTGTGACCATATAGGCCTCAAGCATACCTTAGAAGACCAAGTGTGACCATATAAGCACCAAACATACATTAGAAGACCAAGTGGAACTATATAGGCCCCAAACATACCTTAGAAGACCAAGTGTGACCCTATAGGCCCCAAACATACCTTAGAAGACCAAGTGTGACCATAGGCCCCAAACATACATTAGAAGACCAAGTGGAACTATATAGGCCCCAAACATACATTAGAAGACCAAGTGTGACCATATAGGCCTCAAACATACCTTAGAAGACCAAGTGTGACCATAGGCCCCAAACATACATTAGAAGACCAAGTGGAACTATATAGGCCCCAAACATACCTTAGAAGACCAAGTGGGACCATAGGCCCCAAACATACCTTAGAAGACCAATCAGCACTGTATAGGCCCAAACCAGTGGATCTTGGGATTCAAGAAAACAACAACATTTAACTTCTGTTTAGACAACACAATAATCAATGTCAAACAAACACGTTGAATTAGCATATGGATAACCATATGAGCAGTAACGCCACGCCAAGGCTTCAACAATTGTTACTGACCATTCACACACCTTTCATAGCTCCTTCAATATGCACACCCACACACCATTCATACTTTACTTACCACTAGTTATTTTTGGTAGTGAGGTGGTGCCATTTCTGAGAACTTTACGTACCCTTGAAGGTGCCTCCAATTCCTTCAAACCAATGCATTCAACCGCTACAGGGCCATGGTGCTTTTTAAATACCTTTTTATCCTCTTCAATGTGGAGAAGCATCTTTCTGGTTCTTTAGTAGTCTTCGGTGTTGTAAGCAGGATTCCTTATAGCTTCATTCACTCTGTTAAATTATGTAGATTAAATTGATGCTAAAGTTGCTGCAGAGCAACAGCACTTGTGCAGACATGGAATTCTTGCTTCCTGTACACAAGTGACAGCTACCCTTGGAAGTGCCTCCAATTCCTTCAAACCACGCCAAGGCTTGTTACTGACCATGCACACACCTTTCATAGCTCCTTCCATATGCACACCCACACACCGTTCATACTTTACTTACCACTAGTTATGTTTGGTAGTGTGAGGTGGTGCTGCTTAACGCAGTTTATCTTTGCACACCCTGGGGGTATGCATTCTTCTTTGCTTCAATCACTTGTATTTACATTTTGCACTGCGATCTTTCAAAGAACAAAGCTTCTCAATGGTTTTTTCATTGAAGTCTGGGATCTCGGAAATCAGTTGCTTTTCCATTGAGAGCATCGCCAATGCATTCAACCGCTCCAGGGACATGGTGCTTCTTAAAAAGGTTTTTATCCTCTTCAATGTGGAGAAGCATCTTTCTGATTCTGCAGTGGTCATCGGTGTTGTAATCAGGATTCTTATTAATTTCACTGTCTCTGTGAAATCATTCTGCAGATTAAATTGATGTAAAAGTTTGTGCAGAGCAACAGCACTTGCGCAAGTATGAAAATCTGTCTTCCCATACAGAAGTGACAGCTCAGTGCGTAATTGTTCCTTCTTCAGTATTGGATATGCTTGCACGGTGTCTTCCAGAGCTTGGGTTGGAAAGAAAGTGTCATGGGTTTTATACAAGTCACTTTGAACAAGTTTGGCACTGACTAGGTGATTTGAAAATGAAAAACGTTCTTTTGCATGAACCACCACTATGTCACATACCTCTCTTGAAAGTTGTCTCAAGGTTGAGATCTCCGCACTCCGTCTGTTGACTGTTACATCGCTCGGCAAACTTGCTTCTATCTCTTCAACAGAATTACGGATTTTCTGGATGCTGGCGACAAAGTCTTCTGTGACTTTTTTGATATAAACAGTATCCGTGTCTCGCTTCTGAAGCTGACTATAGAGGATGTCAACATGTGGCATTATTAAATTAAATAATTTAAGGAAGTAAAGGAACTCCCTGTCTTCCAGCATTCCAATGAAACCTGCGGCTTCACGTATAGATGTTGGATCAAAGTTTAGACATGCTTCAATTGTCTGGAAACACTCAAGTAGCGCATCTCTGTTCTCGTAGATGACGTTCACGGTCCTAACGTTGAAGTTCCATCGTGTCGGTGCACCTCTTGGAAGTCTTCTACCAACTACCTCATCCAGAACTCCAGTCCTTTTTGGAGAGCGTGAAAAAAAAGATGGTATGCCGCCTATGTTGGAAAAAAAAACTCGAACTCTTCCAATCCTTGAAACTGCTTTCTCCATTATTAGGTTCAGTTGGTGAGCATAGCAATGGACGTAGTGTGCGTTCGGGTACATGTCTTTTATTTTTCTTTGAACTCCTCCTTGATCTCCACGCATTACACTGGCACCATCGTAGCTTTGAGCTATGAGTTTCTTCTTGTCTTCTGGCTCTGGGAGAACAGTATTCAGTGTTTTCAGCACAACAGCAGCAATCGAGTCTGCATCCGTTGATTTCATTTCCGTGAAGCCATCAAATCTTTCCACCACTTGATGCTTCTTGTCAATGTAGCGATAGACTACAACGCACTGTGTCCTAGCGGAAATATTGGTTGTTTCATCCGCTTGGATTGCCACAAACTGGGCTTCCTTAAGCTCTTGGTGAATCACTTCCTTAATAACTTCATGCATGCAGTCCAGTAGCTCATTCTGCACGGTTTTGGACGTGCCCTTAAACACAGTTGCAGTCTTCAAATGCTGTTCCATTGCACTATCGATACTGCCAACCAAATCCACCAGGCCTCGAAACACTCCTGGATTTAGCGATGTTTCACTCTCGTCGTGTCCTCTTAATGCCAGTTCAAAAGCGCCACAAAAGCGAACACAATCAATTATCTTGGAAAGGATGTACCTGTTCTTAGCCACTTCTTGGTTGTGTTTTTGAATACTGACTTGGTATCCTTGGTCCAGTTGAACTGCAATGTTCGCCTGTCCAAGCATCTCAAACTTGATCCTGTTATCCAAGGGAGCTTTAGAACTTTTGTGTTTCGCCAAATTTGTCAGCTAGATGTTTTACGTCAGTCACTCCAGTTTTGGTCCAAGCAGCGTCACCACCAAATAGGATGCATGGGAAACAATATAAGGCCTTCCTAGAAACGCTTCCACAAAGCCAGTCGTTCTTCTTGTACCATTCAGTATTGAAAGTACGGATATATTGCTTCCCTCTATCTCTTGCGATTTGCTGCAGATTTATCTCTGGTTGGTCAGGTCCTAACCGTTTTACTTCCACCTTCTCCTCATAGGTTAGGGTGCCGAAAGGCTTCACAAGTAGAGAGTCAATAGTATTCATTTCTGATACCAATAGAAGAAAGAGATCACGGTATATTAATTTATATTATGTCACAAAATTACTTTAAAATAACAGTGTGTTGAATTCATTGGTATACATTACAGATTGCAAACCCTCATGTTACAAGAGTACATCAACATCAAATTTGCACCTATACGCATGGACAGAAAATTAAAAGCAATGATACTCACTAACAGTTGACTCTCCTTCTCGGGGTATTCACGTCCAGTAAGTCAACCAACAAGTCCAAACAAATCTGCTTCCACAGATAGTTTGCACCTGGGGGGTGATAGAAAAAAAAAAAAAAAACATTAGAACGTTCAAGACCCAAACCTTAACTTTTAAAACCTTAAAAGACCAAGTGTGACCATATAAGCCCCAACCGCACCTTAAAAACCTTCAAATTCCAAGTGTGACCATATACTCACCTCCAGTTGACTCTCCTTCTCAGGGTATTCACGTCCAGTAAGTCAACCAATGAGTCCAAACAAATCTGCTTCCACAGATACTTTGCACCTGGGGGGTGATAGAAAACAACAAAAAAAACATTAGAACGTTCAAGACCCAAACCTTAACTTTTAAAACCTTAAAAGACCAAGTGTGACCATATAGGCCCCAACCGCACCTTAAAAACCTTCAAATTCCAAGTGTGACCATATACTCACCTACAGTTGACTCTCCTTCTCGGGGTATTCACGTCCAGTAAGTCAACCAACGAGTCCAAACAAATCTTCTTCCACAGATAGTTTGCACCTGGGGGGTGATAGAAAACAACAACAAAAAAACATTAGAACGTTCAAGACCCAAACCTTAACTTTTAAAACCTTAAAAGACCAAGTGTGACCATATAGGCCCCAACCGCACCTTAAAAACCTTCAAATTCCAAGTGTGACCATATACTCACCTACAGTTGACTCTCCTTCTCGGGGTATTCACGTCCAGTAAGTCAACCGAGTCCAAACAAATCTGCTTCCACAGATAGTTTGCACCTGGGGGGTGATAGAAAACAAACAAAAAAAAACATTAGAACGTTCAAGACCCAAACCTTAACTTTTAAAACCTTAAAAGACCAAGTGTGACCATATAAGCCCCAACCGCACCTTAAAAACCTTCAAATTCCAAGTGTGACCATATACTCACCTACAGTTGACTCTCCTTCTCGGGGTATTCACGTCCAGTAAGTCAACCAACGAGTCCAAACAAATCTGCTTCCACAGATAGTTTGCACCTGGGGGGTGATAGAAAACAACAACAAAAAAACATTAGAACGTTCAAGACCCAAACCTTAACTTTTAAAACCTTAAAAGACCAAGTGTGACCATATAGGCCCCAACCGCACCTTAAAAACCTTCAAATTCCAAGTATGACCATATACTCACCTACAGTTGACTCTCCTTCTCGGGGTATTCACGTCCAGTAAGTCAACCAACGAGTCCAAACAAATCTGCTTCCACAGATAGTTTGCACCTGGGAAGTGATAGAAAACAACAACAAAAAACATTAGAACGTTCAAGACCCAAACCTTAACTTTTAAAACCTTGAAAGACCAAGTGTGACCATATAGGCCCCAACCGCACCTTAAAAACCTTAAATAACAAATTGGGACCATATAGGCACCAACCGCACCTTAAAAACCCTAAATAACAAATTGGGACCATGTAGGCCCCAACTGCACCTTAAAAACCTTAAATAACAAATTGGGACCATATAGGCCCCAACCGCACCTTAAAAACCCTAAATAACAAATTGGGACCATGTAGGCCCCAACCGCACCTTAAAAACCTTAAATAACAAATTGGGACCATATAGGCCCCAACCGCACCTTAAAAACCTTAATAACAAATTGGGACCATATAGGCCACAACCGCACCTTAAAAACCTTAAATAACAAATTGGGACCATATAGGCCCCAACCGCACCTTAAAAACCTTAAATAACAAATTGGGACCATATAGGCACCAACCGTACCTTAAAAACCTTAAATAACAAATTGGGACCATATAGGCCCCAACCGCACCTTAAAAACCTTAAATAACAAATTGGGACCATATAGGCCCCAACCGCACCTTAAAAACCCTAAATAACAAATTGGGACCATATAGGCCCCAACCGCACCTTAAAAACCTTAAATAACAAATTGGGACCATATAGGCCCCAACCGCACCTTAAAAACCTTAAATAACAAATTGGGACCATATAGGCCCCAACCGCACCTTAAAAACCCTAAATAACAAAGTGGGACCATATAGGCCCCAACCGCACCTTAAAAACCTTAAATAACAAATTGGGACCATATAGGCCCAAATTGTACAAAAAAAAATATATATATATAGATATCACACACACACACATAAAAAATACACATAAATATACATAAACATATACATAAAACAATATATATTAATTGATATTTATTATTTGATTAATTGATGTACTTTATTACTTATTTTATTATATTGTTCATGTATTTCTATTACACATTATTTTTTATACATATTACAGTGCTATTTTTTGGCTATACATGTTACAGGATATTATCCTGTAACATGTATATCACATAAATAGCCCTGTAATATGTATAATACATACAGGGTCAAACAAGTTCACACTAACCTTTTTTTCCCTTACAGGCTTCCATACCTGCTTGCTGATTTGCTAATTTTTTAAAGACTCTCATTGGTTGAAATCGATGTCAATCAAAAATTTCAGCCAATCAGAGTCCTTCAAAAATGAGTATATAAAGCAGACCGTGGGAAAAAATCAATTAATTGCGGGTGGGGCTCCTTGTAGGAGGAGCTCTTTTAGTTTGTTGGTTTTTTTTTTTAGAGCGTCAGGTTTTTTTTTGTGGAGGCCTCTTTCAATGGGCCAGAATGGATGGATGGACAATGGCTTCAATCAAGATTGGATTATTTTTGGACAATGGCTTCAATCAAGATTGGATTATTTATTTGACCAGTGGCTTCAATCAACATTGGATTATTTGACCAGTGGCTTCAATCAACATTGGATTATTTATTTGACCAGTGGCTTCAATCAACATTGGATTATTTATTTGACATGGGCTTCAATCAACATTGGATTTTATGACATGGGCTTCAATCAACATTGGATTATTATGACTATCCAGGTCATAGAGGACAGAAGGCCAACGCTGGAGGGGTCAATTTGACAGGTAAGTATGTGCTGTTGTTTATTTTATTTTTATTATTGTTTGTTTAAAGCTGTTTACTTTATTTGTATAATTGTAATAATGTTTTTACTGTATTGTTTTCCCCTTACCTTATTTTTATTTTATCTTTAAAAGTGACAGGCACATGCACATGCCTGTTACTTCTAAAAATGGAATAAAAATAGGGGGGGGGGGGTGCTAGGTAGGTAGTTGGATCAGGGTGGGGTCGGTCACGCTCAGGCGCCCATTGGTCGGTCAGTGGCCGCGTAGGCCACGATCAGGGGTGGCACACCCCTTCCGGGGTGTGAACATCACCGTGATCGGGGTAATCGGGCGGTGGCATAGCATAGGCCACATCGGGGTGGTGGTGATCGGGCCTCGGGGGTGGCACAGGCGACATGGAGGTGATCAGGGGTGGCACAGGCCTCATCAAGGAGGTGATCAGATCACCCCCATGTGGGCCTGTGCCACCCCGTTCACCACCCAACTACCCCGATCCCGTGATTGGGGTAATCGGGCGGTGGCATCGCATAGGGCAGGCCTGATCGGGGGTGGCACAGGCCACATGGGGGTGATGGTTGAGGGTGGCACCAGGCATTGCAGGCCTAGGGTCGTCGGTGGTAGGTAAGTTGGTGGGTGGCTGGGTAGGTGGCAGGCCAGGCAGGCATAGTGGGGTAACTGGTCACCCCTACCTTTTATTAGGGGCTACTAGGGGTTTGGTTTGGCCAGGGGCAGGGCAGGTGCCAGGTAGACATACTGTTAGGCAGGCAGCAGAGCAGATGTGAGTAGTTTCAGCCAGGGAGGTCTCTCAGAGTCAGCGTGACCAGGGTCAGGAAACAGAAAGGGGGAAGGGACAGGCAACTGGTGGTTTTATTCACTGTATCAGTCAATCAAAAAGTAAACTCAAGGCCCTATTAGCTGGCGGGCACTCAGGGCTAACGGTCTGGGTGGGTTTACAATGTTCTCTTAGCAACTGTACAACCTTCCATCATTGATTGGTCAATGATGGAAGACTGTCAGTCATTAAATTGATATATTTATGACCGCCCATGCATATAGTCACTGTGATGGTGGGCGGCATGCATTAACGGTCAGGGGGCCAGGCCAGGCCTCATTGAAGAGAAGAGTCTAAAGGTTAGTGTACTTTACTAGTGTAATATGATCACACAGGGTGCAGGGGGCTACAATAGATACACAACAGCATTAGTTAATATAGCGCAAGGGGTTATCTTAAAGTGACAGTGTCCCTGGGAATAGTTTACTAACTTTACTTCATTTTATTACTGTATTAAGACTTGAATGATGATGTACACCTTATATTTAATTGTTTTTGGGTTATTACTAATACATTGTTGTGTTTATTTATTGCAGGGTCACGAAAATATTTGGGGGGGCGTTTGCCCTGACGCCCCAATGGACGGGCTGCCCCTGCGTAAAAATAATAGGATTGAAACAGTGACTGTCTGTGCGTAGGTCTCCTGGCTCATGCACAATCCATCTTTTGCTTTGCATAAAACTGCCATATAAAGCAAGCATATGCCTAAAAGTAGCCATTTATAAAGTGGTTTTGCATTTAAGTATGAGAGGATCGTGATCTCATTTGTGTGTCTCTGCCCAGTTTCCCAGAGTGCAGTGCAATAACTGTGTTTCTGGGAAATCTGAGCAAATTCATTTTTTTACAAATTTTTAGACATTCAAATAGGAACACAAATATACTATTCATTTTCTGTAGTGTAGTTGTGCTAAAAAGTTTGAATACCCTTGGCGAATTTGTAGCATATGTACCATTTTTAAAGAAAACATGAGTGAGCAAGCAAAACACATTTCTTTTATTTCTTATGGGATTCATATCCAACTGTTGGTTATAAAAGAATGGCACAATCCTAAAACAAAACATGGCAACAATGAAATGACCCTGTTCAAAAGTTTGCATACCCTTAGTTCTTAATACTGTGTATTGCCTCATTTAGCATCAATGACAGCATGCAGTCTTTTGTAGTAGTTGTCTATGAGGCCCCTAATTCTTGCCAGTGGTATAGCTGCCCATTCGTCTTGGCAATATTCCTCCAGGTCATGCAAAGTCTTTGGACGTCTTGCATAAACCGCACGTTTGAGATCTCCCCAGAGTGACTCGATATTAAGGTCAGGAGACTGTGATGGCCACTCCACATCCTTCACCTTTTTCTGCTGTAACCAGTGGAGGGTCAACTCCTGGAGATATTGGCAAGAAAGCAGTTGAGATAATAATGATATTTAGACATTTTTAAGCTGTTGTATTAATTATACAAACCCTAATTATTACAAACAAAACTTGGCCTTGTGCTTAGGGTCATTGTCATGATGGATAGTCCAAAAGGGTCTCATGCTCAGCCTTCATGCAGAAGAATGCATGTCTGCCAGTATTTTCTGATAACATGCTGCATTCATCTTGCCATCAATTATCAAAAAATTCTCTGTGCCTTTAGACCGCCCCCCCCCCCCCCAAAAAAAAAAACCCATCAGTGAGCCACCCCCATGCTTCACAGTGGGGATGGTATTCTTTTCACTATAGGCCTTGTAGACCCCTCTCCAAATATAGCGCTTATGGTTGGGACCATAAGGCTTTGTTTTGGTCTTGTCACTCCAAATTACAGTGTGCCAGAAGCTGTGAGGCTTGTCATGGTATTGTCGGGCATATTGTAAAGAGGCTTTTTTTGTGGCATTGATGCAGTAAAGGCTTCTTTCTGGCAACTCGACCATGTAACTCATTTTTGTTCAAGTATCATCATATTGTGCTTCTTGAAACAACCACACCTTCTTTTTACAGAGCAGCCTGCATGACTCCTGAGGTTACCTGGCAAATGTGTATTTGTCTACCTGACCTTGGCTTTGTATCAAGAGATCCTGAATTATCCACTTCTTAATAAGTGATATAACAGTACTGACTGGCATTTTCAAGGCTTTGGATATCTTTATTTCTCAATCCGTTTTTTCTTGGGTATAGATTGATGTCTGACAAAATACATTATACATACATAGTAGCTTAATTATTGATATAGAGCAGTTGTATATATCTTAACTACCAGCTGTGACATATAAAAACAGTGAAAAACAAAGAAGCTAGTAAAGCAACTCTAATAACATTGTCACTAGTTTTTCAGTTCATAATCTGTGTTTTAAAATCTCAACCCAGAAAATATTTTTTTGTTTTTATCAGTATAAATTCCCAACATCATGAATGATAACTGGGGTAAAGGAAAAGAGGAGGGATGCAACAGCATAACCAATGGAAACACACAAAAAAGGGTGGGGGGCAGCCATGTATTCTCATGCTAGCAGTAGATATGACCATATATGATTTCAAGAGACAAATGCTTACCTCTCGATATCTTTTCTCAAACCCATACCGAGATCCCGGTCTCTCTTCGTTCCTCTCCACTACATATGAGGGTCCTATCAAGGTGCTCTATTTCCCACACAGAGAATGCTAAATTGAGATTGTAACCATGTACCCCAAGTCACAAGACACTTTGTCATTGAGTCAGTTAGGAGATGATAAATCCTCTCATTAATAAAAATATATTTTAATTTATTTAGAACAACCTGTAAGTTTAGCGTGTTCATTTTCCACTGTTGGGTGATATGGCTTTTTGTAGCCAACATTATAAATTGTAAAAGCTGTATACAGTGACCTACATATTTTTCCCAAAGAGTAATTTAGTAAAAATTTTGGTTAGATTGGTTTGTATTAAAGGTTTCATATAGTAGGCTTACTTCGTTTTTGGATAAGGAAAGAGAATCACACAATTTGGTAAACCAATTAACCTTTAAGCCTCCAGAGGCATGTATAAGCGTAATGAGAAAATAGTTCCCAAAGGGATGTTCAAGTTATCCCTCAGGCCCTTATAAGTTAGCACTGTTTTGTCTCTAAACCACATTCCACATCTCAATAGCCCAATTTGTCTTCCATCAAGCTAACACATTTAAAGTAAGTGTTAGTGTGAGCTCAGGGTGGGGAATAACCAGAGTGAACGGAGTGAATTCCCTGGGGCAAATGAAACTCATGGTTAGCCCATACCCATAGGAGGAGAGTCTGTTTTATAAAGGTATTAGAAATAGTCCCCAATAGAGCTAGAGGTTTAGGTACCCATATAATAGTATGTCATGAATATGTGCACAGTACCATATTCTCTAGTGTTACCCATAGTGGCTCATGTGTGATAGAATGTGATAAAGGTAAAAAAGAAAGTTGAGCAGCCTTGAAATACATTTTAAGGTTTGGGCATGATGAGTTTATCCGCCCAGCCAAGATACTTGGCCCTTAGACCATCTTTGCATATCGAGCCTCTATTCGCAAAAGAGACTAGGGTAGTTCACCCTATAAAGATCTGCCACTTTACCTGTAATGTTAATTTCCAAATATCTCATATGGGACTTGGGCCATGTAAAGTTATATATTTCCTGCCTAGAGTCTCGATATCCGGCTGGCTCATCTGGTCACTCAGCGCCTCTGATTTATTCACATTTATCTTTAGGCTTGCAAATTCCCCAAAGCTATACTTGGAGTAAAGCTGTGATGGAGACGGTCAGTTCTGTAAGGGAGCACAAGAAATCATCTGTGAATACGCAGCATTTGAGATGATGTGAACCTCTTCAGAGTTGCACTTTATCGATTGCACTAGAGGCTCAATTGCCAAAGTGAACAGCAGGGGGGGGGGGGGGGAGAGATTGGGCAACCCTACCTTGTACCTCTTTGGGGGAACTACAGTAGGGGTTAATCAAATTGATGAACTGCTCAGGGAAGCCAAATTTCAAAAATACTGCCCGAGGTATGACCACTTTAATGGATCAAAGACCTTTTCAATGTCTAAGGCTAGGAGGCCGCTGGGAATTTTATGCAAGTTAGCCAGGTGAACAACATTCATTTAGCCAGGTGAACAACATTGTCTCTCGTCTATGTGGTATAAACCCCACCTGATCCTTGTGAAGAAGTCTAGGTAGAAATTGAGCTACTTTGGTGGCCACAACTTTTGCAAGAATTTTTATGTCCCCATTTAGTAGTGTGATTTTGCCTATAATTCTTTACTTCACGAGGGCCCCGAAACTCCTTTGGAAAGAAGCCTATATCTGCTTGGTTAAGCTCTGGGGAGACGGGAAGCCCATCAACAATTCTATTAAAAAGTTTTACCAAATGGGGAGATAGGAAGTCCGCAAATTTTGATTAGTAAAGGTGAATCCTTCTGGTCCCGGGGCTTTATCCATCCTCAAAGACCGTATAGTCTCTTTCACTTCCTCCTCACTGATCTCTGCGCTCAGGAAATTTTGATCTTGGGTAGATGGAAAGGAGAGATCACATGTATTCAGGAACAGGGACATTTGCTATTGCATTGGTTGTGATGTGATGATGTAGAATATAGTGTCTGTAGAAAATCGAATGTTTTTTGGATCTCATTGGGGTTAGTAGTAACTTGCCCTGACTTAGTTTTAATCTGGAACATTTTTTCTTCCTCAATTTTCTGGCAAGGAGAGAATCTAATGTGTTGGCTTTTGTATAATATTTATGTTGTGTCCACCTCATCGCTTTTCCGTCTGGTCTGATAATGTCAAATCAAGTTCTAGTCTAGATTTTTCGATTTTATCACGTAAGACCTCCAAGGATTTCTGCTGATTACTCCTCTCTAGGTCACCTAGAGTTTTCTGTAGGGTCACCACCTTATGTCTCTGTTGTATTTTATAAGCTGAGGCAAGCTTAATGCAAGACCCTCTTATATAAGCTTTGTGGGCTACCCAAATCCAACCTTCATCAGAATCTGGATTCCCATTTGTAGAGAACAATAACTCAATATCTCAAGCAATCTGTTCTCTAAACTCTGAGCTGGACAAGAGCATCTTATTTAAGCGCCAAGAGGGGGGGAGTCTAGACTGCAGGCCCAGCTCTAGAGATATACTGACTACAGAATGATCTGACCAGGGAGACGGATGGATATCGTCCTTGATGACATGATCTGAAAAGGCAGAATCAATTAAAAAGATGTTGATTCTGGAGTAGGCCTTATGTGCCAGATAGTAACAAGTGTATTCCGTATCAGTTGCATGCAACAACTTCCAGGCATCCACAAGATGCAACTCATTCGATAGTAACTGAATTTGCTTAAGCTTGTTAGAGAACCGACTGTCTCGCTGTTGTCCATACCTATAAAGATGGGGGTTTACCCCAAGTTTAGGTCGCCTCCCAATATTATGTTCCCTAGATTTTGAGACTTAATATATTTAAGCATTGATATTAAAATCTTATGGGGTATTGTAGTATGTGAGTATATAGAGATGAGAAATAACTTGCTACCTAAAACGGTCCCAGTGAGAATGATAACATTACCTTCAGGGTCAATTTTGCCATGTTCTACTGTAAAGGGAATGTCATTATGCAAAATAATTGCATCCCCAGCTCGTTTTGTGGAGTGGCTGGACGCAAATAATGTAGAATAATGTTTATGCAAGTGTTTTGGTATTTTGTTGTGAACAAAATGCGTCTCTTGCATAAATATTACTGAGGGGTGCAACTGCTTAAACTAAATAAATGCTTTGCATCTTTTAAAATGTGCATTAAATCTCCTGACGTTATGGGAGATGAAAGTAAAGTTCTGGTCAGTCATGGTACCTGTACATAGAGTCTGATGATTGCCTCAGGGAGGAGACGAAGCCAAGTAGATGAAGATCTGGGAACTCAGCATTCCAGAATGGTTATCAGATGTGTTCGGATAGCTGCGTGCAAAGAAAGGGGAAAGGAAAAAAGCAAAAATAACAATAACAAATACAAAAACATTAGTCAACATATTTCCTCCAAGCAAAACTCTAGGCACCAACTTTTTGGTTTACAAAAGCCACCATAAGAAGGAAAGTGGAAATATAGTAGTCCTTGCTAAGTTGCAAGTAAAAACAAAGTTATTCTTACTTATAACATTCAACACTTAACATTTTAGCTTGTCTACCTTGTCCAGGTGAGCTGTTATAACATTATGGAGAAATTCACAATTGAGTATAACTATCCTTCAAGTCAAACTTATCCATATAACCCAACAATCATAAACAGTTACATGTGTTAATTCAAATAATAAATCTGAAAGTGGAAACTTACTGTATATAAGCGGTTACAGGCAATCTTACACTAAATAAATTTGAAGATTATTATTGCCATTATTTTGTAGCAAAACCTTCTGCACGTCCAAGTACATATATAGATAATACCCAAAAATATTACATCTAGTATTAAATTGTATTGGACCCAAGGGACAAGCTTCATATAAGTCCACTAAAGCTCATTCGTATTCAACTTAATAGGGAGAGAGCAGAAAAGGTCTGATTATGCTGACAATGAGGTCTCAAATGATCTTCCTGTCTGAGCCCTCTTTATTTAATGGAATATATAATGAAATCCAAGTCCTCAACTGAGGAGTAGATAATCCTGGATCCAAGGTCAACTTTTTTGATAAGTGGTGTGTAGGTCCATCTAAATCTAGACTTGAGCTGTAGGATGAACCCATTGGTTTAGAGGTTTGTACATTAATCTGTGTCTTGTGAGAGATGCCATAAACATTAGTAAGATATGAAGGAGCTAGGATCCACTACACTTGAGGAATCTTCTCCCCCAGCCTGATAGCGTGATCGGATCGTCGTCTGTTCCATGATATTTCCGTCCATTGTCTTAACGGCTGAGCATAGGAGTTTGGTTCAGGGAGACTTTGAAGCTCCTCCTCTTGAATTAGTTTTAGGTTGATGAGTAATGAACAGCATTCCTCAAAACTTTGTACAGTGTGCAAGATATATCCAACTTGGAAATTAAGACTAAATGGGAACCCCCATCTGTATTTAATGTTATTCTTGTTTAGAATCAGTAGGGCTTGGCGTAGTTGTCTGCATTTGAACAAAGTGACTGGGGCAAGATCCGCATATATCTGGAGTGGTACACCATTTGGACCCACAATAACAGTAATTTTCCTGGCTGCCTGAACCACAAGATCTTTCCTTCTCTGATGCAGTAAATGCATAATTACATCTTTAGATTGGCCCAGCTATCGCTCTATGGGCTCTTTTTATCTCCCAGGATTCATGCAAAAATGTAGGTACAATAGTATTAACCACCGCTTTTAGATATGAAAGTAAATTTGTAATTGCAGATGGCACACCTCTCAGGCATATGTTGTGTCTCCTCGATCTATTCTCTGAATCCATCTTGGATATCTTTTTATATCCTTTTCCATCTTTATGAAATTCCATTACCTTGTTATGCAGGTCTTTTGACAGTTCTTTTATGCTCCCCATGGTTTAGTATCTAGCCTGCTCAGTGCACCCACGCGAGAGCTAGCAAACTCATTGACTATTTGTACACAGACATTACAGGTGTGGGAAATTAAACCTTAATTGCCATTTTAACCTGTGTGTGTTACCTTATGTGTCTGTAACAAAGCCAAACATTCAAGGATATGTAAACTTTGGATCAGGGCCATTTGGGTGATTTCTGTTATCATTATTGTCACAACCTACAATGATGATGGAGTATAGAGGATCCTAGTCCTCTTTTCTCCTGTAGGTTTTAGACCTAAGATTTGGGTGACTCAGACCAATGGACCTTCCTTGTGGATGCAAGAACATAAGTACCAGCTTTTGGTAGTGTGCCTGGGAAGAACCTGGCATGGAGTCAGAAACGATCTCCTCTGCCAGCATATGCCCTTGGGTCAATAATACACCTGCACACAAAGTCTTGATGAAAATTATGAACAACTTCTTTATTTTTACACAAGTATTTAAACCACTCACAACAACAGTACAGGGAGTGGCTACCCCTTTGTCCAACCCTTATCTTCCTCTTGGCCAATGGGGTAATCTCCAGAGTAATTTGATTACCTCTAGCCAATGGACTAGAGGTAAGCTCTGGGAACTTCCAGACCCCTCCCCTGTGCCGCCCACTAGGTGTGGCTAACAGAGTCATTTGGATGCTGGCAGTCAAGAGAGACACATCTCCCTGTCCTCTGGACTTTGCCCTGACTCTCTGAGTGAGAATACCTGTAGACCCCCTGGGGTTATGGTGCCTCAATGTCTGTATAGACCCCATTGTTCCTGACTTAAGTATGTGTACTTAAAGGATTAACCTTGGTGGCCAGCTGGGGTCCTTCTCCTGTTGCAAGATGTATGTGGCAATGTATCCAGCATGACTACCCCATACTATCATATACATATGTGTACATATTCCACACCCTGTCAGTCTATTTAAGTACAAGCGTAAAAGCGCACCCCACATAAAACCACCTAATGTCCTCATAGTATATGGGATTGGGGCAGGGTTTCCACATCAATCCATCTCATGCATTATGATGACTTTTATTGATGGTGATGGGAACCCTGCTCATTTCCTTAGACAATAATCATAATAATATAACAGTATAACCGTATAACAGTATAACAGGGTGTCTGGGAGCCCCAAACCTTTTGTTCCTCCCCATGGCAACAGCATGTGGAAGACCACCCAGCCCAAAATGGCCACCGCTGCCAGTCACAAAATGGCCCCAGCATAGTTCACACCCAAATCCAATATGGCCACTGGCTGATTCATGACAATCCTTCCCCAAGCGGGCGGAGAACATCCAAGATTTTCTCAGCTACGCTGATAGTCATGAATCTGCTGGTTTGGCCAGGCCCACTGCATGCTAGGCAAGTTCATGTCGGTGCGCACACAGTCCCAAGGTGCAGAGAAAAGACCTCCCCCAGCCCTTGGCCTTGCTCCCACTGTATAGAGCAAATTGCTCTTGCCCTGCACCCCCACCCAAAACAGTCCAGCTCTCTGTTTTTGGCAGCAGCATGGAAGTCTCTGGGGACACAGTGGGTTGCACCCATACATTTTTCTGAGGCAAAACCGTATTTTTGGGAGCCCCATAAAACAACCCCTGTCCCATAGCAACCCCTTTCCCTCCAGCCAGTCCCCACAGCTGGGCTGGGGTCTCTAAAAAAGTATCTGGGCCTATGGGATTGCAAGGGGGCAGTCCAGTACTTCCCTCAGCAAAATTATTATTGTTGGGAGCCCAATAACACCATAACTGCAGTAAAGTACATACCGGTCTGCGCTTGACTCCAGCGTCCCTGATGGAGTCCGGACTTGGATGCTCTGTTTGCTCTGGCTCCTGGAGATCTGTATCTTTGGATCTGTATCTTTCCCCTGGGTCTGTCTGTGTTGCAGCCTGGAGAACTACGCTGTTCCCACCCAGGCTGTGCTTACACTCATCCTTTACCTCCTCTATTGCATTTGGTTGAATGACTGTGCTTTGGCTCTCTGATGTAGGCTGGGGAGTCTCGCAATTCCCACCCAGCTGGTTCTTTGGGGCCCTCAGCTGACCCTCTTCTTCTATGGCCTTTTGCTTTGTACCCTTATCCCAGTCCTCCAGGTTTACCTGGCCCTTAGGAGCGGTGTCTGTTCCAGTGGGCCTCTGGACATTGGTTATCCAGGGTATCTCCCCACTTGGTTCACCCTCTACTATGGTGCCACACTGCACCCACGGCTCCTTTGCCAAGGCTGGCAAGCTTGCTGCCCCTGTCGGGCTCTTGGTGCCCTTGGCACTCTCTTGGTGCCCCTGGCACTCTTGCTGTGTGAGGCCTGGTTCCCTGTAGCTAAGAACCAGTTCCTTTCCCTCCCCACAGTCCATTACATAGCCCACCTGGGCTCTGTGCTTCACTAGCACCTTTTTTAGCAACTCTCCTGGGGTGTCAGAGTACAGATTTTGGTTATCTGTTGTAGGCTGGGGAATCTTATCCTTCCCACCCAACCTGACCTCTACGGCCTTCTCCCCAGAGTGCATTACATAGCCCTCCCCACAGTCTCTTGGGTGGCTATCCTGAGCCCCTGGCTCCATTAGCAGTTCTGGCCCATACACATTGCCTAGAACTTCTGAGGGCAGACTTAGTTCATCTGGCCCTACCTGTTGAGCAGTTACTGGGGTTTCTGCCAGGATTTGTGCTGGATGGTAGTCCTCAGATGAGACCTGTTTGGAGAAACTGTGCTCGGCTAGCGTTTCTTCTGGGATTAAGTCTCTTGGGGTATCAGGGGACAAACATGGGTTATCTGACCCCACCCAGGGAACATTCCCCTGGGTCTCTGGCTCTTGTAGCTGGTGAGTTGGTCCCACGCTGACTTTACCATCCCTTCTAGGCTCTGACACAGTCTCTGCATTTTTTAGGGGAAAACAGTCTCCATTCCCCGAAGGTGGTACAGGAGCAGGGTTTACCCCTTCCTCCTCCTCCTGATCCTCTGACACATCCCACTCAGAGAGCTCCTCTAGGCAACTATGAGCCAGTTCTGCTTTCTGGGCCTCAGACAGCCCAGGGCACGGCCTTGTATATGTGGTCGCCTCCATTTTGCTTACCCACATGCGCTCTTTCCATATTCTCTGGAACATCTGGTCAAGCACGCAGCCCACATCTTGTGCTGTTAACTTTTTTGGAAAAAGGTGTCTGACTTCTTTAAACCGTCTTTCTGCTTCTTTGGCAATATCTTCCTCATATTGCTGCTCCATTCTTGGTCTTTCTGTAGAGTCTCTCACCACTGTCACCAATTGTCACAACCTACAATGATGATGGAGTATAGAGGATCCTAGTCCTCTTTTCTCCTGTAGGTTTTAGACCTAAGATTTGGGTGACTCAGACCAATGGACCTTCCTTGTGGATGCAAGAGCATAAGTCCCAGCTTTTGGTAGTGTGCCTGGGAAGAACCTGGCATGGAGTCAGAAACGATCTCCTCTGCCAGCATATGCCCTTGGGTCAATAATACACCTGCACACAAAGTCTTGATGAAAATTATGAACAACTTCTTTATTTTTACACAAGTATTTAAACCACTCACAACAACAGTACAGGGAGTGGCTACCCCTTTGTCCAACCCTTATCTTCCTCTTGGCCAATGGGGTAATCTCCAGAGTAATTTGATTACCTCTAGCCAATGGACTAGAGGTAAGCTCTGGGAACTTCCAGACCCCTCCCCTGTGCCGCCCACTAGGTGTGGCTAACAGAGTCATTTGGATGCTGGCAGTCAAGAGAGACACATCTCCCTGTCCTCTGGACTTTGCCCTGACTCTCTGAGTGAGAATACCTGTAGACCCCCTGGGGTTATGGTGCCTCAATGTCTGTATAGACCCCATTGTTCCTGACTTAAGTATGTGTACTTAAAGGATTAACCTTGGTGGCCAGCTGGGGTCCTTCTCCTGTTGCAAGATGTATGTGGCAATGTATCCAGCATGACTACCCCATACTATCATATACATATGTGTACATATTCCACACCCTGTCAGTCTATTTAAGTACAAGCGTAAAAGCGCACCCCACATAAAACCACCTAATGTCCTCATAGTATATGGGATTGGGGCAGGGTTTCCACATCAATCCATCTCATGCATTATGATGACTTTTATTGATGGTGATGGGAACCCTGCTCATTTCCTTAGACAATAATCATAATAATATAACAGTATAACCGTATAACAGTATAACAGGGTGTCTGGGAGCCCCAAACCTTTTGTTCCTCCCCATGGCAACAGCATGTGGAAGACCACCCAGCCCAAAATGGCCACCGCTGCCAGTCACAAAATGGCCCCAGCATAGTTCACACCCAAATCCAATATGGCCACTGGCTGATTCATGACAATTATGATTTAAAAAGGAGCCAAACAACTATGTGATTATAAGTTGCTTCATATGATTACTATGCTTCAAGAGAAGATGTTTTTTGCATGATCGGTCATATTTTCAAAATAAATGCCAAAATTTTACAATTTCTGCAAGGGTATGCAAACTTTTGAGCACAACTGTAGCTACATAGTACACTAAACCCTCCACATTCGCAGGGATTCTGTTGCTGGGTTCCCTCGCGTGTCAAAAAAACGTGAATAACAAAAACATGGATAAACTATCACTTTACCCATGTTTTGTCCCTTGGGTAATGGTCTAGGTTTTGGGTGGCACTCACCCCACAGGGAAAGGCTGCATTTGGGCCATCTACTAGGACCCAAGCGTCCTTTTGAGGCATCGGATGGGGTTTAGCACCCCCTCTGCACCTCAGCGCAGGGCTTCCTAGCCAGATCTCGCAAGATTATAGTAAAAAGAAAAAAAACACAAATGTCGAATCTGCGAGTGTCGAACCCGTGGATGTTGAGGGAGGCCAGTAATTGTGGTTAAAAAAGTATTTTAGTCCATCTTCTACAATCTTTTTGGTCCATCAAGTTCAACCTACATCACGTTCAACCTTTCTCCTACAATTGTTAATTGATTCAGACAAGAAAAATGGAAAAAAAATATTTAATCTTTGCCAATTGTCTCAAAAGGGAAACAAAAAATTCCTTCCTGACCCCAGATACTGGTGATCAGACTCCTCCCTGGATCAATACTCCCTCTCTAATTATCCAGGATAACCCTGAATGATCTTTTTATCCAAAAATATATCCAATCCCTTTTTAAAGTTATCTATAGAATCTGCTAGAGAATTCCACAGATTAACCACCTTTACTTTTCTTTCTTTAAGGTGGAACCTTTTTACTTCTAACCTCAAAGGATGTTCTCTTGTCAGTTGAAAACCTCTTGGCACAACATGTTCAGTTGTCAACCATGGCTGTATTTATATACTGGCTTGGCTTAGCGAACAAAGATGTAAGAGGGGTGTCCACATCTACAGGCTCTCAGGTGGCTGATGAGGCCAATGTAGGACAGGCAGACTCGACCACTGTGGTTGCACGGGAAGGCTTGTTCTGAGTTGGGTACTGCAGTGACACCATTGTTTCTACGTCTCCTTTTGTCCTCAAGACCAGCCCTGCGTGTGGTCCCGAAAGAGGAGACAGCCTGGTGAATGGCACTTCTCCATGCCTTTCGGACCATCGATGATGGTCAATATGACAGGCATCAAGGTACCGTTTCAATGAGTCCTTGTACGTCTTCTTGGGTCCTCCTCTGTCACGATTGCCAGTGGTGAGCTCACCATGCAGCACAATCTTTGGAAGCCGATCATCCTCCATCCTAGAGATGTGTCCTGCCCAGATCAACTGCTTCCTCAACAGTATGGCCAGTTCTAGGACTTCAGTGTTGGGGATGTGGTCATTCCAGTGAATGTTGAGGATGGTGCGGTGGCAGCGTTGATGAAAGTGCTCAAGAAGTCGTAGGTGGTGGCAGTAGGTAACCCAAGACTCGGAACCGTACAGTAGGTTGGTCAACACAACAGCTCCATATACGTTGACCTTTGTGCATTTGTTCAGATGCTTTTTGTTCCAAACCCATTTATATAACTTGCCGAATGCACCATTTGCCTTTGCCAGTTTGTTGTCAATTTCCTTGTCAACCTATGCGTCGGAGGATATGATGCAACCCAGGTAGGTAAACTGTTGGACTGTTTTCAGCTTAGACTCGCCAATAGTGATGCAAGAAGGACAGTAATCTTCCTGAGATGCAGACTGGTGAAAAAATTCAGTCTTCTTCAAACTGACTTCTAGACCGAAGAGGTCAGCAGCCTCGGCAAAGTAAGATGTAATTTGCTGCAGAGCTATCGCTGTATGGGAAACAAGGGCAGCATCGTTGGCAAAGAGTAACCCTCAAATGAGTCATTCCACTGTCTTGGTGTGGGCCTTTAGCCGCCTAAGGTTGAACAGCCATCTGTGCGGAATCCAATGTAGAGTTCATCCTCAACATCAAGGTCTGTTGTGGTCCTTTGCAGCATGATACTGAAGAATAGCATGAATAGGGTGGGTGCAAGTACACAGCCCTGCTTCACGGCATTGTTTATTGGGAAAGTCTCAGATAGGTTGTTGTTGTGCCTAACTTTGGTAAGGTCAACAAACGTTACATTAAGTCCCTTGTTCTGTTCTCTGCATTTTTCTTGGATCTGCTTGAGAACAAAAACCATGTCAGTGGTGCTCCTGTTGGCTCCAAAGCCATACTGACTCTCGGGGAGGAGTTTTTCTACAATAGTGGGCAACAGACTGTTGAGGAGTACTCTTGCAAGGATTTTCCCTGTGAGGAGAGGCAGCTTGTTAGCCCTGTAAGGCCACCCATCTAGGAGAAGGAAACTCCAAAATAACACCTACGACTGGAGGACCTTACTGGCACTGTCCAAGCTTGCTAGGCCATGACAGATGAACCCCGAGTGTAAAGGGTAGGACCAGTACTGCGCACACTGCATCTCACCTAAAAGCTCCATTGCGCAGGCCCAAGGGGGCACGTCTACATCTAGAACAATCAACATTTTTAAGCCTTGCAGTGATGGGAAAGGGGTGAAACGTCAGGTGTCACTGAAAGCCGCAGTCTCAATCCTGCATGCAGGAGGTTCAGTTGTATGGGTCACCTGATGCTGACCCATGAGATGACGCATCATTTGGCAGCACCCTGAACGACCAAGTGGCCTTCTCTAGGGACAGCACTGCTTGCAAGGTGGCCAAAAGAAAGCTTGTCTTTACTACACTCAGTTGGCTAGCTGCGGTCAACGGGCATCTCAGTAAAAAAGAAAAGGTTCATACCTGCCTCACAAGGTGTACTTGGACTGAAACTTACACGTTCGAACATCAGAACTATGCTTGACACAACAGACAGAGATTGCCCAGAACGGCGCAATGCTCCAGTAGCCCACGATCTATAAAGGCTGGCTATTGACATTGCTGCTCTCAGTGAAGTCGGCCTCCCAGAGGAAGGAAGCCTTCAGGAACATGGGGCAGGCCATACCATCTACTGGTCAGGAAAGCCAGAAAATTAGAAATGTCTCTCTTGTGTCGGATTTATGGTCAGGAACCATATCGCCTCAAAACTTGATAACCTGCCAAAGGATCACTCTGATGATTTTTATGCGTTTCCCACTCAAAACAATTTTCAGTGTCTATGCCCCAACTCTTCAAGCGGATCCTGCAGAAAAAGGACAAGTTTTACACCGACCTGTGCAATCTTGTACAAAACGTCCCTGCAGACGAGAAGGTCATCATCCTCTGCTACTTCAATGTCAGAGTAGGTAATGATTCAAAAGCTTGGAAAGGGGTACTTTGCAAGCACGGTGTTGGAAGCTACAATGACAACGGGTGCCTTCTGCTAGAGTTTTGCACTGAGCAGAAACTCAGCATCACCAATAGCAGAAAGACAGACTAAAGACAACCTGGATGAATCCTCGGTCCAAGCACTGGCATCTTATAGACTATATTCTGATGCGCCTGACCTGAACAGACCACCGTCTGGTGCGCTGCAAACTTCGACTCCACTTCAATCCTAAACCAAAGAGGAAAGGAGCCCCAAAGAAAAAGTTACAGATCGGTAACCTCCAGTCAGCTGAAGTGAAGAAAATCGCAGATGCTTCACGGATCCCTCCTCAGAAGCTCTATGGGAACATCTCAAAATCAGCATGCTGCAGACTTCTGAAGAGGTCCTAGGTTTCTCCACAAAAAAAAAAACAAGGACTGGTTTGACAAAAAGAGTCAGGAGATCCATGAATTACTGTTGAAAAAGAGGTCCGCTCATCAAACGCATCTCTCTCAGCCTAACAAGAAAGCAGCCTTCTGTCTTGTGTGCAGCAACTTCCAACGAAATCTTAGAGAAATTCAGAAACAGTGGTGGACCAACCTCGTGGAAAGAACTCAGCGTTGCGCAGATGCTGGCGACTACAAAGCGTCTTATGAAGCCCTTAAGGCCGTGTATGGCCCTTCACACCTTGTCTAAAGCCCATTGCGCAGTGCAGATGGTCAAACACTCTTTACAGACAAGACATTGATTCTTTACCGGTTGTCTGATCACTTTCAGACTCTATTCTGTGCCAACCGCATAATTTCAGTCTTAGCGCTTCGTCCCACAACAACCAATGAAAACAGAACTGGATGAAATTCCTACACTCGAGGAGACTGTAAAAGCTATTGGGCAGCTAAAAAATGGTAAGGCTGCAGGAGATACATAGTTACATAGTAACTAAGGTTGAAAAAAGACTTTCAGTCCATCAAGTTCAACCTTTTAAGATCTGAAATATGCGGATTAAACATTAATTAATTAGTTGTTAATTAATTATGAATCAATTTATTTATTTTTTTTGTTTTAATTATTAATCCAGAGGAAGGCAAACAGAAAAAAAAGTGAGTCTTAGCCAATCGTCTCAGGGAAAAAAAAAATAATAATAATTCCTTCCTGACCCCAGATACTGGCGATCGGATTTCTTCCTGGATCAATACTGTCTCTCTAATTATCCATGATAACCCTGAATTCCCTTATTAATTAGAAATAAATCCACTCCCCTTTTAAAGTTATCTATCAAGTCCGCTGTCACCACCTCCTCTGGTAGAGAATTCCACAGATTAACCACCCTTACTGAGAAGAACCCTTTTCTTTCTTTAAGGTGGAATCTTTTTACTTCTAACCTCAAGGGATGTCCTCTTGTCAGCTGAAAACCTCTTGGCACAAATAGCTCCCTTGACAAATCTTAAACTGACTCTGGATGTATTTATATAATGTAATCATATCTACTCTTAGATGCCTTTTTTCTAGAGAAAATAAGTTTAATGTGGTTAGTCTTTCTTCATAACTTAGCCCCTCTATTCCCCTTATTAGTTTTCTTGCCCTCCTCTGTACCTTTTCCAGCTCTAAAATTTCCTTTTTATGAAGCCGTGCCTAAAATTGTACTCCATATTCCAAATGAGGGTGTACTAGAGATTTGTATAGTGGCAGAATTATATTTTCTTCCCTTGCTTCTATACCCTTCTTAATACATGCTAATATTTGATATGCCTTTGCAGCTGCTGCTTCGCTTTAACCTAGGACTGTAACCTAGGTGGTTGTCCCCAAGCACTCCAAAATCCCTTTCAATATCTGATACACCTAGATTTGCCCCATTAAGATTATAAATTGCATGGCTATTTTTCCTTCCCAGATGCATAACTTTACATTTATTCGTATTAAATATCATCTGCCATTTAGATACCCATTCCTCAATTTTATGTAAATCCCTTTGGAGGGAAAGCATATCACTATCTGATTTAATTACCTTGCACAACTTCGTGTCATCAGCGAAAATGGAGACACAACACTCCAATCCTACCTCTAAGTCATTAATAAATATGTTAAAAAGGAGAGGACCTAATACTGAACCCTGAGGAACCCCACTTACCACATTAGTCCAATCGGAGTATGTTCCATTTACAACAACCCTTTGCTTCCTGTCTTTTAGCCAGCTCTTAATCCAAGAGCAGATATTTACTGCAATCCCTGTATCTCTTAGTTTGCACAATAGTCTCCCATGTGGCACTGTATCAAAAGTCTTTGCAAAATCCTAAAAGACTACATCCACTGAGTTGCCTTGATCCAGGTTCCTACTAACCTCCTCATAGAAACTAATTAGATTTGTTTGACATGACCTATCCCTCATAAATCCATGTTGACTCCTACTTATAATCCTGTTCAAATAGATATATTATTGTATATTATCCCTTATTAACCCTTCTAAAAGCTTCCCCACTACAGAAGTGAGGATCACCTGTCTATAATTCCCCGGATTTTCTCCCCTTTCTAAATATAGGTATCACATCTGCTTTTCTCCAGTCATCTGGTAGAGACCCTGTGTTGAGTGAATCTTGAAAAATTAAATATAATGGTGTGGCTATTGCAGAACCCAGTTCCATCAGTACCCTTGGATGTATTCCAGGACCTGGGCTTTATTAACATTTATTTTTTCCAACCTCTTTTGGATTACTTCCTGTGTTAACCAATTATTTGGCAAAGGTAGTGTAGCCCCATTTTGTTGCCGTGTCCCAACCACTGATACCTCCCTTGTGTATACCGAAGAAAATAACCTATTTAGCTCATCTGCCTTTTACTGGTCACTAATTTTCAGATGGCTTGTGTCACATTGCAATGTTCCTATAGCTTCCTTGCTCGCCTTCTTCCCATTAATATACTTAAAAAATATTTTAGTGTTAGTCTTACTCTCTTTTGCAATTAATTTTTCATTTTCAATTTTAGCCAGTCTAATGGCGCTTCTGCAAACCTTGTTGATTTCCTTGTACTACCGTAAAGCAGTCTCTGTCAACTCTTGTTTGTATAATTTAAACTCCATATCTTGATCCTTAAATCATTGTTAAGCCACATTGGATGGGATTTACTCCTTTTACTTTTATTCCCTCACGGTATATGCCGATGTGTATGTATATTTAGTAAGGATTTAAATGTTGTCCATTTATGTTCAGTGTTTTTACCTATCAGTTCTCTGTCCCAGTCTATACTTTGTATTGCTGCCCTTAGACCGTTAAAATCTGCCCTTTTAAAATTAAGGGTTTTTGTTGACCCCTTAAAAAAAAATGTTTTAATTCAATCTCAAATGAGACTGTGTTGTGATCACTGTTTCCCAAAGGTTGTCCTATTTCCATATTTGATACTATATCAATATTATTTGTGATGACTAAATCTAAGATAGCTTAATTTCTAGTAGGCTCTTGTATAACCTGGGCCATATAATGATCCCTGAGTGTACTCAGGAACCTGCTCCCCTTAGCTGAACTGCTGGTCTCATTTATCCAGTTTATTTCAGGGTAATTAAAATCTCCCATTATTAGAACAAGCCCATGCTTAGCTGCATTTCCAATCTGTAACAATAATTTTATTTCCTCACTTTCAGCTATATTTGGGGGTTTATAGCATACTCCTACTAATATTCTTTTGGAATTTGCTGCTCCGCTATTTAACTCTACCCACAAACATTCAACTTTATCACTAGGTCCACCATAAATATCTTCTCTGACTATAGACTTAAATTCAGGCTTAAAATACAGACAAATGCCTCCTCCTCTTTTACCATTGCTTCTATCTTTCCTAAACAAGTTATAACCATCCAGATTAACAGTCCAGTACTGAGATTTATCCCATCACGTTTTGGCAATGCCTATAAATCCCAATTTTCATTAATTGCTAATAATTCTAACTCTCCCATTTTTCTTGGCAAGCTTCTGGCATTAGCAAGCATAAACCTTATGTTATGAGTCTTTAGTTCTGAAGTGCCTGCCACTGTACTTGAGTTACTTAGTACTACCTCCCTATTGACTATACTACCCCTCCCCCATCTCCTCCCCTATGAGTTGTTAATTCATCCCTTATACCCTCTACACTTTCTACCCCATTACTTATAGCTAGTCCCTCCCCTCCACCTACTAGTTTAAAAACTCATCCAGCCTTTCTACCATCCTATCCCCTAGCACAAAAGCTCCCTCATCATTAAGGTGCAATCCATCCCTACTGTAGAGCTTGTACTGAAGTGAGTAGACAGCCCAATTCTCTAAATACCCAAACCCCTCCTTAGTGCACCACATCTTTAGCCACGCATTAACCTCCCTAAGCTCCTTCTGCCTCCCTGGGCTAGCACATGGCACTGGTAGTATCTCAGAAAATACTACCTTGGAGGTCCTTGCCTTCAGCTTATTACCTAGTTCTCTAAAATCATTCTTTAGGACACTCCATCTTCCACTAACTTTCTCATTGGTACCAATATGTACCAAGTTGATAGGATGCTAGCTGAGATCTGGAGATATGGGCGTCCAGCACTTCAGCCTAAACTCCATGAGCTCTTTGTTTGCTGCTGGCGCAAGGTAAACTGACACAGGACCTTAGTAGTGCAATCATCATCATTAAAAATAAGTTTAATTTGGTAAGTCTTTCTTCATAACTTAGCCCCTCTATTCTCCTTATTAGTTTTATTGCCCTTCTCTGTACTTTTTCTATAAAATGTCCTTTTTATGAAGTGGTGCCCAAAATTGTACTCCATATTGAGGGCATACTAGAGATTTGTATTGTGGTTGTCCACAAGTACATCCCAAATCCCTTTCAATATCTGATACCCCTAGATTTGCTCCATTAAATTATACATTTCTTGGCTATTTTTCCTTTCCAAATGCATAACTTTATATTTATATGTATTAAATCTCATTTGCCCATTTCCCTATTTTCGGCAAATCCCTTTGGATGGAAAGTACATAATTTTCTGATTTAATTACCTTGCATAACTTGCTGTCATAAGCGAAATTAGAGACAATCCTATTTCTAAGTCATTATAAATGTGTTAAAAGGAGAGGACCTAATACTGAGCCCTGAGGAACCCCACTTACCACATTAGTCCAATCTGAGTATGTTCCATTTACAACAACCATTTGCTTTCTGTCCTGTACTACTATAAATATATATATATATACTAGCGACTTGCCCATCAAAAAATGACGGTCAATAAAATTTTAATGCTGTGAAAACTGTTTGCCACACAATATGAGTCTCTGACATTCTTAACCTTTTTTTTTATTATGTATAAAGAAATACAAAATTTTGAAGTATAGAATATTTTTTTTTATATTAACTCTTTTAATTGTCATATATGGAATAACAATGTAAGAATGTGTGAAGTTTTCATGAATACATATTGTAAACCATAACAAAAAAGTTTGTAACATGCAACTTGTATTTTGAACGATCTTGAACTTTTTTTTTAACAATACTAACATTTTGAATTGATAGTTATCCATGAACAGAAGAGTATGTAAACTTTTTGTAAATAACTATTTTGAACAATGAGATTCTTTGTAACATTCATTTTTTGAATAAATATTCTTTTATTAGAAGGTATGCAAAATCCATACATAAATAAAACATTCTTAACAGTCATAAATGTCAGTTTTATTAAGTCCTCTAAACATAAAATTATCATTTTGCAGCATTTAACTGACTAAACCTTCTTGTTTTTTTTTATTTTTAGTGAGAAAATTTTCTAATGTCTAGGCTGGTTTTTCCAACCATATAAAAAATACAAGGCAAAATGAGCCAATTAACTTCTAGAGTACACAATCGATAGGAGTATACAATATAAAATGTATTACCTATCTATATTAACTAAACTATCATATACCATACCCCAGAAAAGAAAGAGAGAAAAAAAATATATAAACTAAATAAAAGAATCATTGGCCCCTCATGCCGGCCACAAAGCAGTCCCGGCTTATTTCTCCTTCTTACCTCAGATCCTTCCCGCCATCCAGCACCACTGAAAGGTCTCCAAAGCTCCCCCACTCCAGTCCACTCCTCAGAATCGCTTCAAGCAAATACAGGCATTATACTAGGGAAACGCTAAAGGAGGATGTTATCCAAGGGTCCCAAACTATCTGAAATTGGGGCATCCTATCTAAAACAATATGAGTTAGCCTCTCATTAATAAGCAAATAGTTGATCTTCTTAATTACCTCTTGAAAGTTTAGATTCTTGTCCTTCCATCTACTAGCTATGTGAATCTTTGAAGCTAATGCCATTATTTGAAACAACTTGTTCTGGGATTGCGACAAGTTTTTAATATGGACCCCCAGTAAACAGGATTCAATTGAAGGAGCTACTTCTTTATGAAAAAGTGTGGAGGCTAAACGGGTCAATCGTTCCCAGAGATTCTGGGCACGTGGACAGGCCCACCAAACATGAATATGATCCCCCACATCCTGGCATCCCCTAAAGCATTTGTTACTCTCCTGTGGCCTAAACTTCTGCATTTTATCGGGAGTACAGTAGGCCCTATGTAAAACTTTGATTGATGTTTCTAATAAAGCCGAATTAAGTGATCCTTTTGAAAGATTGGAGCAAGATTCAGTCCATTTGTCCCAGTCCCACTCCACCCCCAGATCCTTTTCCCAATGCAGCATAAACTTGGGTTTATGGCCCCCCGAAGTGCCCAGAAAGGTGTTATACAAAGAACTCAGATTACCCTTGGCAAGTGGGAGATTTTTACAGATAACTGATAGCCAGGAGGCTCTGGGGGGGCCGGAATCCTTAACCATCTTGGTAACCCAACTTCTAATTTTTAAGTAATTGTAGAGTTCTGTAGTTGGCAAGTCGTGAGTCGTGCAAAATTGGTCATAGGTCAGTAGTTTGTCATTGGCGAACCAGTTCCCTATGCGATCCAGGCGTCTGGAGGTCCACCAAAATCTAGACATAGAACTTGAATCTGCTAGAATTTGTGGGAAAGACATAACTGATAGAAAGGGTGACAATTCCATGCTAAGTCGATGCCTAGATCTAGCCCATCTCCAGGCCTGGAGCGTCAAGGAGATCATGGGGTTTTGATGAGTTATGAAAGGGGCAGAGTCCTCAGGCATCCAAACCAACTTATCCCAACTATGTGGGGACATTTGATAATTTTCCATAAAAACCCAAGATGGATGGTGTTTCGTAGAGTGGGCTCTAGGCAAAGGAGCCAAGTGTGCAGCTTTAAGATAAAGTCTTAAATTCGGAGTCGCGAGGCCACCTCTATTCTTGGAGCGAAACATCACCTGCCTGGGAATGCGAGGGCGTTTATCGTCCCAAATGAACCGGGAAATGCTATTCTGGAATTTGTCTAGGTCTTTAAGGGAGAGAGGGATAGGAAGGGATCTAAATAAGTATAGTAATTTAGGTAAGATATTCATTTTCACAGCCGCAATGCGGCCTGTCCATGAAATCTTAAAGCTCCTCCATTTCTGCATATCCAATGTCAGAGATCTATACAAGGGAGGAAAATTTGCCCCGTACATATCCCCAAACTTGGAGGTAAGTCTAACACCTAAGTATTTTATAGACTGTGCGGGCCAAATAAACTGGTGATTAGCTTTGAGGATGTCAATCTCCCCCTGCGGCAATCTGATCCCCATCGCCTCAGTCTTCTCAACATTCAGCTTGAGACCCGAGATTTTGCCAAAGTCCTGGACAGTGGACATGAGTGCAGGTATGGATTAAAGGGGATTGGTCAGGGTTCAAAGCATGTCATCCGCAAATAAAGAGCATTTGAAATGCTGGAGGCCTACCTGTACCCCCTGGATGACTGGGTTGGCTCTAATCGCTTGTGCAAGGGGTTCTATAGAAAGAGCAAATAACAGTGGGGAGAGCGGACACCCTTGCCTGGTCCCTCTTTGAATGTGGATGTCGACTTTGTGATCTCCTGGGAGTTTTAGATTGGCTGCTGGGGAGTCATAATATCTCTTAAGTAAATTAATAAAGCGTCCCTTGAATCCAAATCTGTCCAGAATCTTATATAAATATGGCCATTCTACCGTGTCAAAAGCTTTCTCTATATCTAAAGCTAAGAGACAGACTGGTATATTAGACTTCTGAGCCATGAACTGTGCATTCATGACCCTCCTAACATTGTCCCCGGCCTCTCTAAAGGGAACAAACCCAGTTTGGTCCTTGTGGATCAAATCGGGTAGAAATTTAGAGATGCGGGTGGCCATAATTTTCGCCAAGATTTTGACATCCCCATTGATTAGGGATATAGGGCGATAATTTTTCACCTCTAAAGGGTCCCTGCCATCTTTTGGGAAAATCACCAAGTCAGCCCGGTTTAACTCCGGGGGCATAGGCTCTCCGTTTAATATGGCATTAAAAAGAGATGTCATGTGGGGGGTAAGAAGAGGTTCAAATTTTTTATAATACAAGTTAGTAAAGCCATCCGGTCCCGGGGATTTGCCCAACTTAAGATTCTGGATGGTAAGTTTAACCTCCTCCTGTGTTATTTCTAAGTTCAAATCATCCAGTTGATAATCCGGTATTTTAGGGAGGTCGCATAAATTTAGAAAGGAGTCTATATCTGATCCACTGCAGTGGGTTTGCGAGGAGTATATTTTTTGGTAATAATTTTGAAACGTTTTTTGGATATCATTGGGACTGTAGGAGATTTGACCGCCAGGTATCCTAATTTGGGTGGTTCTGGGTTGGGAGAATTTATTGTTTAGTCTTTTAGCCAAAAGGGAGTCAGGTTTGTTTGCCTTCCAGTAATAGAGGTGCTTCATTTTTCTCATAGCCCGTTCAGTTTGATGGGACAAAATAGCGTCCAGCTCAAGCCTAGTCTGGTCAATTAATTTATGCCCCTGAAGAGAGGGACACTGTTGGTTTTTCTCCTCTAACCTCTTTAATGAGGTAGAAAGCTCTGTCTCCTTCTGCCTAAGAAGTTTCTTATGTATAGAGGACAGCTTAATGCAAGTTCCTCTAACAAAAGCCTTATGGGCGGCCCAAAGCCATCCAGCCCCAGTTTCGGGGGTGTCATTAGTCTCAAAAAACAGCTATATGTCCTTGGATATGGAATCCACACTACTCGGATTAGACAGAAGGAATTCGTTCAGAACCCATTTATAGGGAAGTCGAGGATTAGGACCCAGATCCAGCTCAACTAGTACCAGAGCATGGTCTGACCAGGGGCAAGGGACTATCTCAGATTTTCTGGTAGAGTCGTACAATGAGGAAGTGATAAGTAGAGCGTCAATCCTAGAGTATGTCAGGTGAGTCTGGGAGTAGAAAGTGTACTCTCTCTTGTCCGGGTGCTTACCCCGCCAGGCATCAACTAACCCCAAACCGTTTAGTAAGGACTTAATCTGATTAGTCTTGTTGGGAAATCTGTTGGTCGGTTTTCCAGATCTGTCAAGTGTCGGGTCTAAGGTCAGGTTAAGGTCCCCCCCAATAATCAATTTCCCCAAATCCTGAGCCTCTAGTTTTTTCAACAGGTCTATGAGAACAGAGTAGGGGGAGTTCGTAGGAGAATACAGAGATAGCAGCGTCATTCTTTCCCCTCTTATAGTCCCAGTTGCCATAACGTAATTGCCATCCCCGTCTACCCGAGTGGATTCTACCTGGAAGGGAAAGGTCCTATGCAGCAAAATTGCACAGCCAGCTCTCTTAGTGGGGAGAGAGGCTAGATAATAGGTAGGGTAATCCTTATGTAGGAATTTAGGTTTGTTGCCAAGGGAAAAATGGGTCTCCTGCATGAAAATGACCGAGGGAGTATATTTTTTGTAGAATGCAAAGGCCTTCCTCCTTTTAAAGGGGGAATTGAAGCCCTTCACATTGTGGGTCACTATGGTGTATTTAGAAGTAGCCATTAAAAATCGGGAGTGTACGTGTATGCAACCTTACCTAATAGCTGAGCACGTGAATGGCGAGGAGTGGAGGAGCCCGGAGAGCAGACAGAAGTCCCAGCGGGTATGCTGTTGGCGGCGGAGAAATCTCTCTTTTATCAAGAGGGCTGAGAGCAATGGAAAGGGAGAAAGGCAGGTTAATATCGGAGAGGTAGATAAATCCGGGATAAAGCAAACAAGCCAATAATAGAACAGAAACAAGAAACACAAAAATAAGAAAAAGAAAATAAAAAAATAAATAAATAAATAAAAATAAAAAAAACAGAGCAGGAAAACAACAAGTTTACAGTACAACTAAACTTCAAGCTGTAATTTCAAGAATATAGCAGGATAAGTATAAAACATTCGACTACACAAACCCTTCTATCTCTATTTATAGTAAATAAAGTAAAAGACAAATCCACGTAATGTGGGAAACTAGTCTGGCAAAATATATTAATTCTAAATGGCAATAGTGCGAACTATGCTATCAACATTCTATCTGGATTATAAACAATGAAAAGTGAACATCAAATACTCAGCAAAATATTATCAAAGTCCAGCTAGGTAGGAGGCCTCTCAGGTCGCGGGCCCAACTTTGAAGTGGCCGAGAGTCCAGAGTCTGCTGAGGATACCAAGCGCTTGTCTTGCAGATCGCCTATATAGTCCCGAAAGCCACTGGGCCCCTCCAAGATAGGGACTTGTTTGCCATGAACTTGTGATGGCTTTGAGTTCTGCTGCCTCTTAGGGATAGGCGAAACAAGGTGCTCTTGATTTGCTGCTGTCGTGGGCTCCGGGCATAGCTGTAATCTCTGCAATACATCTAGGCAGTCTTCCAGAAAGCGGGTGGTATAAGTCTTGCCATGATAGGTGAAAGTCAGAGCAAACGGAAAGTTCCAACGGTACTGGATCCTGTGCTGAATAAGAATGGTAACAGCCGGTTTCATAAGTCTCCGCTTATGCAGGGTATCCGGGCAGAGGTCCGCATAAAACTGCAGGATAGAGTCATCCGGCCCCTTGATGGTATGCAGCTTTCTGGTGGCCGATAGTAGAAGATCTCTGGCCTGCTGCCTTAAAAATCTAACAATAACATCCTTGGGGGCCTCCAAGCTCCTCATACCACCCAAGGCTCTATGGGCCCGCTCAATCTCCCACACACTTTCGGGCTGATTAGAGAGGATTATGGGGATTGTATCCCTCAGGTAGCCAGACAGGTCCTGTATCGCTCTCGGTATACCACGGATGCGTACATTGTGCCGGCGGGACCGGTTCTCCAGATCCTCTATCTTATCCGTGAGGTCAGAGATATGAATGGAGTTTTGAGCAATAGAGGATCGGTCTCTTTCTTGCGCCTCGGACATCCGATCCGATGCGTCCTCCAGGATTTGAGTGCGGTGCCCCAGGTCCTTCAAGTTTTGTCTTAGAGGATCAATAGCTTTTGCCAGGAGCCGCTCAATAGTAGCCACTGACCTTGCAGAGAGGTCCATATATTGGCTAGGAACGTCAGGAGTACCTTCCCTGTCCGTGCCATCTGAGTGTTCTGAGGCGGACTCCGCAGGGAGGGAGCATCTGGCAGATTTAGGTGTAAAGTGCTCCCTAATGCCGTTCGCTGAAGCAGTTCTTTTGGGTTTCGGCATTTTGGAATACAGGCCGTAGGGGTCAGCAAAAGGTCCATTATGGAATCAGCCAGGTATAGAATAGGGGGAAGCTATGCCCCAAGTGGTCTGAGTGAAAGTCCGCTGGCCCCAGTAGTAGAGTTTGTCCCGATTATAAGGTTGAGTTGAGGTAGGTGATAGCTGTGCTGCCAGGCCAATTTCCCATTCGTCTCCTTACTCCATAATTAGAGTGTAGTCTCCAGCCGGGGCACTGGAGAGGCCTTTGAAAATCCGGCCAAACAGAGAATAGTCCTTTGGTAGACGGGTGGCACAAAAAGTTGTACCCTCTTCAGGTGGTCTGTCTGCTTTTGTTGACGGGAGCCTGTTAAGTAGAACTCAGCCTTAGAATAGATCAGTATAGACAGTAAGCAGCAATGAATGGCCGGGAGACTTCCACTCTCTCATTATTCGCATAAGGCCAATGGTGATCTGCAGTATTGTAAACGTCCACACGGTGGCAGCACATGAGCTGATGTTGTAAGAAATTAACACAGTCTATGCAACTGGCAGTAAAAGCACAGGTCTCAAATATAGGTAGACACAATATTTTGTTTGATGCACAAATGTTCCATAAAAAGTGCCTAAAGATAGCGTCAGTTTCTGAGACCAGGTACACCCACAGTGCTCCCAAATATTATGCAATTCAGTCTCTGGCAATGCTACGAGATAAGTCTCTATATCAAGAGCTCAGTCCTGAGAAGGTAGCTTAAAGAATTGATTCACACAGCCTTAACCCCAGATCTCAGAGTTGTGTGGGGAAGTGACAGTAAATAGAGCATTGAGTGCCTTGCAAGCTGGGGAAAATTCAAGCAGCTTCCTCTTCCTACCCCACCAAGACTCTTTAATGGCAGCCACAGTGCCTAATACGTGGGGAGAGTGCTAAGTAACCACTAATTGTGTTGGGTGCACTGCTCCCTCATTTGGGGATGTCTGGCTCTCTCCTGGGGCCCCTCTGGGGAGTCGCAGCCCTCTGGGGAAGATCCCCCCTACCTGCAGCCGTTGAGTGAGTGCTCAAAATGGCGGCCCCGCAAGATGGCGGCCGCGTTTCGCGTGCTTTCTGCCCCATTGTTCAGGGACCACACTCTGGCCAGAGGGGTCACTCTGGGATCCCGGCTGGATCCAGCCGCCACCGGGATCAGCTCCAGCACACTCTCTTGAGCTGGGGAATAGAGCCCCGAAGTCCTCTGGGGCCTCAGGCGTCGTCCCGTGACCGGGGGTCTCCTGTGCTGCTGGGCTGCCTAATAGGCTCCCCGTTGCTCCCCGGGGGATAGGGGCAACCTCCAGTAGTGCCCCGAGTGCAGGCAGTGCACAAGCAACCGCTCCAGGGCAGAATAAAAAGCCCTATTCGGAGCTCAATACGGAGCTCAGACAAACACGTCTGACTTCCTCAGACGCCAGCTCCGCCCCCCGTAACATTCATTTTTTTAAACACTTGTTAAACTAAATTGGCATTGAATCCAGAGGAAGGCAAACAATAAAACCCCCCATTGAAACTTGGCCAATTGTATCAAAGAGGGAAAAAAATGAAACCCTTCCTAACCCCATTAACTGGTGATCGGATTACTCCCTGAATCAATACTCTCTATTTAAATTATACAGTTCAATGTATTAACAAATGATGAAACTTGTAGTAACATAAATCTTTGACTATAAACAATATACAATGAACCAACTCTCCACAACTTTGAAAATACAATGTTAACATGGGAAATAGTAACATAAAACAATAACATTTAACCTTCAAGTTAAAGAAAATGCCACCTAATTGTTTTGTGGGGTCAATCATGTAAAAATGTAACTTCTAACACATTTCAATCTGTATAACCACTGTTTACTGTTGTTTTTCTTTTTTCTTTTCATATTGTTGTACTTGTTGTACTTTGTGCAAATGGCACATAGAGTTTCCTAAGTGAAATAGTGGTCCCCTATGTAAAGAGTCCCAGTGAGCTAAAATTTTGTCCTGGAAGTAAAACCACTGTTCTCTATGTTTTTTTGCCATTGTATAGAGTTTCTTATTGAAATAGTGGTCCTCTAAAATCAGTCCAAGTAACATAAAATGTTGTTGTTGAAATGAAACCACTGTCCTCTATATTTAAAGCACCTCATAGTACGCAATGTTTTTTGTAAAAACGCACGCATCTTCCAATAAATCACCCTTACTTGGGTTTTCTTCAACATGTACTTTAATTTCCTCTGGATTATTGCATCTTAAAAATGCAAAATATAGTAAACCATGTGCAAACACAGGTTCCTTCAAAAAAATACCCACAGACTTAAAAGTTTGTCCTTGGGATTTATTGATGGTCATGGCAAATGCCATGATAACGGGAAATTGTCTCCTTTGAAGGACAAAAGGCAAACCACTCTCACTTGGAGCCAAATCAATTCTCTGTATAAGAACTGGTTCGCCTCTATGGGTACCACTTATAATTTCTGCATGTATAAAATGATCTTTAGGTAAAAACTGGATCCCTCAAATCCCACAAGTGTCTTCCTCTCTGATATTAGTATACCATATTGCAAAAAAGTTACATAGTTGTATTGGGAAAAATATCAAATATTACTGTCATTTATTAGGTACTTGTACCTCACAACGACAATTAAAATGTTAAAACCAAGGCTGGGAAATGAAAATTAAAAACAGTGCCTTTCATAAGGCCTAAGAAACCCCAATATATAGGATAATCAATATCTCATATTGGTTGAAAACAATCTTGTTAAATATGTAATACTTCTGTTCTTATAAAGCGCTCAAGAGTACCATAAGCATAGAGAAATCGTTATATATATATATATATATATATATATTTATATATATATATATATATATATAAGGTCTTTAACCTATTTTCTCCTAATACATAGCTCTCTGGGCTTCCACTTCTTATTGAATACTTTTCTGTTTAAATACTTTTCTGTGTGTGAAGTCTACAGAGAACGTTATAATAGTATCATAATACTGTATTATAGCACATAAATTTAAATTATATAATTTAGGAGAAATTAAGGAGGTTTCTTTCAAAGAGCGCAAAGTGACAGAGCATCTAGCGTTTACATGCGTTCCACTGTGGAACACATAAGACGCTCCGCCTAGGCGTAGGTAGGTAATGTTTGCCTGAAATCTCCTCCTAACAACATCACCTTTCCACCAAATGGCAAATCATTAGCCATAACTTATTTCAGTAATCGATCAATACATTTCAGGGCATGACATGACATCATAGTTGCCTCATCTATTATAATTAATTTACTCTTGTGCAATTATTTTGCTGTAATGAATTCATTCAAATATTCATTCAATGTTTCCAGAATGGGAACTGGCAGTTTAAATCCACTATGCATGGTTCTACCACCTTCTAACAAAAGTGCGGCAATTCCAGTGGTTGCAAATGGCAGTGCTATTTGACCCTGTGCTCAAATGCAACTCATCAACAATTTATATAGATACGTTTTTCCTGATCCACCAAGGCCATCCAGATAGAAAGGGCTAGAGCCATCCAGATAGCTCTTTGATAGAGATGTCACGAACATAAAATTTTCGGTTCGCGAATAGCGGACGCAAATTTCATCAAATGTTCGCGAACGGGCGAACCGGGCGAACCGCCATAGACTTCAATGGGTAGGCAAATTTCAAAACCCACAGGGACTCTTTCTGGCCACAATAGTGATGGGAAAGTTGTTTCAATGTGACTAACACCTGGACTGTGGCATGCCTGAGGGGGATCCATGGCAAAACTCCCACGGAAAATTACATAGTTGATGCAGAGTCTGGTTTTAAGCCATAAAGGGCATAAATCACCTAACATTCCTAAATTGTTTGGAATAACATGCTTTAAAACATCAGGTATGATGTTGTATCGATCAGGTAGTGTAAGGGTTACACCCGCATCACAGTAACAGACCAATCTCCCCGTTTAATGTACTGCAAACAGCCGCAAACAGTCCCTTTGCACAACCGCAAACTCCCCATTTGCACAAGGTTGGATACCAAGCTAGCCATGTCCCGTTCCTTGTCCTCACTGATGTCATTGAAGGTCTCTTCCTCCACCCAGCCACCAAGGGTCCCCGAAAGGTGACAACAAGCCCCCTGGAACGCCTGCTGTGTTTGGTCTTCCACCTCCTCAAAGCCACCTTCCTCCTCTGACTCCTCTTCTTCAGACTCCTCTCTCTGCGTTGCCTCTGTCTGCGTTATTATAAGGTGTGTACTGTTAAGTAGTACTATTCCTTTCGGTTTAATCCCTGTTACGTCCACTATTAGGGGGCGTGTATATGGCATTGATTTTTGGAACAGGGAGATGGAAAAAGATGCTTGGTCGGTCCTCCCACTTCAAATTTGGGGCACTGCGCGTGCAATCTAAGGTGCCAACAGATAGGCGTGGTGTGTTCAGTTGTACTATTTATTCCTATCGGATTCAATTAAGCCAATAAACCTGGCCCTTTAGTAGCCAGGAAACTACAAACCAAAACAACACAAAATAGGATACTTCAAATTAAGACCTTGAAGGGAGAAAAAACAACGAACCCAAATAAGATCCAGAAGATTTTTACAAAATTTTACAATACCCTTTATACGGCAACAAAACACATAGATCTACACAAAATGTGGGGATTTCTTAATTCCTGGGATCTTCCCTTAATAGAAGAAAATGACTTAAAGACTTTAAATGCCAAAGTGACCCTAGAGGAAGTGAGAAAAGCAGTCCAGAACCTCAAACCTGGTAAGTCACCAGGCCCAAACGGGTACACCAATTTATATTATGAAAAATTTATAGACATATTAGGCCCGCACTTGGTCACTCTAACAGAGTTTTAGAAGGCAAGCAAACACCAGCAGAGCTGAATAGGGCAGATATCGCTCTATTCCCTAAGGAGGGTCGAGATGTCCTAGAACCAAAAAACTACAGGCCAATATCATTACTAAACTGTGATACAAAGATCCTGTCAAATATAATAGCAGATAGAATGTCATCCTTCTTGCCTAAGTTAATACATAATGACCAAGTAGGCTTTGTCTCCCACAGGCAAGCGGGAGACAACATTAGAAAAGTCATGAACCTACTGTACCACACCAAAGCCTCTAAAATTCAAGCCTGTCTTATGGCCTTTGACATTGAAAAGAAGTTTGATTCCCTGGAGTGGACTTACCTATACGCCACGCTTGAAAAATTTGGTATTAAAGGCCATTTCATAAATCTCATACACTCATTATACAAATCATCCAGGGCAAGGTTACAGATTCCGGGAGATGAGAGATCCTTAATTAAAATAGAAAGAGGAACAAGACAGGGGTGCCCCCTTTCTCCCCTTCTATTCGCAATAGCAATAGAACCCCTGGCTCAGACAATTAGGGCCAACGCTGGGATCACAAGCATAAAAATAGGCCATCACCATTTCAAAACTTGTCTATTTGCAGACGACCTGCTGTGTATGCTCTCAAACCCTACCCAATCGGTCCCAGAGTTGATTTGAACTATGGAGGAGTTTGGTCAGCTTTCTGGCCTTAAACTGAACATAGAGAAGACAGAAGCACTACTTCTTGACTTAACAGCAGTAGAGAAGCAGGGTCTCCAAGAGAAGTTTAATAATAAGTGGGATAAGAAGCACATAAACTACCTGGGAATCTGACTAACCCCTAAGCTAGAGGACTTGTACAAAGCCAACCACTCCAAACTTTATAAAACAATAATTAATGACCTGAGTAAATGGACAAAGTATAGGTTATCATGGCTAGGGAGAATAAATACGATAAAAATGAATGTCCTTCCTAGGTTGCTCTACATATTTCGAACACCCCCGATCCCGATTAAATAAAATTAATTAGAAAATCATACTGGAAATGGGCCAAGAAAAACACAGGTTTGTTCCCTGGATCCACCCAAATGACCCCAATTCTTGACCACCCTCAGGCCCCGAAACACATGAGCACAACATCACAACACTGGTGGAGGTCAAGGAAACTAGATAGACTGGGAGACTGGTTAGTAAAGGGCCAGGAACTGAGGGACAAGCATGAGCTACCGCTGTCAGAACATTACAATTACTGTAGTCTGAGGCATTTCACACACTCCCTGACCCAGAAACAGGGGACACCGGTCTTAAATTGGTTCTCCAAAATTTGTAAAGATAAACCTCTATCAAGGGGGATCATTGGGTCGCTTTACAAATATAAAACATTTGTTACTGGTTGAAGCGACACTGGGGGAAGGCCCGGAGTGGGGGAGCCCTGGAGCCCCTTCAGAAGCAACCGGCGGCAAAATCATCCCAGGAAAGGAGAGGTCGCTTACTGAAGCCTGCCCTAGGGTAACCCAAGGGTGATTGCCCAGGTTAGATATTCTAAATAATAAGCTAATACTGCTGGAGGGATGATAGCTAATAGGACTTTGGTGTTTCCTGCAGATATACTCTTTACTATTGTCTGTTTTACCATGTTTTAGGTATCTCTTAAATTGCAATCACAGTAAAAAATAGGAAAAATTATTAACCTAAAAAGTAAAAATAAGAAGGACTAGCCAGCTAACTTTCACAAAATGTCTTTATTGTAAATATGTATTTTTGCACAACTGTTATGCAAGACTGTTCAAAAATTCTTTATTTTTCATTACATGCTGTACACCTTCTGACAATAAAAGAATTTAAATGCAAAAATTAGGTATTGTTGCAGCGACCAGAAAAATTGATGTTAGTTTGCCAGGCAGAAAGTGCCCTAAAACATTGCGTCTTGAACCCTAGTTGGTGGCGGATAAAATACAGCAGCGTGTGGACCATTATTAGCTCAAAGCAGCTCATCTATCAGGCCTTTTTTAATCAAATGTATCGCCCATTGTCAGTCCCTTCGGGATCCATCCCTCATTCATCTTAATAAAGGTCTAGACTTTTTTGACCTAGGCGACTTCTCTTCTTAGTGACAAAACCTCCTGCTGCACTGAAGGTCCTTTCTGACAGGACACTTGAAGCGGGGCAGGACAGAAGTTCTATGGCAAATTGGGATAGCTCAGGCCACAGGGCAAGAGTGCACACCCAGTATTCAAGTGGTTCATCGCTCCTCATAGTGTCGATATCTGCAGTTAAGGCGAGGTAGTCTGTTACCTGACTGTCGAGTCGTTCTCTGAGGGTGGACCCCGAAGGACTGTGGCAATGCATAGGACTTAAAAAGCTCTGCATGTCCTCCATCAACAACACGTCTGTAAAGCGTCATCTCCTTGCTGGCGTGGTCGTGGGAGGAGGAGGATTATGTTCACCTCTTCCGCTGTTAGATTGCCGTTGTGCTGTGACATCACCCTTAAACGCTGTGTAAAGCATACTTTTTAATTTATTTTGGAAGTGCTGCATCCTTTCCGACTTGTGGTAATTCGGTAACATTTCGGGCACTTTCTGCTTATACCGGGGGTCTAGTAGCGTGGACACCCAGTACAGGTCGTTCTCCTTCATCCTTTTTATACGAGGGTCCCTCAACTGGCACGACAGCATGAAAGACCCCATTTGTACACGGTTGGATGCCGAGCTAGTCATGTCCCGTTCCTCGTCCTCAGTGATCTCACTGAAGGTATGTTCTTCCCCCCAGCCACGTACAACACCACGGGTACCAGATAGGTGACAACGAGCACCCTGGAATGCTTCCTCCTCCTCCTCAAAGCCACATTCCTCCTCTGACTCCTCTTCCTCACAATCCTCTTCCAGCGTTGCCGCAGGTGCAGCAAGAGATGCTGATAAGGCAGTTTCTGGTGGTGATGGTGACCACAACTCTTCCTCTTCCTCTTCACGCTCATCTACGGCCTGATCCAGCACTCTTCGCAGGGCACGCTCCAGGAAGAAAACAAATGGTATGATGTCGCTGATGGTGCCCTCGGTGCGACTGACCAGGTTTATCACCTCCTCAAAAGGACGCATAAGCCTACAGGTATTGCGCATGAGCGTCCAGTAACGTGGCAAAAAAATCCCCAGCTCCGCAGAGGCTGTCCTAGCACCCCGGTCATACAAATACTCGTTAACGGCCTTTTCTTGTTGGAACAGGCGGTCGAACATTAGGAGTGCTGAATTCCAACGTGTCGGGCTTTTGAAAATCAAGCGCCTCACTGGCATGTTGTTTCGCTGCTGGATATCTGTAAAGTGCGCCATGGCCGTATAGGAACGCCTGAAATAGCCACACACCTTCCTGGCCTGCTTCAGGCACATGTGTCAACTTGCCCAAATTCAATGCCGCCAACAAATTTCTTCCATTGTCCCAAACCACTTTGCCGATCTCCAGTTGGTGCGGAGTCAGCCACTGATCCACCTGTGCGTTCAGGGCGGACAGGAGGGCTGGTCCGGTGTGACTCTCTGCTTTCAGGGAAGTCAACCCCAAGACGGCGTGACACTGCCGTATCCGGGATGTGGAATAGTACCTGTGGAGCTGGGGGGGTGCCATTGATGTGGAGCAAGACATAGCAGCAGCAGAAGAGGACTCAGCCGAGGAGGTTATGGAAGAGGATGGAGTAGGAGGAGTAGAGGAGGTGGCAGCAGGCCTGCCTGCAAGTCGTGGCGGTGTCACCAACTCCTCTGCATGTATTCCATGCTTGGCAGCCGTCAGCAGGTTTACCCAATGCGCAGTGTAGGTGATATACCTGCCCTGACCATGCTTTGCAGACCAGGTATCAGTGGTCAGATGGACCCTTGCCCCAACACTGTGTGCCAGAGATGCCATTACTTCCTTTTGCACAATCGAGTACAGGTTGGGGATTGCCTTTTGTGCAAAGAAATTTCGGCCGGGTACCTTCCACTGCGGTGTCCCAATAGCAATAACAAATAATTTGAATGCCTCAGACTCCACCAGCTTGTATGGTAAAAGCTGGTGGGCTAAGAGTTCAGACAAGCCAGCTGTCAGTTGCGGGGCAAGGGGGTGACTTTGTGACATTGGCTTCTTATGCTCAAACATGTCCTTGACAGACACCTGACTGTGGGCAGATGAGCAGGGACTGCTCAGGGCGAGACACGGAGTGGCGGATGGTTGAGAGGGGGCAAGCAGGGCAGCAGTGGTTGACGTGGCTGAAGATGCTGGACCAGGAGGAGGATTGGCGGCTTTGACTTTGTGTGCTGCTTGTACTCATGTGTTGATCCCATAGGTGTTTGTGATGTGACATCATGTGCCTTCGCAAAGAAGTTGTACCTAGGTGGGTGTTGGACTCAGTTTCTTTTCGCACAGGTTGCAAATGGCATCGCTGTTGTCACAGGCAGACACACAAAAAAATTGCCACACTGCTGAGCTCTAAAATGACGGCATTCTGGTGGTGGCAACAGCATGAGTTGACTGGCGTGCTGTCTGGCTGACCCAGGGTGCCAATGCATGCTGCCTGACTGTGCCACTAGCTACTTGCGATGACCTCCCCCTGCTTCCAACTCTTCTCCTCCTCCTCTCTGTCTCCCCATCTGAACTTTCCTCCTGTTCTTCTTCTCTTATAGCGGGCACCCACGTGACAACCACGGACGCATTGTCATCATCAACCGCTTCACTTGTATCTGACAACTCAACAAAGGAAGCAGCACCGGGTACAACATCATCATCATCAGACCGTACGTCCATGTGTGTAATGCTGCCTGACTGGGACATATCCCTGTTATCTACATCCTCTGGCACTAATGTTTGCGCATCACTCATTTCTTCCAACGGATGTGTAAGTAACTCTGCTGACGGATCAAGTGAAGCGGCTGTGGTGCTAGTGTTGGTGGTGGCGGCAGGCGGGCGAGTGGTAACTGGAGAGGTGCCCGAAGCTAAGCTGGAGGAGGATGGTGCGTTTAGGTTCCGAGCGGAAGCTGTAGAAGATTGGGTGTCCTGTGTTAGCCAGTGTTTTCAAGTTCAGGGTACGTGGCCTCTGAAAACTGGGCATTATTCTAGGGCCAAAGGGAATCACAGCACCACGACCACGACGGCCCCTGTGGGGTGGCCTGCCTCTGCCTGTCATTTTTTTTTTAAATTAGTGGTACTATGCGTGCAAGCTACTGTGACACCACATATGAGTGGCACTATGCACTGGCAAAAGTTGGCACAGTAGACGCAATAGGCCTCACACACACGCCTGTAGGCAGGCAACTGATTTTCAATCGATTACAGTCAAAAAAGTGTTGTTTTATGTCACTGAACACTACGGTTGCACCAGATATGATGTATCACTGTGCACTGGCAAAAGTTGGCAGAGTAGATGCAATAGGCTTCACACACAGGCCTGTAGGCAGGCAATTGCTATTCAATCTATTACTGTCAAAAAAGTGTTGTTTTATTTCACTGAGCACAATATAAACTGTGAGCCTGACACAGGCAGGCAACTGAAATTAGATTAAAGGAAAAAAGGGTTGTTTATTTTCAATGTATGGTACACCAACTATGACTGGTGAAACAGAGCAGAATATTAGCTGTGAGCCTGACACAGGCAGGCAACTGAAATTAGATTAAAGGAAAAAAGGGTTGTTTTTTTTCAATGTATGGTACACAAACTATGACTGGTGAAACAGAGCTGAATATTAGCTGTGAGCCTGACACAGGCAGGCAACTGAAATTAGATTACAGGAAAAAAATGTATGGTACATGGTTTTCAATGTATGGTACACCACCAGGTATGAGTAGTGAAAATAAGCACAATATAAGCTGTTAGGTGTTAGCCTGTCACACACACACGCTGGCAGGCAGGCATATGCAATTAGATTACACAGAAAAAAATAATAAAACAAAATAAATGATGCCCTAAAAAGGGCTTTTTGGGTTGCTGTCCTTGCAGCAGATATCAGATGAGTCCTTCAGGTCTGTAGTGGAAGCTAAATACACAGCCTGGCTATCTATTTCCCTATTAAATCTCCAGCAGCTACACTATCTGTCCTCTCACAACGAATGCAGCTTCAGAATGATTCTAAATTGGATGCTGTCCTTCAGATGGAAGGCTCTGGAAGGGAGTGTATGCTGCTGATTGGCTGGAATGTGTCTGCTGACTGTGAGGTGCAGGGTCAAAGTTTCCTCAATGATAAAGAATAGGGGGCGGACCGAAAAGTGCATGTGTCCGCCGTCCGCTGCGAGCGCGAAATAGCCAAAATCACCGCGAATAGTCCGTGGGCGAACTGTCCGGGACATCTCTACTCTTTGAGCATGTCATGTTCTATTGCATTTGTGATGGTGTTAAATGCTTCCAATTGCAATGCATTTAAAGTTCCAATTTTTTCTTGTTTTTTTTGGTATTCAATGTCAGTGTCATACTCATCAAAGTTAATTTCATTTATAATTCCTGGATCAGGCAGATTAAAATTGGCACAATTAAGTCCATGACAAAGAAAGATTTCCTGTATTTCCATTAATGCTTCACACATATGTAATTTAAATGTTTCCCACAAAGTTAATACATCTGGTACATTGCAAAAGATACAAATGAAATCAAATTGTTCTCTCATTTGCTTTGGCATTTGACATAGTGCTGCTTCCTCAAGACATCTCTCCCATTCTCTATCATCTGCCAGAAAGTTTTGATGTCTTGCAGCTAACTGGAAAGTTGCTCTATGTTCACTTTGTGCTTAAGCATTTCTTTCATTGCCTGCAGTGAAGCAAACAAATTGACTTTGTGGCAAATGGACAGCTAATCGATACACAGCATGTGACCGATCATGCATCTAAAATGTGAGAAGACGCCACATTGCTTCTGGAGCACTTACATAGCGAGCATCTAAATAAGATGAAAGTTCATCATGTAAAATGGGATTGTCTTTTTAATTTTCTGCACCTTGCACAACAACAGTTGCTGCATATATATTTATACACATATTTGATGGATTTGATAGAAGTGCAAGCTTCCACATTGATATGTGCATTGTACTTCATTAGCAAATGTGGATTGTATGGAACCACATATCTATTATCGACCTTTTGGCCACGGATAATAGCTGTTTGTCCTTCTCTACTTTTATACAAAGGGTATGCATCACAATTAACATCACATCACATCACAAGTCTGCATTTGAAATTGTTTTGGAAACTCTTTTATGCATTTTTGAGTTTCCATACATGGTGAATTTGGATTGATATCTCCACATGGACCATGTATCATTCTATGAGTTACAATCTCATTGTTTCTCTGGATGTGGCAGTTCAGCAGTAATTACTGAATCCACTCTGTCTGCTGTATTCAATTTATCTTTTTCTTGCAAGATTAAAAGTATATGTGCATGTGGCAAGCCTCTTTTTTGAAATTCAAAACAAAAGCCACACATTTTAGTTATTTCATGAACTAATGAATTGAGTTTTATTTTGAATACTCTTGCCACCAAATCTGGTCGGTCAGAAGTAGTTTGTCCAAGCAGTACATTTTCTTTGATCTCTGGCCATTGTGGATTACATGTAAATGTAATGAATAAATCTGGTTTGCCAAATTTAGTGACAATAGCCATGGCATCATTGTATCTTTCTCGCATATTGCGAGGAGATCCTTGGAAAGAGGATGGCAAAATCATTGCTCGTCCAGCAGAAATGTCTCTGTTTGCAGCCAATTCAGAGACATAATCCATCAATCCACAACATTGTTCTACTCAAGGCTTGTTTTGTTGAAATTTGACAACATTTAGATTATTTGCTTCTACTTGTAGATAGGATTCAATAATCCATTGTTGTGTGAGTTTACCCCCACATAAAATAGGATTATAATGATCCCGGACAGCAGTTTGTGCCACTTTAAATTCCAGCATGGAAATATTGTTTTTAACACAAACTTTACAATTGGGAAAACTTTGCAACTGTGATTTTAGTTGCCATCCTGGCTCCCCATTTGGAAACATATGTCATAGGATCCAAATTATTGCTTAAAATATTGATGTTTATAAAAGGTTGTTCTTGATTGAGTGGATATATTCTAATATCCTGCTCAAATGGTGGTTCCCCATCATCATTTTTAAATACCATGACAACCTAATTTGCTGTTGGTAAATTATACCATCTTTGATCAGTATGGCGATCTCTTTTGAGTACCATATTTACACTTGGCATTGGCAATTGATGTCTTTGCGCATGTGCCAGTTGTTCTTTTTCAACCTCAGATAATTTTTTGTATGCTTTACTTTATGGGTTGTTGGCCATAATGTTATCAAGCTGTTCAAAGACTATGGGTAAGCATTGTTTATTTTCAGGAAGCATCATTCGTTGTTCAACAGCTTCCATTGTATCAAGGATATATAACTGTGCAAATTTCCTTTGTTCTCCTGATTCTGGGTGTAAATGTGAAGTCCGGTGGTATATTTGTCCATGGACTTTAAAACAGTAAGGACCATGTCCTGGGACATTTTCAGCCTATGTTGCACTCATTGAAGCAAATGAAATTGCATTGTTATAAGACCAAATGTTTTTCTTAAAATTGGTGTAATTTGGAAATGTAGGATCACTCATGATACTTTTTAAATATTCTGGAAATGTGTGTGTTTCTGGTAGTCTTACCTTTCCTTTCCGACAGCAACTAATAAACTCTCCTACAAACCACATTCATTAATCCACAATAATGAGTGTCTACTGTTAGTGACATAAATAAAGGACTATCATGAGTTTCCTCAATATAGATCTCAGTACAACTTTCTATATCTACATTTGTGTCATCTCTATCAACATTGGTGTCAGGAGGTAAAAAAGGGTCATTAGAGAATGTTTTACAGACATGTTTTTGTTTACTTTTTCTTTTCGTTGAATCTCCAGCAGACTCATTTTGTTCTTTTGTGGCCATTTTTCTTTTATTTAGAAGTCTCTGTCGATCTTCTTCTCTTAAACGTTGTGAAGTCTCAGGAATCTGTGCATCTCTCCATCTCTGCTACCGTTCCCTTGTCATTCTTCTTTTATATTCTTTCTTATCTTCTGCATTGTCCGACATTGTAATCTGTTATTGGAAATAGAGTTGTAAGAATTGCATTAGTTTTATTATACATATTTTTTAACCTGTCATATATATTTTTTAAAATGTAATGGTAATCTGTCTCTGCCTGTCTCTCTAGGTGTCTGTCTCTCTGGGTGTCTGTGTCTCTGGGTGTCTGTGTCTCTGGGTGTCTGTTTCTGGCTGTGTCTGGCTGTGTGTGTCTGTGTCTGGCTGTGTGAGTCTGGCTGTGTCTGGCTGTGTGGGTCTGGCTATGTCTGGCTGTGTGTGTCTGTGTGTGTCTGGTTGTGTGTGTCTCTGTGTGTCTGTCTCTCTCTGTGCCTATCTCTCTGTGCCTGTCTCTCTGTGTCTGTCTCTCTGTCTGTCTGTCTCTCTCTCTCTGTCTGTCTCTCTCTGTCTGTCTCTCTCTGTCTGTGTCTCTCTCTGTCGTCTCTCTCTGTCGTCTCTCTCTGTCATCTCTCTCTGTCATCTCTCTCTCTCTCTGTGTGTCTCTTTCTCTCTGTGTGTGTCTCACTCTATCATGACTGCAAAACCATAAACAGGTAACCATGTGTTCCTAAAGAAGGGCAAAGCAAAAGAGCTATTAGAAAACTATAGATTGACAATAAAAAAAACATCTGAAATGTAATTCCCATTCATGTAAAGATAAATGTGTTTTCATATATGTATTTTTTAATGAATGACAACCTGTGAATAATGTTAATAAAAAAAACTATAGAGATTTCTTAAATTGTGATTTAACAAATTGAATAGTGCTCTATATAACCACATAACATATTTTGGTTATGTAAGTTTGTAAATAGTTATCTTCTATCCAAAAGCAAGGTCTTCAGTAAATAAGTATGTGGTTATATCGAGCTCTATTTCATAGGGCAACTTGCAATGTAATAAGGGTATTAATTATCTTGTTATAAATAATGTCATCAGTAATGATACCTGTCAATTAGATGTGATATCAACTGAAATACTGCAGACGTCACTCTGTTTGTTCAGGTAGGTGCAGAGATGATGGATCTGTAAAATGACATATAAAGATTTTGTAAATATGCATTTTTATTGGCATACATAGCAAACGTAAATCCTAATCATAAATATGTGTTAAATGCATTTTAAAATGTTAAATAGTGACCTAATATAATGCATGAAATTAAATATTTAACTGCTTCTAAGGTCCTATCCTGACAATAAGCAGTAACATAATGATGAATTAATGAATGAAAGAATACACATGAATAAAATGTCAACCTGTAAAAATGTTTTTAGAAATAAGGAGAAATGGAAATAGCTATGAGCAAAGTATAGATTGTTGTGAAAGGCTTTTTTTTTTGGGTACTACATAAATTAATGTATAAATGAAGATACGATGCCTAATTAATCAATAAATCAAGATATGATGTTAAAGTGTAATTATTTCAAACATAGCTAAGTATATATGTATTCCTTTTTTTTTTTTTTGTAAATATATATATTTTTTTTAAATAATGACTTAAATTAATTAAGCAATATCTGTCATCCATGGGCTCTAAAAAATACTTAATCGTATATTTGTAAAGAATGTCATCACAAAATCATATACCTGTGAAGTAGATGTTCTATAATGTAAAATGCTGCAGAGGTGACTTCTGTGTTCAGGCAGGCGGAGACATGAGAAATCTGTCAAAAGATGTAAAAATCATATTTAATTTTTTGTTTGAATGAATGTATTAAATAACATTGCTGAACGCAAATCAATACTTAATGCTATATTTGTAAAGAATGTCATTACAAAATCCTATACCTGTGAATTTGATGTTCTATAATGTTAATTCCTGCAGAGGCGACTCCTGTGTTCAGGCAGGTGGAGACGTGAGAAATCTGTCAAAGGATGTAAAAATCATATTTAATTTTTTGTTTGAATGAATGTATGCATCATTGAAAGTACTTGTTGTCCTTGTCATACATGCATCTGTGAAATAAAATAAAAAGCATTGTTAATGTTTGCATGATTTTAACTGGCATAGATGCAAATATAAGTAAATGCAGTATAAAATGTAAGAAAGTGATTTAAGGGAAATATATTTAAGCGGTTTAAGGATCCTATTCCTTTGAGACAATGAGCAGCAACAGATAAATATGATTACACTGTAAAATCTACCTATTTTGTGATGCATTTTAGCACATTTAATTTAGAAATCTTTAAAATAAATGACTAGTTAAAAAATTAATCACGAACACTAATAACTAAGCATCAACACACGAAAACAATTGCATGAATAATGAAGCCTGAAAACATAAATATAACAGCAATGTAATAATTAAGCAGCAACACTGAAATGTAAGTGCAGTGCAAAATGTACATATGTTTTCATGCATTTTCCCCAAAAAATGTGTTCTATGAATGATCAATGAAGTAATTAATGAACATTAATAGTTGAGCATCAACCCCAAAATGTAAGTCCAGTGATAAATATACATATTTTATGATCTATTTTTTATGAACTTTCTTATTATTAATAATTAATTATTAATTAATGAATGGACATTAGTAATTAATCAATTACTAAATATATTATAAAGAGTTAATCAATAATGTAATCATAAAGTAAAGGTAGTGACAATTGTATACATTTTTTTTTTTATAATTAATAATTACTAAATTAATGTCCATTAAAAATTAATTAATGGGGGGAGTGGCCTGCAGCAGACCTAAGCAGTCGCACCTGTTTGGTGCTCCGTGCCTGCAAGCGCTTATTGCACTTAAAAAGTTAATACAATCACCTCCAAAACTATTTAAACTACCCCAATCACTCTCCTTAAGCTCCTCTGCGCAGAACAATATCAAAACCTCAAATACCGGGAGTCCGGAGCGTGAGGCCTAAGGCGGTGGCCTACCCTGCGCAAAGGATCCGACCTACTTCTCTCCTAACTGAGATCCGCCTGGCCTGTCGGTGGTATCCCCACTCTTCTTTGGCTGAGGTCGGCGAGGACTGATGGCATTGGGGAGACCCTACACTGGGGGAGGAGGAGCGGCGACTGAGATCTGGAGCGGGTGCCATCTTCTGAGACTCACCGGGGCCCGGAGAGGTGCGACAAAGGGACAGAGCTCCCTAAGCGGTGCCTGGTGGGTGGCAGGAGTGTGAGAGCCAGGGCCTGCTGGGACGCCCAGATCCCCTGCACGGAGATTAGCCAGATCCCCCCGACCAATGCCTACCTGATTACAACTACTGGAAGTGGGGTGATTCTCTCTGGTCTCCTTCCTGGGAAGACCAGATCAGCTTGGCACTAGCTGGAGGAACTTCAGAGTAGGTGGGGAGAGCAGGATAGCCCCAGTGTAGGCTGATTAATATTGAGCCCAGGGGAAACTACACCACAGGCCTCCCCCACTTCAGAGACTTTTAGAGACTGTTGGGATATACCCCTATAAAGTTACTCCAGCGCATCCAGACCCCACAATTTACTTCATCATTATAAATGATCCCATAAAGGGATCTAAAGCTTATAAGCATTTACTGAAAGGGGCACTATGAAAAGAGTGAGCAAGGGGTAAAGGAGGAGAGGTTTCCAGGAGACATTTATTGTGGAACTGGAAGATCTAGTTCAGAGTCTGCCCCATTGGCACTCTCAAAGTTTATAGAACTTTTGACTGCATAGCAGTGTGCTTTAATGTGTATCAAAAGCTATAGCAAACGTTTTACAAGAGGCAAAGGGTACTCTCATTCCCCTTTGGGGAAGCTGAGCTGAATACGGCACAGCTCAAAAAAAGCTTCTACAGTCCATCAAAACAACTTGATGCAGCGGATGCCACTCCTCAGACTGATATAAACAACTCCTGAACAGCACCACCACCACCTAGTGGCTAAAGTTTAAAACTATGTCTCCATTGATTCCAGATAAATTCACCAGGAACTGGAGCCTCAAAAAGAGATGCCTGCCTTTACAATTTTACTTATCTTCAGGATTCTCATGATCTGGACTACAAATTATCCTAAAGTTGACAAATAGCCTCTCATAACCAAACTCGGCAAGAGCAACGGAATTAAGTAAAGCTGCAAGAGCATCCCTTTCCAACCCTAAAATAAAGGCTCTGGACAATACAGAAGTACCACTTTTAAAAGTTTTGTGAGACTTAGGGGGGGGGGGGGGGCGGAGCTGGCGTCCAAGGGAGTAAGACATGTTAGGACAGAGCTCCGCAATTCCAGCTGCCTTCTGGGGTTATTATCGCCCAAAGCATACAGGATTCCCCTAATTTCATCTGGGGACAACTGGGGTAACCCCCCACCCCCCAAGGGATACCCCAAGTGATCGGACGCGGCAACTACTGGAGATTTTTTTGCAGCCCAAAAAATTATTGAGCTAAAAGATGTAAATGCTATCCTACAGGAGGTTTTGACTAGCATGGCTGCAGTTATCAATCTTCTGCTTGAGTACAACTTTTGATCTTACCTGCTAGCTGTGATGCAGTATCTCTAACCATATATCTCTAAGCCGTTAACAAGCAACTGTAACAGAAGGAGGATATTGAAAGCTCTCTTGAACACGTGAATCTTAACCCTAAACCATGAAGAAAAGCAAGAGGGGCCCCTCTGCAAAAGGCATTTAGGTGGCTTAAGGTGGCCAAACCCACGTCCCAAATAGACTCTGCCTCTGATCGCTCGGATTCTTCAGACCAAGAAGACACCTCTAAAAAAGCAATGCAACATATTGATCTTTCTCCTAGATCAATAGCAACTATTGAACAACTTTTAACTAAAGCGATAGAACGATTGTGGAAAGATCTGAAGGAGATGGGGCAAAGGACCCAACTATTAGAAGAAATAGTGGACTTGAGAGGCACATCAGCATGATCGGTCTTCCATAGAACAAAACACATTTAACATCATGGAGCTGACAGACAAAATTTAGGATTTGGAAAAGTACCAAGAGCCGTTCAGGATTTAACGGCATATCTGAAAGAGACCTTTGCAGCTATACTTCCTGATCAGGCAGAAACTATGCTTGAGATTGAGCGAGCTCACAGAGCTCTTGGAGGTACGAGAAATCCCGAGGCCCCCAAGGACGTTTTGTAAGATTTCTTAGACAACAGGCTAGGGATCTCCTACTTTCAGAGACCAGGAAAATGCAGTCTATCAAAGGCCCTGATAACTCCAACCCGCAAGTCTACTCAGATTTGTCACCCAACACGCTGGGCAGACGGAGACAGATGAAACCTGCTTTAGCAATTCTTCAACAGCATAAAGTACAGTATCGTTGGAACTACCCCTTTGCCCTCACCTTTAACTATCAAGGTACTGCACATACCCCCCGCACACTGGAAGACTGCCTGGCTGTATTACGCCATCTTCGTCTCTGCCCAGCAGAAATATTGGTGGAGGATTAAGACCGACCTCCTCCGCCTCCTATTCCAAAAAGACAATGGACACTAGTAGGCTCACAACCTCAAAAAGAGAATTCACTTCCTCCTAGAACTCCCAGAGACAAGAGCTTGATCCGTAAGAGCCAGACCATTTACAGCCCATAGCGCAAAGGAAATTCTAGACTTACTGCTGACACTTCGACTGCTGAATACTGTAGCTTTAGTACTTAAGATTGATGTTGCTCCCACTGTATATATGAATGATAAAACTTTACATGGTGCAATACTAATGCTGTATCTTTATGCTTCTTTCCATGTTGACAGTGATCTGACTTTACAGCACCTGCAGATGTCCTCCGGGCCTTCCCCCGTCCTGATTCCCTTTGGGAACTCCAAAAGCAGGTAGGAGAAAATTACTCACACACATAGACTCTAAATTAAGATGAGTGAATCGGAATACACATTTATTACCCATAATGTGAAAGGGTTTAACTCCCCCTTCAAGAGACGGAAAGCTTTTCGGTACTATAGACAGTTCAAGCCCTCACAAACACATTTTCTTCATAAGGATTATCCTGTAGTATAGATGGCCACCCAACCCACGAAGAAAGCGTGGCCACCCAACCCACGAAGAAAGCTGGGTCAGCAGTTTTCATACACAAAAATGTCCTGTTCAAACTAGAACATAGCATTATAGCTGGAATAGTCTTGGGTTATAAAATCTCATTAATCTCCCTTTACTCACACACAACTTCACCTCACAAAACCCTGATCAAGTTATTGAAGGATCTAGAATCATTAGATTTAGGCAGGCTGGTTATTGGGGGGACTTTAATCTTACTTTTAATTTAGCAATAGATCGATCAGGGGACCACCCAGGAAACTACATTTTCCAATAAACTTGATCAAATTAACCTGCAATTGACAAGAATGAGCTTAGTAGATGCCTGGAGGGGCTTTCATCCAGACCGTAGGGAATATTACTCGCCTGCACATGCCACTTTTTTGAGGATCGATACGTTTCTAGCAGAGATGTCGCGAACAGTTCGCCCGCAGACTATTCGCGGCGATTTTGGCATGTTCGCGTTCGCATCGGACGGCGAACACATGCGCTTTTCGGTTCGCCTCCTATTCTTTATCATTGAGGAAACTTTGACCCTGCACCTCACAGTCAGCAGACACATTCCAGCCAATGAGCAGCATACGCTCCCTTCCAGGGCCTTCCATCTGAAGGACAGCATACATTTTAGAATCATTCTGAAGCTGCATTCGTTGTGAGAGGACAGATAGTGTAGCTGCTGGAGATTTAATAGGGAAATAGATAGCCAGACTGTGTATTTAGCTTCCACTACAGACCTGAAGGACTAAATCTAATTTCAGTTGCCTGCCTGTGTCAGGCTCACAGCTTATATTGTGCTCAGTGAAATAAAACAACACTTTTTTGACTGTAATAGATTGAATAGCAATTGCCTGCCTACAAGAGTGTGTGTGAAGCCTATTGCATCTACTCTGCTAACTTTTGCCAGTGCACAGTGATACGTCATATCTGGTGCAACCGTAGTGCACAGTGACATAAAACAACACTTTTTTGACTGTAATAGATTGAATAGCAATTGCCTGCCTACAGGCGTGTGTGTGAAGCCTATTGCATCGACTCTGCCAACTTTTGCCAGTGCACAGTGACACTCATATCTGGTGGCACCAAATTTGAAGTAGAAGGTCCGACCAAGCATCTTTTTCCATCTCCCTGTTCCAAAAATCAATGCCATATACACGTCCCCTAATAGTGGACGTAACAGGGATTAAACCGATAGGAATAGTACTACTTAACAGTACACACCTTATAATAACGCAGACAGAGGCAACGCAGAGAGAGGAGTCTGAAGAAGAGGACTCAGAGGAGGAAGGTGGCTTTGAGGAGGTGGAAGACCAAACACAGCAGGCGTCCCAGGGGGCTTGTTGTCACCTTTCGGGGACCCTTGGTGGCTGGGTGGAGGAAGAGACCTTCAATGACATCAGTGAGGACAAGGAACGGGACATGGCTAGCTTGGTATCCAACCTTGTGCAAATGGGGAGTTTGCGGTTGTGCAAAGGGACTGTTTGCGGTTGTTTGCAGTACATTAAACGGGGAGATTGGTCTGTTACTGTGATGCGGGTGTAACCCTTACACTACCTGGTCGATACAACATCATACCTGATGTTTTAAAGCATGTTATTCCAAACAATTTAGGAATGTTAGGTGATTTATGCCCTTTATGGCTTAAAACCAGACTCTGCATCAACTATGTAATTTTCCGTGGGAATTTTGCCATGGATCCCCCTCCGGCATGCCACAGTCCAGGTGTTAGTCCCCTTGAAACAACTTTCCCATCACTATTGTGGCCAGAAAGAGTCCCTGTGGGCTTTGAAATTCGCCTGCTCATTGAAGTCTATGGCGGTTCGCCGGGTTCGCCCGTTCGCGAACATTTGATGGAAGTCCGCGTCCGCTGTTCGCGAACCTAAAATTTGATGTTTGCGACATCACTAGTTTCTAGTGGACTTCCTCCTTTTTGATGGCGTCCGAGAGTCTGACATTGACCTCTGCCCCTGGTCTGATCATGCTATAGTGGCTGTTAAATTAACTCTTGGGCCTAGCTTGACCCCTTTTAGGAGCTGGAGGATTAATGAACATCTGTTGTCTGATCCCAATAGTTTATATTTTGAATGGAATAGCTCTCTGGGGACGGGGAACGTTGGCTCTGGAAAGCCCATAAGGCTTATATAAGGGCTCCTGCATTAAACTTACCTCTTTACATCGAAAATCCCTTAAACAAAAATAGTCTGAGCTGACAGCTACCCTTTACAACCTGGAAAAAATCAATCAGCAGCACCCAGCTCCTAAGCTACGTAAACAAATTGATAAAATTAGGTTAGAGTTGGATGGGGTACTACAGGGGCGGCCCGTCCATTGGGACGTCAGGGCAAACGCCCCCCCCAAATATTTTCGTGACCCTGCAATAAAAAACACAACAATGTATTAGTAATAACCCAAAAACAATTAAATATAAGGTGTACATCATCATTCAAGTCTTAATACAGTAATAAAATGAAGTAAAGTTAGTAAACTATTCCCAGGGACACTGTCACTTTAAGATAACCCCTTGCGCTACATTAACTAATGCTGCTGTGTATCTATTGTAGCCCCCTGCACCCTGTGTGATCATATTACACTAGTAAAGTACACTAACATTTAGACTCTTATCTTCAATGAGGCCTGGCCTGGCCCCCTGACCGTTAATGCATGCCGCCCACCATCACAGTGACGATATGCATGGGCGGTCATAAATGTATCAATTTAATGACTGACAGTCTTCCATCATTGACCAATCAATGATGGAAGGTTGTACAGTTGCTAAGAGAACATTGTAAACCCACCCAGACCGTTAGCCCTGATCGCCCGCCAGCTAATAGGGCCTCGAGTTTACTTTTTAAATTGACTGATACAGTGAATAAAACCACCAGTTGCCTGTCCCTTCCCCCTTTCTGTTTCCTGACCCTGGTCACGCTGAGACTGAGAGACCTCCCTGGTTGAAACTACTCACATCTGCTCTGCTGCCTGCCTAACAGTAAGTCTACCTGGCACCTGCCCTGCCCCTAGCCAAACCAAACCCCTAGTAGCCCCTAATAAAAGGTAGGGGTGACCAGTTACCCCACTATGCCTGCCTGGCCTGCCACCTACCCAGCCACCCACCAACTTACCTACCACCGACGACCCTAGGCCTGCAATGCCTGGTGCCACCCCCAGCCATCACCCCCATGTGGCCTGTGCCACCCCCGATCAGGCCTGCCCTATGCGATGCCACCGCCCGATTACCCCTATCACGGGATCGGGGTAGTCGGGTGGTGAGCGGGGTGGCACAGGCCCACATGGGGGTGATCGGATCACCCCCTTGATGAGGCCTGTGCCACCCCTGATCACCTCCATGTCGCCTGTGCCACCCCCGAGGCCCGATCACCACCACCCCGATGTGGCCTATGCTATGCCACCGCCCGATTACCCCGATCACGGTGATCGGGGTATTCGGGCGTTGAGCGGGGTTGCACAGGCCACATGGGGGTGGATGTTCACCCCCATGAGGCCTGTGCCACCCCTGATCGTGGCCTACGCGGCCACTGACCGACCGATGGGCGCCTGAGCGTGACCGACCCCACCCTGATCCAACTACCTACCTAGCACCGCCCCCCCCCTATTTTTATTCCATTTTTAGAAGTAACAGGCATGTGCATGTGCCTGTCACTTTTAAAGATAAAATAAAAATAAGGTAAGGGAAAAACAATACAGTAAAAACATTATTACAATTATACAAATAAAGTAAACAGCTTTAAACAAACAATAATAAAAATAAAATAAACAACAGCACATACTTACCTGTCAAATAGACCCCTCCCAGCGTTGGCCTTCTGTCCTCTATGACCTGGATAGTCATAATAATCCAATGTTGATTGAAGCCCATGTCATAAAATCCAATGTTGATTGAAGCCCATGTCAAATAAATAATCCAATGTTGATTGAAGCCACTGGTCAAATAAATAATCCAATGTTGATTGAAGCCACTGGTCAAATAATCCAATGTTGATTGAAGCCACTGATCAAATAAATAATCCAATCTTGATTGAAGCCATTGTCCAAAAATTATCCAATCTTGATTAAAGCCATTGTCCATTCATCCATTCTGGCCCATTGAAAGAGGCCTCCACCAAAAAAAAAACGACGCTCTAAAAAAAACAAAACAACAAACTAAAAGAGTTCCTCCTACAAGGAGCCCCACCCGCGATTAATTGATTTTTTCCCACGGTCTGCTTTATATACAAATTTTTGAAGGACTCTGATTGGCTGAAATTTTTGATTGACATCGATTTCAACCAATGAGAGTCTTTAAAAAATTAGCAAATCAGCAAGCAGGTATGGAAGCCTGTAAGGGAAAAAAAGGTTAGTGTGAACTTGTTTGACCCTGTATGTATTATACATATTACAGGGCTATTTATGTGATATACATGTTACAGGATAATATCCTGTAACATGTATAGCCAAAAAATAGCACTGTAATATGTATAAAAAATAATGTGTAATAGAAATACATGAACAATATAATAAAATAAGTAATAAAGTACATCAATTAATCAAATAATAAATATCAATTAATATATATTGTTTTATGTATATGTTTATGTATATTTATGTGTATTTTTTATGTGTGTGTGTGTGATATATATATATATATATATTTATATATATATATATATATATATATATATATATATATATTTATATATATATATATTTATATATATATATTTATATATATTTATATATATTGATATATATATATATTGATATATATATATATATATATATATATATATATATATATTGATTGATATATTGATTGATATATATATATATATATATATATTTATATATTGATTGATTTATATATTGATTATTATTTGATATATATATATATGTATATTGAGTTATATATATATATATATATATATATTTATATATTGATTGATTTATATATTGATTATTTATATATATATATATATATATATATATATTTATTTATTGAGATATATTGATATCAATTGATATATATATATCTATATATATATATATATTTTTTGTACAATTTGGGCCTATATGGTCCCAATTTGTTATTTAAGGTTTTTAAGGTGCAGTTGGGGCCTATATGGTCCCACTTTGTTATTTAGGGTTTTTAAGGTGCGGTTGGGGCCTATATGGTCCCAATTTGTTATTTAGGGTTTTTAAGGTGCGGTTGGGGCCTATATGGTCCCAATTTGTTATTTAAGGTTTTTAAGGTGCGGTTGGGGCCTATATGGTCCCAATTTGTTATTTAAGGTTTTTAAGGTGCGGTTGGGGCCTATATGGTCCCAATTTGTTATTTAGGGTTTTTAAGGTGCGGTTGGGGCCTATATGGTCCCAATTTGTTATTTAAGGTTTTTAAGGTGCGGTTGGGGCCTATATGGTCCCAATTTGTTATTTAAGGTTTTTAAGGTGCGGTTGGGGCCTATATGGTCCCAATTTGTTATTTAGGGTTTTTAAGGTGCGGTTGTGGCCTATATGGTCCCAATTTGCTATTTAAGGTTTTTAAGGTGCGGTTGGGGCCTACATGGTCCCAATTTGTTATTTAGGGTTTTTAAGGTGCGCTTGGGGCCTACATGGTCCCAATTTGTTATTTAAGGTTTTTAAGGTGCCGTTGGGGCCTACATGGTCCCAATTTGTTATTTAAGGTTTTTAAGGTGCCGTTGGGGCCTATATGGTCCCAATTTGTTATTTAGGGTTTTTAAGGTGCGGTTGGGGCCTATATGGTCCCAATTTGTTATTTAAGGTTTTTAAGGTGCGGTTGGGGCCTACATGGTCTCAATTTGTTATTTAGGGTTTTTAAGGTGCGGTTGGGGCCTACATGGTCCCAATTTGTTATTTAAGGTTTTTAAGGTGCGGTTGGGGCCTATATGGTCACACTTGGTCTTTCAAGGTTTTAAAAGTTAAGGTTTGGGTCTTGAACGTTCTAATGTTTTTTTTTGTTGTTTTCTATCACTTCCCAGGTGCAAACTATCTGTGGAAGCAGATTTGTTTGGACTCGTTGGTTGACTTACTGGACTTGAATACCCCGAGAAGGAGAGTCAACTGTAGGTGAGTATATGGTCACACTTGGAATTTGAAGGTTTTTAAGGTGCGGTTGGGGCCTATATGGTCACACTTGGTCTTTTAAGGTTTTAAAAGTTAAGGTTTGGGTCTTGAACGTTCTAATGTTTTTTTTGTTGTTTTCTATCACCCCCCAGGTGCAAACTATCTGTGGAAGCAGATTTTTTTGGACTCGTTGGTTGACTTACTGGACGTGAATACCCCGAGAAGGAGAGTCAACTGTTGGTGAGTATTATTGCTTTTAATTTTCTGTCCATGCGTATAGGTGCAAATTTGATGTTGATGTACTCTTGTCACATGAGGGTTTGCAATCTGTAATGTATACCAATGAATTCAACACACTGTTATTTTAAAATAATTTTGTGACATAATATAAATTAATATACCGTGATCTCTTTCTTTTATTGGTATCAGAAATGAATACTATTGACTCTCTACTTGTGAAGCCTTTCGGCACCCTAACCTATGAGGAGAAGGTGGAAGTAAAACGGTTAGGACCTGACCAACCAGAGATAAATCTGCAGCAAATCGCAAGAGATAGAGGGAAGCAATATATCCGTACTTTCAATACTGAATGGTACAAGAAGAACAACTGGCTTTGTGGAAGCGTTTCTAGGAAGGCCTTATATTGTTTCCCATGCATCCTATTTGGTGGTGACGCTGCTTGGACCAAAACTGGAGTGACTGACGTAAAACATCTAGCTGACAAATTGGCGAAACACAAAAGTTCTAAAGCTCCCTTGGATAACAGGATCAAGTTTGAGATGCTTGGACAGGCGAACATTGCAGTTCAACTGGACCAAGGATACCAAGTCAGTATTCAAAAACACAACCAAGAAGTGGCTAAGAACAGGTACATCCTTTCCAAGATAATTGATTGTGTTCGCTTTTGTGGCGCTTTTGAACTGGCATTAAGAGGACACGACGAGAGTGAAACATCGCTAAATCCAGGAGTGTTTCGAGGCCTGGTGGATTTGGTTGGCAGTATCGATAGTGCAATGGAACAGCATTTGAAGACTGCAACTGTGTTTAAGGGCACGTCCAAAACCGTGCAGAATGAGCTACTGGACTGCATGCATGAAGTTATTAAGGAAGTGATTCACCAAGAGCTTAAGGAAGCCCAGTTTGTGGCAATCCAAGCGGATGAAACAACCGATATTTCCGCTAGGACACAGTGCGTTGTAGTCTATCGCTACATTGACAAGAAGCATCAAGTGGTGGAAAGATTTGATGGCTTCACGGAAATGAAATCAACGGATGCAGACTCGATTGCTGTTGTGCTGGAAACACTGAATACTGTTCTCCCAGAGCCAGAAGACAAGAAGAAACTCATAGCTCAAAGCTACGATGGTGCCAGTGTGATGCGTGGAGATCAAGGAGCAGTTCAAAGAAAAATAAAAGACGTGTACCCGAACGCACACTACGTCCATTGCTATGCTCACCAACTGAACCTAATAATGGAGAAAGCAGTTTCAAGGATTGGAAGAGTTCGAGGTTTTTTTTCCAACATAGGCGGCATACCATCTTTTTTTTCACGCTCTCCAAAAAGGACTGGAGTTCTGGATGAGGTAGTTGGTAGAAGACTTCCAAGAGGTGCACCGACACGATGGAACTTCAACGTTAGGACCGTGAATGTCATCTACGAGAACAGAGATGCGCTACTTGAGTGTTTCCAGACAATTGAAGCATGTCTAAACTTTGATCCAACATCTATACGTGAAGCCGCAGGTTTCATTGGAATGCTGGAAGACAGGGAGTTCCTTTACTTCCTTAAATTATTTCATTTAATAATGCCACATGTTGACATCCTCTATAGTCAGCTTCAGAAGCGAGACACGGATACTGTTTATATCAAAAAAGTCACAGAAGACTTTGTCGCCAGCATCCAGAAAATCTGTAATTCTGTTGAAGAGATAGAAGCAAGTTTGCCGAGCGATGTAACAGTCAACAGACGGAGTGCGGAGATCTCAACCTTGAGACAACTTTCAAGAGAGGTATGTGACATAGTGGTGGTTCATGCAAAAGAACGTTTTTCATTTTCAAATCACCTAGTCAGTGCCAAACTTGTTCAAAGTGACTTGTATAAAACCCATGACACTTGCTTTCCAACCCATGCTCTGGAAGACACCGTGCAAGCATATCCAATACTGAAGAAGGAACAATTACGCACTGAGCTGTCACTTCTGTATGGGAAGACAGATTTTCATACTTGCACAAGTGCTGTTGCTCTGCACAAACTTTTACATCAATTTAATCTGCAGAATGATTTCACAGAGACAGTGAAATTATTAAGAATCCTGATTACAACACCGATGACCACTGCAGAATCAGAAAGATGCTTCTCCACATTGAAGAGGATAAAAACCTTTTTAAGAAGCACCATGTCCCTGGAGCGGTTGAATGCATTGGCGATGCTCTCAATGGAAAAGCAACTGATTTCCGAGATCCCAGACTTCAATGAAAAAAACATTGAGAAGCTTTGTTCTTTGAAAGATCGCAGTGCAAAATGTAAATACAAGTGATTGAAGCAAAGAAGAATGCATACCCCCAGGGTGTGCAAAGATAAACTGCGTTAAGCAGCACCACCTCACACTACCAAACATAACTAGTGGTAAGTAAAGTATGAACGGTGTGTGGGTGTGCATATGGAAGGAGCTATGAAAGGTGTGTGCATGGTCAATAACAAGCCTTGGCGTGGTTTGAAGGAATTGGAGGCACTTCCAAGGGTAGCTGTCACTTGTGTACGGGAAGCAAGAATTCCATGTCTGTACAAGTGCTGTTGCTCTGCAGCAACTTTAGCATCATTTTAATCTACATAATTTAACAGAGTGAATGAAGCTATAAGGAATCCTGCTTACAACACCGAAGACTACTAAAGAACCAGAAAGATGCTTCTCCACATTGAAGAGGATAAAAAGGTATTTAAAAAGCACCATGGCCCTGTAGCGGTTGAATGCATTGGTTTGAAGGAATTGGAGGCACCTTCAAGGGTACGTAAAGTTCTCAGAAATGGCACCACCTCACTACCAAAAATAACTAGTGGTAAGTAAAGTATGAATGGTGTGTGGGTGTGCATATTGAAGGAGCTATGAAAGGTGTGTGAATGGTCAGTAACAATTGTTGAAGCCTTGGCGTGGCGTTACTGCTCATATGGTTATCCATATGCTAATTCAACGTGTTTGTTTGACATTGATTATTGTGTTGTCTAAACAGAAGTTAAATGTTGTTGTTTTCTTGAATCCCAAGATCCACTGGTTTGGGCCTATACAGTGCTGATTGGTCTTCTAAGGTATGTTTGGGGCCTATGGTCACACTTGGTCTTCTAAGGTATGTTTGGGGCCTATATAGTTCCACTTGGTCTTCTAATGTATGTTTGGGGCCTATGGTCACACTTGGTCTTCTAAGGTATGTTTGAGGCCTATATGGTCACACTTGGTCTTCTAAGGTATGTTTGGGGCCTATATAGTTCCACTTGGTCTTCTAATGTATGTTTGGGGCCTATGGTCACACTTGGTCTTCTAAGGTATGTTTGGGGCCTATGGTCACACTTGGTCTTCTAAGGTATGTTTGGGGCCTATATAGTTCCACTTGGTCTTCTAATGTATGTTTGGGGCCTATGGTCACACTTGGTCTTCTAAGGTATGTTTGAGGCCTATATGGTCACACTTGGTCTTCTAATGTATGTTTGGGGCCTATATAGTTCCACTTGGTCTTCTAATGTATGTTTGGGGCCTATGGTCACACTTGGTCTTCTAAGGTATGTTTGAGGCCTATAGGGTCAAACTTGGTCTTCTAAGGTATGTTTGGGGCCTATATAGTTCCACTTGGTCTTCTAATGTATGTTTGGGGCCTATGGTCACACTTGGTCTTCTAAGGTATGCTTGAGGCCTATATGGTCACACTTGGTCTTCTAAGGTATGTTTGGGGCCTATATAGTTCCACTTGGTCTTCTAAGGTATGTTTGGGGCCTATGGTCACACTTGGTCTTCTAAGGTATGTTTGAGGCCTATATGGTTCCACTTGGTCTTCTAAGGTATGTTTGAGGCCTATATGGTTCCACTTGGTCTTCTAAGGTATGTTTGGGGCCTATATGGTTCCACTTGGTCGTTTAATGTTTTTTAAGTATGGTTTTGTTCTTGAATGGTCTGATTGATTTGCTTGTTTTCTTTTAACCCCAGGTGCAAACCCTATGTGGCTGCAGATTTGTTTCTACTCGTTGGTCAACTTACTGAACGTGAATACCCTGAGAAGAAGACCCGACTAATGGTATGTGTCACTCCTTTAATTTTTCTGTTAATACGTATAGGTGCAATTATGATATTGCTGTAGTCTTGTCACATGAGTTTTTTCAATCTATATTGTATACCAATGAATTTAACACATTGTTACTTTACTTCTTGACATTTCTGCATTGGTGATCATGTATTTCAATGGGCTTCACAAGTATAAGGTCATTGGGCGGGGCTTATAAAGGTCATCATGATGTCAGGGGAGGGGTTATAAAAATGGGTGTGGTTTGAAAAGGGGGGAGTGGCTATGTTTCGCCCTGTCGCCCCTCCAACTTGAAAAGTCACCAGCCGCCACTGGGGTACTATCTTACTATACAGAGAAGGCTATGAGGAAAATGAGACATTTATATTACTGGAAGGTGAACAAACCGGACAAGATGCTAGCTAGGAGACTAAAGTCTAAGGAAATTCAATCCAGAGTCACTCAGATTAGAAAATCTGACTGTAAAATCTCTTGTAGTCCGAGGGACATTCAAAAAGAGTTTCAGTCCTTCTACTAGCAGATATATACATCTCGAATTCAAACTGAAGTCCGGACCTTGATTCTTTTTTAGGATCTATTAATCTTCCCTCGATAACGGAGCAGCAACTATCTAACTTGAATTTAGACATTACGCAGGAAGAAGTGAGAGCAGTCATCCAGAGTCTCAAAATAGGTAAATCTCCAGGGCCAGATGGTTTCACAAACTTATACTGCAAGAAGTTTGAAACCTTACTTACTCCCCATCTTACGTCCCTTTTCAATGCAATTTTGAAGGGGGAAAGTATGCCCCCAGAGTTAAATCATGCGGATTTGGTGGTATTTCCTAAAGAAGGTAGGGATAATCTTGAAGTGAAGAATTACCGGCCCATATCCCTATTAAACGGGGACGTTAAAATATTAGCTAAAATTATGGCAATGCGGATATCCAGATTTTTACCTGAAATTATACACAAAGACCAGGCAGGCTTTATACCTTACAGGCAGGCGGGGGACAATGTCAGACATATTCTGAATATCAAAAAATGTAGCGCACAAATCAAATTCTCCAATGTGCCTATTGGCCCTAGATATTGAAAAAGCCTTCAACACAGTTGAATTGCCATATCTTTTTAAGGTGCTTGACAAGTTTGGCTTTAAGGGTCGTTTCTTTATTTTACTTAAAACGTACTACGAATCCCCACTAGCTAATCTGAGGTTGCTGGGCGAGCACAGGGCCCAGATCCAAATCCAAAGAGGTACGCGGCAGGGATGCCCACTCTCGCCCCTAATATTTGCCCTTGCCGTAGAGCCACTGGCACAGGCAATTCGATCGGATAAGAGGATTCAAGGGTTTCAGGTAGGATTGCAACATTACAAATGCTCTCTCTTCGCTGATGATATCCTATGTTCTCTAACTAATCCCATGTCATCACTACCAGCACTTATGTCGGTTATAGATAAATTTAGTAGAGTTCCGGGACTTAAACTAAATCTAGAAAAATTAGAGGCCCTAAGCTTGGGCATGACTCAGAACGATCTAGAATATCTGAAATCTATATATGCCTTTACATGGCCTGCCCGACATATAAAATATCTAGGAGTTAACATTACACCCAAGCTATCGGATCTATGCAAGGCAAATTACCCCTCTATGTATAAAAAATTGAACAATGACATGTTGAAATGGAGGAAATACCCGCTTTCGTGGACTGGCCGTAGAGCAGCAACCAAAATGACTATACTTCCTAAGATCTTGTATCTCTTCAGATCTCTCCCTATACCGATTTCCCTGAAAGAGCTGGACTGGTTTCAATCTAATATATTCAGATTTATTTGGAAAAATAAAACGCCCCGTATTTCTAGAAAAATAATGTACAGGCACAAGAATGAGGGGGGACTCTTGTGGCCAAACTTGCGGTACTATTTTAAAGCGGCGCGATTAGCTCAGTTTCCCCTAGCTCACTCCACCACCCATCAGCCAAGTTGGGTGTTCTTGGAGCATCAGCAAATGTTTCCCCATAGCTGGGAGATGCTACTCTGGGTCCCTGAGGGGTTGAGTCCATTTAAGACTCACCAAAACCCTATAATACACTTAACTCTAACCTCCTGGAAGTGGGCTAGGTCCAAAAATAGGTTAGATGTAGATTCATCCCCTCTTGGTGTCGGTTCTCTCTTTTCCTGAAATTTTGGCAGACTCAAGCTTAATATCTAAACACTGGTGGACCTCTAGAGGTTTGGACAGGTTAGGTTCTTAGTTCACTGAAGGTCGCCTAATGACTTTTGATCAGTTCAACGAAAAATATACCCTGCCTCCAAAGGAGTTTTATAATTCTCTAAAAATAGGAAGCAGGGCCAGTGAGTTGCTTAAAAGATTTGGGCCCCCGAAATCTTCTTGGATCTCTGTAACATGTAAGACCCTCCCACTTGCTAGAGGAATAGTGGGATCATTGTATGATATATTTGGAAAAGTCAAAGTTAATGAGAAAACAACATTTATTTGTAGATGGGAAAGAGACCTAGGGGAGGAATGGGAAAGGAAAAAATGGGAAAAATCGTGCTTAAATTTAAGCAAGGGATCCTTCAATTATGCCCACTTAGAAACATCTATTAAAATCCTTCAGAGGATATATTGTACCCCTGCTAAACTCTAATTGTAAGGAATTATATTACTGAATTTTAGTCCAAAGTGGAAGAACAGATGACTTTCTATGCAATCTAATATGAAAGCTAGGTAAGAAATTACTGAAAAATAGTTAACTCTATCTTAAATTTTTGCTGTGTTTGTTGGTCCAGCTTTGTTAGAGAATCAAATGTTTTTAAATGTACAGCCTTTATGTCTGTTTCTTCTCTTTTTTCTTTTTTTCTCCTTTTCTTTCTTGTTATTTCTTTCTTTCTTTCTTTTTTTGTTGTTTTTGAGTTATTGTTGTTTAATAATAATCAAAAATACAAAATGGAAAGGATATGCTAATGTACTAAATATAAGGCATTTATGTTAATGAAAATCTGGAATGTCAGTTCTAGCTCTTGTCTAACATGTTGAAACATTGTGTATACCTTTCAATAAAATTATTTGAAAAAAAAAAAAAATGAATCAATCAATAATAAACATATTTGAAATGGTTAATGATCAATATCGTGCTAAAGTACAGGTGTTATGGACTGAAATCTGTATAAAATGCATTTATGTTTGTGTCCTACTTATATACCTTATCTTTGCAGTATTATCACGTAACCAAAGTTTTATTAATATTGCTGAAACATTGGGAACTCTAAGATGGAGGATTCATCACTTCCACATGCAAGATGTCGGTAACATCATATCCTGACAGCAGTAAGATGGCATTCATATCCGTGACCAAATAAGGATGTGAGCCCCACCACCTTCCGGGGCCAATCAGAGGTTTCACTTAAACTGGCCATAATGACATCAGATCCGAAACCTAATAAGGATATGTGCCCCGCCGCCTTCCGGAACCAATCAGAGGCCTTACTTAGACTGGTGTTCACCAAGATGCAACATTTTATCTGATTATTAAAAATGTTATAAATATGACAGCTGATTTTAATAAAGGAAGGGGCGCGAAGAGAAAGCTTTATACCATATTATATTATTTCTCTAAGGTGTGCACACTATCTGTATATTGGTAATGTGGCCCGGGACAGATATCTCCGAGAACTATTTTGGTTTTCTCCAAAACACAGGTACTGCAAAATGTAGTAATGTCATTTATTTTTTTATTAATATTTTTTTAATTAATAAATAATTAATTAATTTACTTTACCTATTTATAATAAATATCCAGCAATCAATATCCTGAAGAGCTAACAATCTCTTTGGATTTTCCGGCAGCAGAAAATGTCCAGTCAGACAGTGTCAGCAGTGTGGCAAGTGTGCCCTATGTATAGGCTGCGTGCGCGAGCCAGAACCATTAGTTTAGGCGGGAAAGCCGCCATTTCAGATACGTTATTGTGTCAATTGTCATAAAATGGCGGCGATTATGTATGGGTTTTCGCGCACCTGAAGAATTTTCCATCTTTAGTAACAGTCCGTTGCAGTACGTTGTACGTGCCTTGTCAAACTGCTACGTGTCTAGCTATGTTTTCCGCGCTTCACGGGCGTGTAGCCTCGTTTTTAATTTTTCGGCCTCCCATTTCTTTCCTTGCTTAGGCGATTTTTGATTGGCGAAAATCATCTAAATCGAGTTAAATTTGCAATCCAGCTCACTCACAGACGTCCTGGCTGTTGCCCCATGCTCTGAGTGATGTGTTTGTATTTTTTTTCGGGTGTATTTAGTGTGTTTTTACTGGTTTTTGGTTTGTGCCTCTCGGCCGCTAAGTTCGTATTTTTACAATTCGTATTTTGTTTTTGTGTTCCGACTCGTATTTGGAGTTGCGGTCGTCATGGTTGATCGGCTAAGTGCTGCAAGTTTTGTCCGGTGGTGTGTGGCGCCGTAGGAGTAAGTGCTGCGACTTGAGGTTTGTGTGTGGGAGTTTTGTGGGTTTGTTTGAAGGAGTAAATCGCTGCGAGTTAAGGTGTGTGTGGGAGTTTTGTATGGTGTTTTAAGGCGCCATAGGGAAAGTGCTGGGAGTTAACAATGCAGGGTTGTGTTGTTAGTGTTTTGAGTACAAAGTGCTGCGAGTTAAGGATTATGCAGGGTTGTGTTGTTCCAAAGTAATGCTCCTTAAAGCCTCCACCTTCCGCAAATGCGGCCCCTCACTTCAATCCTATCTAATATACAATAAATCCTATCTATCTAAAATACATCCCCCAATCTATCTAATATACAATAAATCCTATCTATCTAAAACACATACCCCTATCTAACATACAATAAATACTATATAATATAAAATAAATCCTATCTAAAATTCATACCCCTATCTAACATACAATAAATACTATCTATCTAAAATACATACCCCTATCTAACATACAATAAATACTATATAATATATAATAAATCCTAACTATCTAAAATACATATCCCTATCCTCCTACAGAGTTTTCCAGAAGAAAATTGTCAATGGCAGCTTCTGATTGCCTGAAAACGCTGTCTATCAAATTCAGCCAATCAGAAGGCGTCAATGTGTGAGTCAATCAGAATGGGATACACCCCAAAATTCCATTCTGATTGGATAATGCACCTGTCAATCTTTATTTAAACCAATCAGAAGGCTTTATTGCCATCAGCCAATCACAATGGGATACACTACCACTTGGCGATTAGCTGAAGACATCTGCGCTTTCTCATTGGCTGTAATACTGATTGACATTGACAACAGCCAATTAGAAGTGCAATTCCCTTCAGCCAATCACTAAGTGGGGGTGTATCCCATTGTGATTGGCTACTGTCACTGCAACCAATCAGAATGCGCAGATGCTTCCAGCCAATCACCCTGTGGGGGTGTATTCCATTGTGATATTAGGGGGTAGGTAGGTAGTGTAGGTAGGTAGTGCTTATGGGGGTCTGTATTGACCCCCATGAATGACAGGGTAAATTAGGGGTTTATGGGTGTCTGTATTGACCCCCATGCGTTACAGGGTTAATTAAGGTTTTATGGGGGTCTGGATTGACCCCCATGAGTGACAGGGTTAATTAAGTGCTTATGGGGGTCTGTATTGACCCCCATGAGTGACAGGGTTAGTTAGAAATTTATGGGGTCTGTATTGACCCCCATGAATGAGGGGTTTAATTAAGTGCTTATGGGGGTCTGTATTGACCCCCATGCGGGACAGGGTTAATTACGGGTTTATGAGGATCTGGATTGACCCCCATGAGTGACTGGGTTAATTAATTCCTTTTGGGTGTCTGTGTTGACCCCCATGCGTGACAGGGTTAATTAAGTGCTTATGGGGGTCTGTATTGACCACCATGAGTGACCGGGTTCATTAAGTGCTTATGGGGGTCTGTATTGACTTCCATGAGTGACCGGGTTCATTAAGTGCTTATGAGGGGTCTGTATTGATCCCCATGAGTGATAGGGTTAGTTAGAGATTTATGGGGTCTGTATTAACCCCATGAATGAGGGGTTTAATTAAGTGCTTATGGCGGTCTGTATTGACCCCCATGCGGGACAGGGTTAATTACGGGTTTATGGGGGTCTGGATTGACCCCCATGAGTGACAGGGTTAATTAGGGTTTTATGGGGGTCTGGATTGACCTCCATGAGTGACAGGGTTAATTAAGTGCTAATGGGGGTCTGTGTTGACCCCCATGCATGACAGGGTTAATTAAGTGCTTATGGGGGTCTATATTGACCCCCATGAGTGACCGGGTTAATTAAGTGCTTATGGGGGTCTGTATTGACCCCCATGAGTGACAGGGTTAGTTAGAGATTTATGGGGGTCTGTATTGACCCCCATGAATGAGGGGTTTAATTAAGTGCTTATGGGGGTCTGTATTGACTTCCATGAGTGACCGGGTTCATTAAGTGCTTATGATGGGTCTGTATTGATCCCCATGAGTGATAGGGTTAGTTAGAGATTTATGGGGTCTGTATTAACCCCATGAATGAGGGGTTTAATTAAGTGCTTATGGCGGTCTGTATTGACCCCCATGCGGGACAGGGTTAATTACGGGTTTATGGGGGTCTGGATTGACCCCCATGAGTGACAGGGTTAATTAAGGTTTTATGGGGGTCTGGATTGACCTCCATGAGTGACAGGGTTAATTAAGTGCTTATGGGGGTCTGTGTTGACCCCCATGCATGACAGGGTTAATTAAGTGCTTATGGGGGTCTATATTGACCCCCATGAGTGACCGGGTTAATTAAGTGCTTATGGGGGTCTGTATTGACCCCCATGAGTGACAGGGTTAGTTAGAGATTTATGGGGGTCTGTATTGACCCCCATGAATGAAGGGTTTAATTAAGTGCTTATCGGGGTCTGTATTGACCCCCATGCGGGACAGGGTTAATTACGGGTCTATGGGGGTCTGGATTGACCCCCATGAGTGACCGGGTTAATAAAGTGCTTATGGGGATCTGTATTGACACCCATGAGTGCCAAGGTTATTTATTGGCTTATGGGGGTCTGTATTGACACCCATGAGTGACAGGGTAAATTAGGGGTTTATGGGTGTCTGTATTGACCCCCATGAGTGACGGGGTTAATTAAGTGCTTATGGGGGTCTGTGTTGACCTCCATGTGTGACAGGGTTAATTAAGGTTTTATGGGGGTCTGGATTGACCTCCATGAGTGACAGGGTTAATTAAGTGCTTATGGGGGTCTGTATTGACCCCCATGCATGACAGGGTTAATTAAGTGCTTATGGGGGTCTGTATTGACCCCCATGAGTGACCGGGTTAATTAAGTGCTTATGGGGGTCCGTATTGACCCCCATGAGTGACAGGGATAGTTAGAGATTTATGGGGTCTGTATTGACCCCCATGAATGAGGGGTTTAATTAAGTGCTTATGGGGGACTGTATTGACCCCCATGTGTGACAGGGTTAATTAAGGTTTTATGGGGGTCTGGATTGACCTCCATGAGTGACAGGGTTAATTAAGTGCTTATGGGGGTCTGTGTTGACCCCCATGAGTGACCGGGTTAATTAAGTGCTTATGGGGGTCTGTATTGACCCCCATGAGTGATAGGGTTAGTTAGAGATTTATGGGGGTCTGTATTGACCCCCATGAATGAGGGGTTTAATTAAGTGCTTATCGGGGTCTGTATTGACCCCCATGCAGGACAGGGTTAATTACGGGTCTATGGGGGTCTGGATTGACCCCCATGAGTGACCGGGTTAATTAAGTGCTTATGGGGATCTGTATTGACACCCATGAGTGCCAGGGTTATTTATTGGCTTATGGGGGTCTGTATTGACCCCCATGAGTGACAGGGTAAATTAGGGGTTTATGGGTGTCTGTATTGACCCCCATGAGTGATGGGGTTAATTAAGTGCCTATGGGGGTCTGTGTTGACCTCCATGCGTGACAGGGTTAATTAAGGGGTAATGGGGGTCTGTATTTACCCCCATGCGTGACATGGTTAATTAATAAAGAGGGCATTCAAGGCTATCCTAGATAACTAGCAAGGAATATTGATCCAGGGAGAAATTTGATCGCCAGTTTCTGGGGTCAGGAAGGAATTTTGCTTTTTTTTCCCCTTATGAGACAATTGGCAAAGTTTCAATGGGGTTTTTTTTTCTGTTTGCTTTCCTCTGGATCAATTAACAATTAACAATAATAATAAATAGTCCACATTAAAAAGATCAATAGAGATCTAAAAAGGTTGAACTTGATGGACTAACTCTTTATTCATCCTCCAATACTATACTATTAATAATTATTTAATCAATAATGTAATTAATAACTAATCCGCATATTGCAGATCAGAGGAGATCTTAACAGGTTGAACTTGATGGACTAAAAGTCTTTTTTCAACCTTAATTACTATGTAACTATGTAACTATGTAAGTGCTTATGGGGGTCTGTAATGACCCCCATGCATGACAGGGTTAATTAAGTGCTTATGGGGGTCTGTATTGACCCCCATGAGTGACAGGGTTAGTTAGAGATTTATGGGTTTCTGTATTGACCCCCATGAATGAGGGATTTAATTAAGTGCTTATCTGGGTCTGTATTGACCCCCATGCGGGACAGGGTTAATTACGGGTCTATGGGGGTCTGGATTGACCCCCATGAGTGACCGGGTTAATTAAGTGCTTATGGGGATCTGTATTGACACCCATGAGTGCCAGGGTTATTTATTGGCTTATGGGGGTCTGTATTGACCCCCATGAGTGACAGGGTAAATTAGGGGTTTATGGGTGTCTGTATTGACCCCCATGAGTGATGGGGTTAATTAAGTGCTTATGGGGGTCTGTGTTGACCTCCATGCGTGACAGGGTTAATTAAGGGGTAATGGGGGTCTGTATTTACCCCCATGCGTGACATGGTTAATTAATAAAGAGGGCATTCAAGGCTATCCTAGATAACTAGCAAGGAATATTGATCCAGGGAGAAATTTGATCGCCAGTTTCTGGGGTCAGGAAGGAATTTTGCTTTTTTTTTCCCTTATGAGACAATTGGCAAAGTTTCAATGGGGTTTTTTTTTCTGTTTGCCTTCCTCTGGATCAATTAACAATTAACAATAATAATAAATAGTCCACATTAAAAAGATCAATAGAGATATAAAAAGGTTGAACTTGATGGACTAACTCTTTATTCATCCTCCAATACTATACTATTAATAATTATTTAATCAATAATGTAATTAATAACTAATCCGCATATTGCAGATCAGAGGAGATCTTAACAGGTTGAACTTGATGGACTAAAAGTCTTTTTTCAACCTTAATTACTATGTAACTATGTAACTATGTAAGTGCTTATGGGGGTCTGTAATGACCCCCATGCATGACAGGGTTAATTAAGTGCTTATGGGGGTCTGTATTGACCCCCATGAGTGACAGGGTTAATTAAGGGTTTATGGGGGTCTGGATTCACCCACATGAGTGACCAGGATAATTAAGTGTGTTTGGGTGTCTGTATTGACACCCATGCGGGACAGTGTTAATTAAGTGCTTATGGGGATCTGTATTGACCCACATGAGTGACAGGGTTAATTAATGTATTATGGGGGTCTGTATTGAACCCCATGATTGCCAGGGTTATTTATTGGTTTATGGGGGTCTGTATTGACCCCCATGAGTGACAGGTTAAATTAGGGGTTTATGGGTGTCTGTATTGACCCTCATGAGTGACGGGGTCATTAAGTGCTTATGGGGGTCTGTATTGACCCCCATGAGTGATGGGGTTAATTAAGTGCTTATGGGGGACTGTATTGACCCCCATGCGTGACAGGGTTAATTAAGGTTTTATGGGGGTCTGTATTGACCCCCATGCGTGACAGGATTAATTAAGTGCTTATGGGGGTCTGTATTGACCCCCATGAGTGACAGGGTTAATTAAGGGTTTATGGGGGTCTGGATTCACCCACAGGAGTGACCGGTATAATTAAGTGCGTTTGGGGGTCTGTATTGACCCCCATGAGTGACAGGGTTAAATAAGTGCTTATGGGGGTCTGTATTGACACTCATGCGTGACAGGGTTAATTAAGTGCTAATGGGGGTCTGTATGGACCCCCATGCGGGACAGGGTTAATTAAGGTTTATGGGGGTCTGAATTGACCCCCATGAGTGACCAGGTTCATTAAGTGCTTATGGGGGTCTGTATTGACCCCCATGAGTGATGGGGTTAATTAAGTGCTTATGGGGGACTGTATTGACCCCCATGCGTGACAGGGTTAATTAAGGTTTTATGGGGGTCTGTATTGACCCCCATGCGTGACAGGATTAATTAAGTGCTTATGGGGGTCTGTATTGACCCCCATGAGTGACAGGGTTAATTAAGGGTTTATGGGGGTCTGGATTCACCCACAGGAGTGACCGGTATAATTAAGTGCGTTTGGGGGTCTGTATTGACCCCCATGAGTGACAGGGTTAAATAAGTGCTTATGGGGGTCTGTATTGACACTCATGCGTGACAGGGTTAATTAAGTGCTAATGGGGGTCTGTATGGACCCCCATGCGGGACAGGGTTAATTAAGGTTTATGGGGGTCTGTATTGACCCCCATGAGTGCCAGGGTTATTTATTGGCTTATGGGGGTCTGTATTGACCCCCATGAGTGATAATGTAAATTAGGGGTTTATGGGTGTCTTTATTGACCCCCATGCCTGACAGGGTTAATTAAGGTTTTATGGGGGTCTGGATTGACCCCCATGAGTGACAGGGTTAATTAAGTGCTTATGGGGGTCTGTATTGACCCCCATGAGTGACAGGGTTAGTTAGAGATTTATGGGGTCTGTATTGACCCCCATGAATGAGGGGTTTAATTAAGTGCTTATGGGGGTCTGTATTGACCCCCATGTGGGACAGGGTTAATTACGGGTTTATGAAGGTCTGGATTGACCCCCATGAGTGACCGGGGTAATTAAGTGCTTATGGGTGTCTGTGTTGACCCCCATGTGTGACAGGGTTAATTAAGTGCTTATGGGGGTCTGTATTGACCCCCATGAGTGACCGGGTTAATTAAGTGCTTATGGGGGGTCTGTATTGACCCCCATGAGTGACAGGGTTAGTTAGAGATTTATGGGGTCTGTATTGACCCCCATGAGTGACCGGGGTAATTAAGTGCTTATGGGTGTCTGTGTTGACCCCCATGTGTGACAGGGTTAATTAAGTGCTTATGGGGGTCTGTATTGACCCCCATGAGTGACCGGGTTAATTAAGTGCTTATGGGGGGTCTGTATTGACCCCCATGAGTGACAGGGTTAGTTAGAGATTTATGGGGTCTGTATTGACCCCCATGAGTGACCGGGTTAATTAAATGCTTATGGGGGGTCTGTATTGACCCCCATGAGTGACAGGGTTAGTTAGAGATTTATGGGGTCTGTATTGACCCCATGAATGAGGGGTTTAATTAAGTGCTTATGCGGTCTGTATTGACCCCCATGCGGGACAGGGTTAATTAAGTGCTTATGGGGGACTGTATTGACCCCCATGCGTGACAGGGTTAGTTAAGATTTTATGGGGGTCTGGATTGACCTCCATGAGTGACAGGGTTAATTAAGTGCTTATTGGGGTCTGTATTGATCCCCCTGTGTGACAGGTTTAATTAAGTGCTTATGGGGGTCTGTATTGACCCCCATGAGTGACCGGGTTAATTTACTGCTTATGGGGGTCTGTATTGACCCCCATGAATGAGGGGTTTAATTAAGTGCTTATCAGGGTCTGTATTGACCCCCATGCGGGACAGGGTTAATTACAGGTCTATGGGGGTCTGGATTGACCCCCATGAGTGACCGGGTTAATTAAGTGCTTATGGGGATTTGTATTGACCCCCATGAGTACCAGGGTTATTTATTGGCTTATGGGGGTCTATAGTGACCCCCCCTGCGAGGGTTAAGGCGGGTTTCCGAGCTTATCTCGGATCTCTTCTTGGGTAAGTTGTACGTGGCTGGGCGGTCCGGGTCGTGAAGCCTTGTTTTCCTTTTTTTTGCCGGTAATTTTTTTCCTTGCTTAGCGTTTTTTTGAGTGCCGAAACAGTGGAATTTGGGGTTAAATTTCCATATAACCTCACTTCCAGATGTCCTGGCTGTCCCTCCGTGCTGTGGGTGAGTGTTTTGTTATCATTATTGTATTTATTACTGTGTTTTTAGTGTTTTTAGTGTTTGCGCGGTTCGGAGGTTAGTTCAGTGTTTTGCGAGACATGGGATGGAGAGGAGTAGGGGAAGGAGAGGACTAAGAGCTGCGAGTTTAGAGGTGTGTGGGGTGGTGTTGTTTCAAAGTCATGCGCAGTAGGGGGGAGATGGTGGAAAGAGACACATGGCATTCCCAAGTACAAAACTTGCAGGTTAACAATAACTGCAATGAGCGGACCATACAGTAGGCGGGAGGAAAGGCTCGCAATGAGCGCCAAAGGCGCTCATTGCGGGGCTCATGATGAGCACCCCAAGCAGGAGAGGGATGCAATGAGTGCCAAAGTTTAAGTACACGGGAAGAGAATCGCAAAGAGCGCTAAAGGCGCTCATTGCAAGCCACACGATGAGCGCCAAAGGCACTCAAGTGCAGGCCTCGCGATGAGCACCAAAGGTGCTCAGAGGAGCAAAAGACTTACACTGTGTGGCAAACAGCATTGCCAGCCTTACAATTTTAATCCCATCATTTTTGACGGACAAGTTCCTAGTGTCCAGTAATCCAGTTGACTAATCAGAGTATTGCAGAATATAGTGATGCCTTTTTATTGGACAAACATATTCATAAATATATGACAAGCTTTCGAGAGCTTCCTCTCTTTCTCAAGTCCGAAGCTATCCTGATATTAGAATCAAATTGAAATCTAGAAATTCTGTCTCTCACTGTTAAAATACGCCTACCATTAAATTTCTTAGTCACTGGACAAACGTTCAAAATCGGCAGAGGATCAAATACGTTTTCCCCCCCTGTATATATATGTTTATTCCAACCTTGGCTTTGCATTAAAGCTGTGTAATCTGAGCTGGAAGCAGGTTTTTTAACTTGCTTTAGACATTCAAATGTGAACACAGATGTGTTATGGATTAGGATCAGTACAAAATGCATAACTGTATTCGTGCACCTACTTATATATATCTTATCTTTGCAGTATTATCGTATAACCAAGTTTTACTAATAAATGCTGAATCATTGGGAGACTCTAAAATGGCGGATTTGTCACTCCCCTTCATACAAGATGTAGGCAGCACAATTTCCGGTCTGTTAAGGATGACGAGCCTTATCACACCCTCAGCACGAGGAGGACAACGCCATCTTTCCTTTGTTCTAAACTTCTGACCAATGAGAGGAAGACTCATCCCCCTGTGGGATGACACCTGGAGACTCCTTAATGTTTTGACCCAATGTCTGATCAAGGTCTCATAAAAGCAGACACTTCAGAACCAATGAATTACCGAAAAAAACTGTTTTTTTGCTTAAATTGTAACTTTTATCTGATTACTAAAAACTATATAAAGGATGGCTGACGTAATAAAACTAGCAGAGAGAAAGCTGTATACCAGAACTCTGTGTTGGTGTATTATTTCTCTAAGGTGTGCACACTATACTGGTAATTTGGCCAGGGACAGATATTTCTGAAAAATACTTTGTTTATTTACCAAAACAAATGGTGCTCGAATAGGGACTTGAGGTTTATCCGAACTGCAGCGGACAAGAGGAATTCGGACAGACTTCATGAGAACAGGCGGAGCCTGATCACCTCCGGTACACGGTAAGGACATGATTAGTACCTAATCCGTGTAGACCTGTTCTTGGGATTCTGTCCGTTGTCCAGTTCCGCTATAGGGATGTTACAAAAAGTACAGGTGATATTTTGCCTCAAGTCCATTTGAATCCTGTACAAGATATAGTGATATCTGTCGCCTGTGTGTGTCTGTTGGTAGTGTAGGTTGAACGATTGTGATTTCTTAGATATTGTGGTTCAGGTGACACACACGTGTATGTGTGACTCTCTGGAGACGGATGACTTGTACCCCAAGAGACGTACATAAACCAGAGGTCACACATACGGGCTTGCATATACGTGCCCTGGGGATTGTTTTGCATATATATTTTCCTGGGAAGGGTCTATGCATGCTGGATAGATGAATATCTCTTGGGGGTCATGATGTCCTAAAGCCTTTGTAGCGTTGGAAACCCCAAGAGACGTCTGTCATTCACTACGGGTGATTAAAACGTGTGTGACGCATAATTCAGTGGCAGATTGATAGTGTGATAAGCACAATAGCCCTGACGGTGTCGGTTGGTAAGCACATAATAGTGCATAATCTCGAATCACATATCTTTGAATCTAAAGTTTTCTGCAGAAAAGGTTTGATGATTATAATGTTATATGCTATGTCATTGCTGTTACAATGCATGTTTTGGTGAGAAATGTAGCTTAGAATTTCTCTCCCTAAAGCTGAAAGCTGATTTCTGGGCAGCTGTGTGTCTGATTCAAGGTCAAACGACACAGATTGCGAGAAAGGAGAAATTCCAACCCCCCCCTTAGAAATCCCTCACTCCCCCCTCCCATTTTGTTTAGCTCTTTCAAGGACGTATCTTAGTTAAGAGAATTCTTTCTGGAGTTTGTACAGTAAGTGTTTCTATTCATGTTTTCATGATGTTGCACGTGAAATAATGTTTGTGTAAAGGTAGGTGTGTCCTGGGAGGAGATTGATTTAAAAAGTAAAAAGTTCAAGATATATATATGACGCAGACTGAGAATTGGTTATGTAATGGGAGATTATTTTGTTTGAATACATTGCATGTAACAGTTTGCATATTTCTGTGTGTTTGTGAGTATATACATATGTATATGTATGTATGCATGTATTCTTTTGAAACATTTTGTCTGAAGTTTCTGTGTGTTTGTAACTTTAAACTCTTAACACACAGCCACCGCCCCATCATGGCTCCCAACTTAGAAAAATGGGAGTTGACTTTAACTTTAGGACCAACCCCTTTTAAAACTATGACGAAGCATCTACTATACTACCTCTGCTGGAGTCAGTGCCCTGTATCCACTACTCCTTGGTAATATTAATCTTTATTAAAAGGAAGATATAGGAGACATTCAATGTTTCATTAAGCTTTACTATGGAACAAGAAGTATACGAAAGAAAAGTAAACACAACGTTACTTTAGGATGTTTTTACTCCGACACAATTTCTGTCTCATATACTGTTATTTTTAGATTCTCTGTGAAGCAGCTCCCCTGCTTGTATCTGCTCCTGTAGTTAACTCCTACATGCCTGTCTGCAACGCTGATACAGAATTCTGTGAGTTATTAATAGCATGCGCTCCGGATGAAATAGCAAATCAGGCTATTAATTTGTTAGATATTACACAGGATAAAACAGTCAGTGGTAATATATCATTCCAGACACGAGTCTCAGATGCTGGGAGCAGCCTTTGTGGAGGGATTGAAGAGAATCCATCAGGAAAGATGTATAAACATCTCGTCCTGAATACAAGGTGTTGCCATTAGAGACTTTGTAAAAAAAAAAAAAAAAAGACTTGTCCTCATTCCACCAGTTATGGTGAAGTTAAAACCAGTAGCTGAAATAGCACAAGAAACTGGTATCTCATGGCCAGAAAGTCTCCCTATAGCACTGTTAAGCGTGGGGTACACCCCTGGAGGGAAGTTTTCTCTGTCCCCTCACGAGATCCTATTTGGGTCTGCTTCTAGATTAGGGTGGTATTATCCTCAACAATTAAAATTTAAATCTGATGTATTTGTTGATTATGTGATTGCTTTATCTCAAGCACTGACTAAAATACATGCACAAGTGTTTTCTCCTATTCCAGATCCAGAAGTAGACACTGGTACTCATCAACTACTTCCTGGAGATTGGGTCCTGGTCAAGAGATTTGGGAAAAAGAATCCTCTGGAATCCAGATATGATGGTCCCTTTCAAGTTCTTCAGTTAAACTTGAAGGACGGCCTACTTGGATCCATGCATCTCATTGCAGGAAAAGTTTCAGCACCAGACCCATAGCAGCCAACATCATGATGATCATAACACATATCATTTTCTGTCTGTTCTTAACTAAAGTAGAACCTTCTGCATTCATTAGTGAGAAGAAAGATGGTATTACATCTTGGTACAATCCATCTGAAACACATATGTTCACATTCTCCTTTGATTATTGTCATGTTGTTTGTTGCCAACAGCTAAGCGTGACTCAACAATGTAACTTGTACAAATACACTCACAGCACATCTATATACATATGTGTTACAGACCAGACTTGGGGAAAAGATTGTAGTCATTGGGAAGCTGTAGGATGGAACACTGGGACAGCTTGGGGCTACAGACCACAAAGTGCTTTAGATAAAACAGATTTGAGTGGAAGCCCTTTACTTGAACGTATGACTCTAATAAAGCCAGGCAAATGCTCGCCAAATGGCAAGACTGGAGCTAACATGCGACTTACCCCCAGACCCACAGACGCAGGTACATATCTAATGGGTGGCTGGGTTAAAGGAAAAGCAAAAGGACGGATTGGTAAATTTATGCTCAGAGATCTAAATGCACCACTCATATCAGAAGGACTAATGCAAGTACAACACACTCAGGCATTACCCCAGATGACTGATATCAGTGAACCTACGTACGAAGAACCCTAGCAAATGAGACTGGGTTCACAGACCTCAACTTATGACTGGAATGGACGAAATATAACGTAGAGTCACATAATAAGACTAATAGTTATGTTTGTGTAAGTGCCAGACCTCACCTAGGCACTGTTCCACTTATGGTAACTATGAAGGAAGAAGTGGAGTGTTAGTTGGGAATTATTGTAAGCTAAGTATGGGACTGAAGCGAATAGTTCCTAGAATGTTATAGTAAGTGATTTGGAAGAGAGATTTTGCATGTGAATTTGATCCAAAATGGAGTTTGTTTTTGAATAGATTGCAAATAGTAAATACGGAAAGAGAAAACAGGCAGCCCTTAACCCCCGAATTAATCCTTCTACATATATGATGTATATAGTCCTTGGCTATCCTCTGACAGTTCTTGCACCACATGATATTGCGGCCATCATATGGCAGACACAACCTAAGCACATGACTACAGTCTGCAATGTTCCCTCCTTCTACCAGACAATGTTACCTTACAGAGATGTTATGTTCTCAATCCATTGGAAAAAAAGGAAGAATAAAGAGTAATTATCCAGGGTATCTCTAGAAAACAAATATAATAATCGGATATGAACACATATCTCCTAAATTATGTAGTTATTGAGAAAATATCATTGGCAGTGTGAAAATTGACCATAGAAAGCAAAGAGAAAAAAGTACACCTTTAATTCTTTGAAGTTGGTTTTGGTGAGCCCAGTTTTATCCAATACTATGATAATCATAGGATCCTCTGTTCTGATCCATTTAAATATTAATTATATATTGTTTAATGAGGATATTGGACAAAGTGATGATAATATGTGATATAATAAGACTATGTGATATGATGCTAATATTGAAATTATTTCTGTATGCCCAAAGCACAAATACATGTCATTTGGTAATAATACATAAGCTAATCACTTGTTCCTCTTCCTTTGAGGTCTGATTCATTAAACTCCCTTTGATCCTGGCTTATTGAGGATTGATTTACACATCTGATGTGGATAAAGACAATCACTTACCTTTAAATAGTGGAGCGCCGCCTTCATCGTCACGATCCCTGTTGAAGCTGGTGCGAAACGTGCGCGTCGGATCACTTCCGGTTCCGGCCGTCTACTTCCGGTTTCCGGTTTCCTACTTCCGGTTTTCGATTCCATGCTGTTGGATCTCCTTTTGCATGGGATCCAAGCTCAGCTGATGTTATGAGTTACACATGCAATCCACAGAGGTCATTCTGAGTTGGTAAGTGGGCAGGTGGTGGGCATAGTCCCAGAATAGACAGTATAGCTATTATTTATACAGGCAGTCAGGGAGGTAACTAGCGGGCCTCCATATACTTCTACTGCTAGTGTATTTTCAGAGAGGGCCACAGTGGTACAACTATAGTCTCCCCTACCTGCCTATACACTCCCCACTATAGAATGAAGGTGGCACTTGCATTATGAATGTATAAATCAAGGACACATATGCAACCTAGATACTGTATACTTATGTTCTACTGTATGAATTTCTAACTAACTATATAGATTTATATCTACTAGCCCATTGTGGAATTTATCTCTATTTCTGATTTAATCTGTATAGACTCATATCATATTCTATATAGATGTACAGTTGGATTAATTCACTTATCATTTAGGATTTGCATCTATGTAATGTAATTTTGTAGATGGCCGGACTACCGTGTTTTTAGTTATTTTACTGTTTTGTGTATATTGTGTACATTAATAAAATCATATTTTAATAAGGTATTTTGATTTAGATTCTTTTTCCACATATGCAGGATCATTCTATTAGGGTATTTAATATAATTGGAATTAAAGGTGTACTTTTTTCTCTTTGCTTTCTATGTTCTCAATCCAGCCACTCTCTTACCATTTCCAGAGGGGGGAAATGAGGAAGATGGATACTTTTGGTACAGCCTGATTTTGAACCCAAACTCAGGAATAACCAATCTATATGTAAAAAGACGTCTACTGGAAGGTGGTGGAAACAGCCAGACGCTCACAGATGAGACACAAGACCCTCTATATTGCACGCTGTGGAATAAACAATCTCCAGGCCGAGATTTCCAATATGAAGCAAGTCTCACTAAATTGAAACAGGTCACCTTAAAACTAAAGACATTGTACAACAATGCAGCAGGTGATAGTGCATTTACGGTGGAGCTCCCGCAAGAAGAAGAAGTGCTCTACAAGCATTGGGATACAGAAATTCCACATGTTGCAGTATCCAAGTTCGCACCGGATGGATGGAAGACATTGGGAGCTGCATTAAAATGGTGGAAATCTGCAGAGGAAGAGGAGTTGGAAGAGGAAGGAGTGGAAAGAAAAATCTCCACTGGCAAGCAGACAGCACTCCCAGTATACAAGCCAGAGACCCATATGCAGTCCCAGGACTCACAAATCCACCCCATGACTGCCTTCAGCAAATGGAAATGGAGACCTCACACCTTGCGAATGTAAAAGACCTTGCCCTGACAGACCCAGACATCACTCTGTATGTAGATGGATCAAGGTATGCTGATGAGAATGGAAAATATCACACAGGATACGCTGTGACTACGGAAAAAGATGTGATACGAGCCTTCTCACTACCTCCCTCCATGTCAGCACAAGAAGCAGAGTTGATTGCATTGACTAAAGCCTGTGAGATTGCGACAGGAGTGCGAGCTAACATCTATACAGACTCAAGATATGCTCTGGGAGTGACTCAAAACTTTGGAGTAATCTGGAGAGCTAGAGGATTCATGACAGCCGCAGGCACTCCAGTGAAGCATGACAAAGCCATCCGTGAACTACTAGATGCTTTAGCACTTCCAAAGGAAGTAGCCATACTGAAAGTGAAGGCACATGGGAAGCTAAATTCAGACGAAGCACGAGGAAACCATCTAGCAGACCAGACGGCTAAGCAAGCAGCAATGATATCACAGGAAATGGAAAGGAGAGAGGTGGATGGAGAAATAAACATTTATACAATGCAGACTCTGCCAACAGATTTAAAATTGCTCAAAGAATTGAAAAAGACGGCAGGTCCAGAAGAAGTGAAAAATGGAGGAAAACGTACCCTGTGATGACTAGTAATCCCCACCCAGGGAGAGGTATAACTGTGTACACTGGAAATTATACGTGTTACAGGAGAAACGTTTCTCAGGGGTTCAACTTGCAGAAGTTCCCAAGTGGGTTTTGTCACACATATAGAGATGGGTCATCCACACTGCTAGTCAATCAGACCCGATCTTTGGGGGACATATATTGGTTGTGTGGAGATATGAAACTCAGGGTAAGACTGTCAGGAGTATGGCGTGGGGAATGTACCTTGGCTAAAGCCATAATGCCGTTACACATTGTTCCAACCTATTATGGTGATCTAGATAGTGTTTCTCAGACACAGTCCAGAAGGAAGAGACATACATCATCATCTAAACCTACATAGTTACATAGTTACATAGTTACATAGTAATTAAGGTTGAAAAAAGACTTTCAGTCCATCAAGTTCAACCTTTTAAGATCTCCTCTGATCTGCAATATGCGGATTAGTTATTAATTAAATTATTGATTAAATAATTATTAATAGTATAGTATTGGAGAATGAATAAAGAGTTAGTCCATCAAGTTCAACCTTTTTAGATCTCTATTGATCTTTTTAATTTGGACTATTTATTATTATTGTTAATTGTTAATTATTGTTAATTGATCCAGAGGAAGGCAAACATAAAAAAAAAAACATTGAAACTTTGCCAATTGTCTCATAAGGGAAAAAAAAAGCAAAATTCCTTCCTGACCCCAGAAACTGGCGATCAAATTTCTCCCTGGATCAATATTCCTTGCTAGTTATCTAGGATAGCCTTGAATGCCCTCTTTATTCAGAAATATATCTAACTCCTTTTTGAAGTTGTCTATCGAATTCGCTGTCACCACCTCCTTTGGTAGAGAATTCCACAGTTTAACCACCCTAACTGTGAAGAACCCTTTTCTTTGTTTAAGGTGAAATCTTTTTTCCTCTAACCTCAACGGATGTCCTCTTGTCAGTTGAAAATCTCTTGCTACAAAAAGTTCACTTGACAAAGCCTTATATTGACCCTGGATGTATTTAAATAACGTAATCATATCTCCTCTTAGACGCCTTTTTTCTAGCGAAAATAAGTTTAATTTTGCTAGTCTTTCTTCATAACTTAGCCCCTCCATTCCCCTTATTAGTTTTGTAGCCCTTCTCTGTACTTTTTCCATCTCTAAAATGTCTTTTTTGTGAGGTGGTGCCCAAAATTGTACTCCATATTCCAAATGAGGGCGTACTAGAGATTTGTATAGTGGCAGAATTATATCTTCTTCCCTGGCTTCTATACCCTTCCTAATACATGCTAATATTTTATTTGCCTTTGCAGCCACTGCTTGGCTTTGAGCGCTGTTACCTAGGTGGTTGTCCACTAGTACTCCCAAATCCCTTTCAATATCTGATACCCCTAGATTTGCTCCATTAAGATTATAGATTGCTTGGCTATTGTTCCTTCCCAAATGCATAACCTTACATTTATTTGTATTAAATCTCATCTGCCATTTAGCCACCCATTTCTCTAATTTATGCAAATCCTTTTGTAGGGAAAGTACATCATTATCTGATTTTATTACCTTGCACAACTTAGTGTCATCAGCAAAAATGGAGACACTACATTCGAGTCCTACTTCAATGTCATTAATAAATATGTTAAAAAGGAGAGGACCCAATACTGAGCCCTGAGGAACCCCACTTATCACATTAGACCAATCGGAGTATGTTCCATTTACAACAACCCTTTGCTTCCTGTCTTTTAGCCAGCTCTCGATCCATGAGCAGATATTTACTGCAATTCCTGTATCCCTTAGTTTGCTCACTAGTCTTCCATGTGGCACTGTATCAAATGCCTTTGAAAAATCTAAAAAGACTACATCCACTGAGTTGCCCTGATCCAAGTTCCTACTAACCTCCTCATAAAAACGAATTAGATTGGTCTGACACGACCTTTCCTTCATAAATCCATGTTGACTGCTACCTATGATCCTGTTCAAATAGACATATTCTTGTATTCTGTCCCTTATTAACCCTTCTAAAAGCTTCCCAACTACAGAAGTGAGGCTCACTGGTCTATAATTCCCCGGATTTGCTCTAGATCCCTTCTTAAATATAGGTATCACCTCTGCTTTTCTCCAGTCATCTGGTAGAGACCCTGTAGTGAGCGAGTCTTTAAAGATTAGATATAATGGTTTGGCTATTACAGAACCCAGCTCCCTCAGTACCCTTGGATGTATTCCATCAGGACCTGGGGCTTTATTAACATTTATTTTCTCCAACCTCTTTTGTATTTCTTCCTGCGTTAACCAATTATTTAGTGAAGGTAGTGTAGCCCCATTATGTTGCAGTGTCCCAACCACTGGTACCTCCCTTGTGTAAACCGACGAAAAGAACCTATTTAGCTCATCTGCCTTTTCCTGGTCACTAATTATCAGATGGCCTGTGTCACATTGTAATGGTCCTATCGATTCCTTCCTGGCCTTCTTCCCATTAATATATTTATAAAATATTTTAGGGTTAGTCTTACTTTCCATTGCAACTGACTTCTCATTTTCTATTTTAGCCAGTCTAATAGCCCTTTTGCAAGCCTTGTCGATTTCCTTATAGTCACATAAAGATGCCTCTGTTCCCTCCTTCTTGTATAATTTAAATGCATATTTATTTTTCCTCATCATGATCTTTAAGTCATTGTTAAGCCACATGGGATGTGATTTACTCCTATTTATTTTATTTCCACATGGTACATGCTGATGAGTATGTTTATTTAGTAAGGATTTGAATGTTGTCCATTTATTTTCAGTATTCTTCCCTGTAAGTTCTTTGTCCCAGTCTATATGTTGTATTGCTGCCAGGAGCCCATTAAAGTTAGACCTTTTAAAATTTAGAGTTTTTGTTGGCCCCTTACAACTTTGTTTTTTGTATTCAATCTCAAATGAGACTGTGTTGTGATCACTGTTCCCCAAGGGTTCCCCTATTTTTACATTTGATATTATATCAATATTACTTGTGATGACTAAATCCAAGATGGCCCCATTTCTAGTAGGTTCTTGTATTACCTGGGCTAGATAATGATCCCTGAGTGTACTCAAGAACCTGCTCCCCTTAGCTGAGCTGCTGGTCTCGTTTATCCAGTTTATATCAGGGTAATTAAAGTCTCCCATTATTAGAACTTGCCCATGCTTAGCTGCATTTCCAATCTGTAACAATAATTGTATTTCCTCACTTTCAGCTATATTTGGGGGTTTATAGCATACTCCCACCAATATGCATTTAGAATTAGCTCCTCCACTATTTAGCTCAACCCACAAGGATTCAATGATGCCGTTAGTGCCAGCATAAATATCTTCTCTAACTATAGGCTTAAATTCAGGCTTAACATAAAGACAGATCCCTCCTCCTCTTTTACCATTTCCCCTATCTTTCCTAAATAGGTTATAACCATCCAGATTAACAGTCCAGTCATGAGATTCATCCCACCATGTTTCCGTAATGCCTATTAAGCCCCATTTTTCTTGTACTGCTAATATTTCTAGCTCATCCATTTTCCCAGGCAAACTTCTTGCGTTTGCAATCATACACTTTATGTTGCTATGGCTCTGCTGATGTGAAGTGCCTGCCACTGTATTTGAGGCCCCTATTAATATCTCCCTACTTTCTATTGTAACCCTCCCCCTTCTCCTCCCCCATGGGTAAATAATTCATCCCTTTCCCTCTCTACCCTATTTACCCCAATACTTCTATATAGTCCCTCCCCCCCACCTACAAGTTTAAAAACTCCCCCAGCCGTTCTACCATCCTATTCCCTAGCACAAAAGCGCCCTCATCATTAAGGTGCAATCCATCCCTGCTATAGAGATTGTACCCAAGTGAGAAGTCAGCCCAGTGCTCTAAAAACCCAAAACCCTCTGCACTGCACCACTTTTTTAGCCACGCATTAACCTCCCTAAGCTCCTTCTGCCTCCCTGGGCTAGCACGTGGCACTGGTAGTATCTCAGAAAATACTACCTTGGAGGTCCTTGCTTTAAGCTTATTCCCTAATTCTCTAAAATCATTCTTTAGGACGCTCCATCTTCCACTAACTTTGTCATTGGTACCAATGTGTACCAAAACCGCCGGTTCATTACCAGCCCCTCCCAATAATTTATCCACCCGATCCACAACATGCCGAACCCGAGCACCCGGGAGACAGCAGAGAAAGTTACCTAGAAAGAAACCTAGAGAAAGTTTTGATTCCCATGTGTACATAGATTCTATTGGAGTCCCAAGGGGGGTGCCTGATGAGTTCAAAGTCCGTAACCAAGTAGAAGACCACACTGGCAATCCAGAAATTGGCTAATCTTGGTCAAGTATTAAAAGACAATTCTGGCACTATAGACTATTGGGAATCATGGTTTGGTTGGATGAATGGCTGGCAGAAAGTGTTATTGCAGATAGGGATGGCTATCTTTATTGTCATAATCTTGTTAGCCTTCCTCTTATGTTGCATTATCCCCTGCATACGCAACTACCTTCAGAAAACTGTGGACAAGGATTCTCCCACCTTTATCCACCCAGATTTAGACATAGATCTGTATGGACAGAATGATGATTGTAAGACATCCCATCTTCTGAAGCAGCCTGTAACTGGCTCTAAGGAGAGTGTTCTGTGAGCTTAGCTACACTATATCTGAGTACTATGGTCCCTCTCCAAGCTTAGCTACACTATTAGATATTAGAGGCTTGTTAGGTCTTCCCCATGCCACATAGGTCATAGGGTAGGTGTGACGTCAGGTCATGGCAAGCCCGATCGAACGAAGATATGTACCTATGACTTACACACATGCAATGCTTTCAACATCCGGAAATAGAAGACACAAAGAATAGTGCTCTGGAAGGACCATAGTTGGGACATATATCTATTATAACAAGATATTTAGTTTTAGACACCCGATATAAAAATAGGGTGTTATACTTATAATCAGTAAGTTTTACTAATAGCTGTGAGTGTGACGAATATATTATGTCATTTTAGGGGGGACTGTTATGGATTAGGATCAGTACAAAATGCATAACTGTATTCGTGCACCTACTTATATATATCTTATCTTTGCAGTATTATCGTATAACCAAGTTTTACTAATAAATGCTGAATCATTGGGAGACTCTAAAATGGAGGATTTGTCACTCCCCTTCATACAAGATGTAGGCAGCACAATTTCCGGTCTGTTAAGGATGACGAGCCTTATCACACCCTGAGCACGAGGAGGACAACGCCATCTTTCCTTTGTTCTAAACTTCTGACCAATGAGAGGAAGACTCATCCCCCTGTGGGATGACACCTAGAGACTCCTTAATGTTTTGACCCAATGTCTGATCAAGGTCTCATAAAAGCAGACACTTCAGAACCAATGAATTACCGAAAAAAACTGTTTTTTTGCTTAAATTGTAACTTTTATCTGATTACTAAAAACTATATAAAGGATGGCTGACGTAATAAAACTAGCAGAGAGAAAGCTGTATACCAGAACTCTGTGTTGGTGTATTATTTCTCTAAGGTGTGCACACTATACTGGTAATTTGGCCAGGGACAGATATTTCTGAAAAATACTTTGTTTATTTACCAAAACAGATATACTTTTTATTTACTATATATATATATATACATATATATATATATATATACCTAGTAAAATCTGGGAACCTTTCATATCCCTTTAATGCCCCTTTATCTTCTTGTTGGTCCAGCACTGATGGAGTCCCTGCTTTATTTCCCTGCCTTGTCCAGACTTTTGCTACCCTCAGCACTCCATAACTTCCTATATAAAGTAAAGGGTAACCAATGTACCTCGTGTAACACTTCAATCCCATTTGCTCGCCAAGCAATTTGCAGACTTTTCATTATGCAATAAATCAGTTTTAGTATCAATGAGCGTGCTGTAATTCTCTGGTCAGAGCTGGCACCAACATGCAGGTTACTAACAAATAATAAAAACGCCAGGTCTGCTTCCTGTAATAATCATTAAGATAGCTGCCCAGGACACCGGGGTGGGTAATACTCCGCAGATACCTCTCCGGCAACATCAGGTGAAGATCAATCAGATGAAACCTGAAAAAAACTGCAGTGACACACGACCTTGTATAATTACATTGTGATTTAAAGGGCAGCCGTATTTTGGGAAAAAACCTAACATGCTTCTGGAGTACAGACCTAACAAACAAAAGTGCCAACATATTCTGTAGTGGTATACAGGGGTAAGTTCAAGTCAAAACAATATTAACACAATGAAGAAAAAAAAAAAAACAATGGATGGCCCTGTCTTTACACAGACCTTTTACTAAAGCACATAGCAAGTTTGAAAACTCACAGACTTACAATCTAAAGGGTATGGGTGAGGTACAGAAGGATAGATGTGATGTGTAAATTAAGGCTGAAGGTGATGAGCTTCTTTGAACAGATGAGCTTTAGTGTTTGAAGGATTTGAGGCAGGATGATAGTCTAGTGGAGTGAGGCAAGGAGTTCCAAAGAATAGTGACAGCAAGAGAAAAGTCAGGAGTGAGAAGCTATGATAAGGTAGGAAGAAAGAAGAAGGTCGATAGCAGAGCGAAGAGTGCAGCTGCGGGTGTACTTAGAGATGAAAGCAGATATATAAGTGGGTGTATTATTGTTGAGGGTGTTATATGTTAGGGTCATGATTTAACATTTTATTCTGGAGGCTATGGGAAGCCAGTGGAGTGTCTGACAAAGAGGTGCTGCGGTCACTGAGCGATTAGTGTGGTAGATGAGTCTAGCGGATGCATTCATTATGGATTGGAGTGGAGAGAGACGGGTGATGTGGTGGCCAGCAAGCAACTAATTGCAGTAGTCTAGGTGAGATCTGATGAAAGAAAATTCATTCGAATTTTGGTTGTGTCTTGTGTAAGATAGTTACATATTTTGGAAATGTTTTTTGGGTGAAAGAGACAAGATTTTGTTATGGATTGTATGTGAGGAGTGAAAGAGAGGGTATGGTCCAGTAGTACCCCAAGATAATGGGCCTGAGAGGTGGAGTGATGATGGCATTGTCAACAGTGAGAGATATATGTGGAGTGGAAGCTGAGGTAGAGGTGGGAAGGCTAGGAGCTCAGTTTTTGACATGTCGAGTTTTAGTTGATGGGCGGACATCCAAGACTATATACTAGAGAGGCAGCTGACAAGTGTCCTGAAGCCTTTTATCACTGATGAAGTCATATTTTTCATGGTGAAACACGTTTGATGTGCTTTTTATCATTTATTGCTAGAGCTATTTACTTTGCTTTTATTGTTCGATTTTTACGCATAGTTTTATAGCCGTTTTGTAATATTAACAGTATTATGTGATGATCTAGAGGCCAGCTTTTGGGCCTTTTATGTTATATTAACTGTTATCTCTACCATTATATCTATTTATAATTATACTACAATAAATTAATTATTAATATTATTTATGAGTGTAAGTGTGTGTTATTTAACTAGGGCTACTGGTATATGTACTCACTAATATGTCGTAGAGATATATATTAGATAAAGGAGTGGAGGATAACTCCAAGTAGCCATACACACTAGTACCTTGTTCCTAGAGAAACTTGCATATATATATTTCGGTGGTCTACAACATCAAGGTTTGGTGTAAGCTTACACAGCCTCCTATGAATGGAATAATGTGGTTCCTAGATACATGGGCCCTCATTCAATTGCAATTTGGCCAATTGAATAGGCCTCTAAATAAGCACATAACATATTTTTTTTAAAGAAGTTTTTAGTTAGTAAGAATCTATCCAAAAGCAAGGTTTTCACTAACTAAAAACTTCTTTAAAAAAAATATGTTATGTGCTTATTTAGAGGCCTATTCAATTGGCCAAATCGCAATTGAATGAGGGCCATGGAAAGCAACATTTATCTCCTGTGACAAGCCTTAAAATACCTCATGTCGTGACGTGGAAAATGTGAGTTGACTGGCATAGATTTTTATCTATTCCTGTATTTCCACATTGGTTTATCTGCACTAGGAAGTGGTGCGCATCTCTCCCCCTGCCCTTTCTCTCTTCTTTTACATACTTACCAGAAGGTAGGTGAACAGTGTTCAGCGAAGAAGCCGCACAATTCTTTAACTTCCTGTTCCATTCCGGATTAAGACTCAGACTGATTGTTTTTGTCTATAGACTGATGCACTGCACCTTCTGAATATACCTCATACCATCCCCTGACGACACACACAAGGGAATTATATTCACCTTCTCAAACACCAGTTCAAAGTACATAAACCTAAGGTGTAGTACAGTTTGTTTACTAGCTGGCCACTCGTGCTAGGATAGTGGAGGCTAGAGCTGGTGCCGAGAGGTAGATTTGAGTGTCATCTACATATAGCTGATATTGAAATCCAAAAGATTTTCTTAAGGTACCAAGGGAGGTAGAGAAAAGGAGGGGTCCGAGGACTGAACCCTGGACTACACCAACAGTCAGAGGGCAAGGAGAAAAAAAAAAGGTGCCAAAGAAGGAGACACTAAATGTTTGATCTTCAAGGTAGGATATGAACCATGAAAGAGCTGTGTCAAGGATGCCAAGAGAGCAGAGAATTTGGATGAAAAGTGGATGGTCAACAGTGTCAAAGGCAGCAGAGAGATCCAGAAGAATTAGGATAGAGAAGTGACCCTTTGACTTGGTGGTGAGTTAGCCATTAGTGACTTTAGTGAGAGCTTTTTCTGTTGAGCATTGGGGTTGGAAGACAGAATGGAAGGAGTCAAGGAGCGAGTTGGAGGATGAAAGTAGACTAGAGACCTCATCTTCAGTTACAGGGTCAAAGGAGTCCATGATGAATGTGGGAATTGGGAAAGGTAAAGGCTGGGAGTTGTCTGTTTGTCGGGAGGAATGTGTGTTGGGCCACGCTGAGAGGAGAGTTTAATTCAGATGTTTTCAATGTTATTTTTATAGTAGGGGGCAAAGTCTTCAGCTGTGAGACAGGAAGCGGGGGAGGGCAGAGAAGAGTGTTGAATGTGGTGAACAAACATTTGGGGTTGGATGAGAGATTTGATATTAAAGATGAGAATTTGTGTGGTTTGGTAAGATTAAGCACAAAGAAGTAGGTGCGCAAAATAAACCTGCAATGGAGGAAGTCGGCAGAGGTGCGAGGAACACCTCTGGATGTAAAGTGTTAGTGTAGTATGCCATGATTGAGGATGAGAATTAGGGCATTTGCCAAGGTGTACAGTGTGGAAGATAAAGTCAAGGTGTATTGCCAGATGGCAGTGCTAGGGTAGGTCGGGGGGGGGGGGGGGGGGGGGGTGAGGTGAAAGCGAAGGGGTTGTAGCAGAGTGGAAAGGTGTTGAGGGTTGAGTGCTCGCAGGTTTCTGTGAGTTTTGGGGGCAGGGAGTGAAGAAGGGCAGTGCCTAGAAGGTGTGGTGATTTTACAGGTAAAGAGGTGGTGGTTACATAGAGGGAGTGAGGTAATGACAAGGTTGAAGGTTGTGCAGAGATTGTGTCTATGACGGCGAGTTGGGGATTCTGTACATTGTGAGAGACCAAGGCAAGAAGTGAGTGAAATAAGTTTTGTGGCTGTTAGGTAGGTGGGTTTGTCAGAGGTGATGTTGAAATCTCAGAGAATGAGTGAAGGTACATTTGATGAGAGAAAGTGATGGAGCCAGGTGGCCAAATGACTCAGAAATTGAGAGGGTAGTCCAGGTGGGAGATAGATCACAGCTACTCACAGAGAGATGGGTGAGAAGAGGCGGATAGTGTGAACTTCAAATGAAAAGAATTGAAGGGAGGGGACTGGTGGTATGCAATGAAAAGTGCAGCAAGAGGAAAGTAGTATGCTCACACCTCTACCTTGCTTGTTCCCAAGTCTAAGAGTGTGACTGAAGTGTAGGCCACCATATAAGAGTGCAACAGAGGAGACAGACTCAGATAGAATGGGCCAGGTTTCAGTGATAGCCAGTAGATGGAGGGAATGAGAAATACATAGGTCATGAATGAAAGTAAGTTTGTTGCAAACCGACCTTGCTTTCTAGAGGGCAAAGGAGAAGGGCAAAGTAGATGGTTTGCGACAGGTAATGCGTATTCCTTTATAAGTATTTCAGGTGGTAGGTGTCCTAGGAGCTGGCAGCAGGTGGAAATGAGTGAGGGGCTTAGGTTAGGGGCTATATTTCCAGCAGCCATTAGAAGAAGGAGAGAGAGTGACAAGAGATGGTAATGGGACTTACAGAAGCATTTCTGCTTTTGTACCTTATAAGACACAGGGCCATATTCAATTGAGGTTTTGGGAGATCCAGTAGCCAGTAAGTGACGTCGCAAGTTAATTTGCTATTCAATTGACGTCTTTTTGTGGGCTCTGAACGGCTTCCAAATTACGGCCTTGAAAAAATGGCGATGGTTCAACTCGTAACTTACAGCCTCCCGAATCCTTGATCTCTCACTTTTGCAAGAGTTACGATGGCTAAAATCTCAAATCACTATTCAATTGATCAATTTCCCCAAGCCCGCAAATGATTTTACACCCCTAAATGGCAAAAGAAGGAGAAAATCCTAAGAGTGCTAGAGAGGATCCACAAGGAGGTTAAACATCTATTCGTAGCACTGTAAAATGCAAATAAAAAATCACTACTGCACTGTAAATAACATGGAAAGAGATTAAAGACATTCAAATTAATTGCACTACAGTCTCAAGCTCGCAAAACATCAGGAAATTAACTTTATTTTAATTTTTCATTTCTGGGCTAAATCAATCTCGGGTATCAATGAGTTAATATATATCAGGCCACCCATATGGACTAGAACAGTATTAGCATTAATTTTCATAATTCTTTATTTTGCAGGTTTACAAGTCTGATCGCATATCGGACCCGGGAACCTAATTGATTGACATGTAGCCTCCATGTTTTACTGCCGTAATAATCATTTTCTATTGGCTGATTTGAAATGGCAGGTTATGGGCTTGCTTAATTGATCATGTTCCCGTCCTGAACTGCTACGAACCAGTGCATGGTTTACGGTTTTGGCTTTGGGACAGTAAGCACCCCTCTCACAGACGCTGCCACATAATTATCATAGATGCCTCCAGGGTTAAGCAGAGGCATTTACATGTATAATTGAAAACTAGCTCAATGACTAATTTTCCTGTTTAACTTTTCTCCTAGTCATACTCAATTGTACATCGGGTAGCTTCAGTTGAGATTTGACACATTTAATAATATCATACAGGTCCAGAAGAAAGGGGTCCGGAGTATCAGGATTTGGACACTTATGTGCCCACTGACCACCCCTAACCTAGGGCTTTATTCCATGGCTCTCGTTATAACTCCTATAAAACATGCAGCTCTGTGAGTTGTGAAAATAAAATTTGGGGATATATTCAATGGCTCCCACAAAAAAAAGATTATGCAGGGGGTATTTGCCCGGAGCTCTCTAATGTGTGCTCACAGCCACTTCACAGGAGATTCAGAGTTTGAATCTCAGTAATCTACAGAATTTTACCCACGGTGTAGTAGACTAGCCACATGGCACCGAAATGTAACCTCTATACAATGGGGTTTCTATGGACTTTCATGGGGTAGTATACTATAACCATGGCACCTATTTTTGACCTCTATTCCATAGGGATCCCTATGGAACCCCATGGCACCTAAATGTAACTCTTATACAATGGGGGTCCATGGGGATGTCCATAATATAGGAGTTACATTTAGGTGTTATGGGAGTCCATAGGGACCACCATAGTTATTGTTTAGAATACGATGGGGTGCAAATGGGACCATCATAGTATAGGGGTTAACATAAGGTTCCATGGGGGCCCAAAATGACTTATATGGTTATACATAAATTAGCAAAGGGGTCCATAGGGACCACCAAGGTAACAGGAAACAATTAAGGTGAAATGTGTTATAGTTTAAGGCCCAATCAGTTTCCATAAGGACCCCCATATGGTTAATGGGTCCGACTTTCCCACAGCACAAGGGGTGGAGGGAGGGGGTCTGATTGGGGCATCTCTGATGAAATTTCTCAGAAATTAGAATTAAGAGTGGAATGGAGCTCACAGACGACATGTGATAATTTGGTAGATTGAGCATAGGATGTGACAAGCCAATGCGTACCAAGAAATTCACAGCATACGTTATAGGGAAATATACATGTTAATGGCCTCACAGGGTAAAAGGACTATGGTAGTCATATATTTATTTTATTTAAGATTAGTATATAAATTATTTGATTTAAAGAAGCTACACTTGAAAACAGGCAAATAATTTTTTAGAATGTAAAAAAAAAATAATATAGCCTCTAATTTATTACATTTTAAATACAATTATGTTGCAGTGTAATCTACCATTTTTTCCCCTCTGGATCAACCTATTGGAGTAGGAGGAGACTGAATGCACAGGAAGCCTCAATTAGTGAATGGGATTGTGGCAGAAATATATAGTATCTAATAAAATAAAAAAGAAGAAAAAACAAACAAAAAGAATACAAAACACATTTTACACACATCTGAGATGTTAATAAAAATATATATTTTGATTCTCTGGCACATCCGACTTTGTTAGCACATATACATGGCTTCATCCACATCCTGCTGACAAATGTAGGCTAAAAAATGCGGCCAAGCAGTCAGTCCCGTGGAATGTGGTTTGCACAGGCATGTAGTCAGTACACTCTCTGCATTCTTGTGTCACGCCTGGTGTGAGCTGTAAATGCTACTTTTTACTTTGGCAGCTGATGAGGTCGCTCCCTTTTACACCTCTGCTTTCCCAGAAGCCTTCAGGGTTGTTTTTTCTTGATCTGTGATAAGCTGGATAGATAGTGCAGGCTCTGTACCTGCTCTGCACGGTGCTGGAGCTCTTGCCGGCAGGCGTCCTGCACATCCCGAGCCTTCTGATGGTTCCAGAGCAGAGCCCTAGCCAGGGATTCTGTATCCAGGGAGGTTATAGTCTTAGGAATAAATATATAAGAAAATATTAAATGATGGACATTGAATATACATTATCACTGCCCAATGCGGCTCTACATCAAACAAAACTCTGAAAAGTGAGGAAAAATACTGTAAACTAAACGAGTCGATAGATAAATAAAAAGATAGAAATAATGCTATTTGAAACAATAACTTTTCTAATTTCAGAATCAAACAAAATACAGTAACTTTCCACTTGTAATACAAAATAATACTCACCTCTACTTCCTGATTAGATAAGCTGAGATGAGGCAGATCTTTTTCAGTTAATATTTTGACCAGATGACTGGAGAGTTGAGCGATGCCGCTGGGCTCAGCCTTGCTGGTTACGTTGGCATCCACTTCATCTGGTTCTGAAACATGAGGAGGTAGTACTGTATTTATATAATGACATGATGTAAATACTACAATAGTCTGTAACCTATGACTCGAAGGACAAGTGTGGCTCAGGACATCAGGGTCAAATCTAGGGGTCACTGGCCGGCAATTCATTAAAGCGCAAGGCACCTGAACATGAAATAACAGTCTTCAGATCAGACAATAAAATATGCTTAAAGGGGCTCTTCTTAAATAATAGATTTTTTTTTATCTGTGTCCCTGAAGATGGGCACAGAGAGAAAAAAAAAAAAAAAAAAGGGGCAAAGACTTTTATGTGGCGAAATATTTTATGAATTGCCTCATACTAAATTTAAAAAAAAAAAACTATCTTTAATGAAAATTTAAAATAGTTTTTATAAATTAAAATCTGATCATTTAAAACAAAGAATATGTACAAACAGATCTCTGAATTTATTCTCCAGAGAATACAATGACGTCACTACAGTAATTGGTTCAGATATAATGTGATATATTTTTTATTTTTAAAAACGGCTTATAACCAATATATTTTTGTCCCTTAAGATTTTTACAATTATTCTACAAGGGAGTGCAGAATTATTAGGCAAGTTGTATTTTTGAGGATTAATTTTATTATTGAACAACAACCATGTTCTCAATGAACCCCAAAAACTCATTAATATCAAAGCTGAATATTTTTGGAAGTAGTTTTTAGTTTGTTTTTAGTTTTAGCTATTTTAAAGGGGATATCTGTGTGTGCAGGTGACTATTACTGTGCATAATTATTAGGCAACTTAACAAAAAACAAATATATACCCATTTCAATTATTTATTTTTACCAGTGAAACCAATATAACATCTCAACATTCACAAATATACATTTCTGACATTCAAAAACAAATCAGTGACCAATATAGCCACCTTTCTTTGCAAGGACACTCAAAAGCCTGCCATTTATGGATTCTGTCAGTGTTTTGATCTGTTCACCATCAACATTGCGTGCAGCAGCAACCACAGCCTCCCAGACACTGTTCAGAGAGGTGTACTGTTTTCCCTCCTTGTAAATCTCACATTTGATGATGGACCACAGGTTCTCAATGGGGTTCAGATTAGGTGAACAAGGAGGCCATGTCATTAGATTTTCTTCTTTTATACCCTTTCTTGCCAGCCACGCTGTGGAGTACTTGGACGCGTGTGATGGAGCATTGTCCTGCATGAAAATCATGTTTTTCTTGAAGGATGCAGACTTCTTGCTGTACCACTGCTTGAAGAAGGTGTCTTCCAGGAACTGGCAGTAGGACTGGGAGTTGAGCTTGACTCCATCCTCAACCCGAAAAGGCCCCACAAGCTCATCTTTGATGATACCAGCCCAAACCAGTACTCCACCTCCACCTTGCTGCGTCTGGGTCGGACTGGAGCTCTCTGCCCTTTACCAATCCAGCCACGGGCCAATCCATCTGGCCCATCAAGACTCACTCTCATTTCATCAGTCCATGAGATATTTCTTGGCCCAGTCTTGATGTTTCAGCTTGTGTGTCTTGTTCAGGGGTGGTCGTCTTTCAGCCTTTCTTACCTTGGCCATGTCTCTGAGTATTGCACACCTTGTGCTTTTGGGCACTCCAGTGATGTTGCAGCTCTGAAATATGGCCAAACTGGTGGCAAGTGGCATCGTGGCAGCTGCACGCTTGACTTTTCTCAGTTCATGGGCAGTTATTTTGCGCCTTGGTTTTTCCACACGCTTCTTGCGACCCTGTTGACTATTTTGAATGAAACGCTTGATTGTTCGATGATCACGCTTCAGAAGCTTTGCAATTTTAAGAGTGCTGCATCCCTCTGCAAGATATCTCACTATTTTTGACTTTTCTGAGCCTGTCAAGTCCTTCTTTTGACCCATTTTGCCAAAGGAAAGGAAGTTGCCTAATAATTATGCACACCCGATATAGGGTGTTGATGTCATTAGACCACACCCCTTCTCATTACAGAGATGCACATCACCTAATATGCTTAATTGGTAGTAGGCTTTCGAGCCTATACAGCTTGGAGTAAGACAACATGCATAAAGAGGATGATGTGGTCAAAATACTCATTTGCCTAATAATTCTGCACTCCCTGTATAGCTGCTAAGTGAATATAGCAGGTGATATCTGTGTAAATAATGATTTACTATTACCAAAGTATATTGACATATATATTTGAGATTTTTTTTTACAGAAACTAATTAAATGTGATAAAATTCAAATTAAAAAATAAAATAGTGAAAGAATGAAAAAAAGTGCTATACATTCTATACAAAGGTGCTATACATTGTATTCAAAGGTGGTGGAATTTATCCACTTAGCTGAATATATAACTTCTATGAATAGATTGTTTATACTGTTGGTCTTATCAAGATGTCTTGAGATTAAGAGTATCTGTCGGTATATTGCCGATACTTTGATGAACAATAAAGTTTTAGAATTCAATCAGTTATGTATATTGGATTACAATCATACATTTCCATAAGTACGTTTTACTGCTTTTCTCACAAATATTAATCAGTCTGACTGTGATTACCTTGTGACACTATCTTGGCTAGTGTCACTACTACATCCTACTATTGTTCAATTGCATTATAAAAATATTTATGTTGCTGAAATTAACTTTGTATTTATGTTTCTCACAATCTGTGTAATCTCTATGAGACCACAAAAAATATATTGGTTATAAGCCGTTTTTAAAAATAAAAAATATATCACATTATATCTAAACCAATTACTGTAGTGACGTTATTGTATTCTCTGGAGATTAAATTCAGAGATCTGTTTGTATAAATTCCTTGTTTTAAACAATCGGATTTTAATTATAAAAGCTGTTTTAAATAATTTTCATTAGAGATTGTTTTTTTTTTAAATTTAGTATGAGGCAATTCATAACATATTTAGCCACATAAAAATGTTCCCCTCCTTTTTTTGTTATTTCTCTCTGTGCCCATCTTCAGGGACACAGATAACAAAAAGATCTATTATCTAAGTGTTCACACTTTGGCTATAACCAAACAAAGGATCAACTCTAAGATAAATTCTCTTCTTAAATAGCATGAAAAAATGGCTATATGTTGTGTTATCCATTTTATCTTAAAGTGAATCAGTCCTGGGACATTCCATGTTGTTGTTGCTGTATTTAGATGCAAATGGGTGGCTCAAGCATATTAATAAGCTGCACTGATGTGCTAATTAGTACTACAGTCTGCATGTTTGTCTCTGCAGTGGTCAAAATAAAGACCGCCAATGTTAACTGGCAGTGAGACCCCTCTCCCACCCTTATCAAGCACTCTGATATGGGCATTACCATACAGGAGCAGCAATTCTAAATATTTCTGGAATTATTTACAGTAAAAAGTTTTATGAGTATGACTAAATCCAGAATTACAGATAAAAGCACCATACCGTTTTTTTTAATCAGAAAAGTCTTGATGCCTTTGCTGGACCCTGGAAAGATCCATGATACACTGGTGGAATTGTGCGTGTGTGAGAGGGGTGCTTACATCTCTGAAGAACAGGGCTTGCATTTACTGATGCAACATGGCTGAGCCTGGGTACGTACAAGGAAATACGTAGGTTCCAATTTCTTAAAAGATTCAATTATTTAACAAATCACCCTCACTTCCATTCATAAAGATAAAAGCACACCTAAGGTTTGGAGCTGTGAAGCAGTGTTGACACTAAACAAGATGGATTATTCAGTAAATAAACAGTCATTTTCAGAAATCTGTTTGTTTTTTTCAAAAAATTCTGATACTCTTCTAGGATTGTTACATATATTACAAATATGTGCATTTTTTTCTTGAACTACAGTGTTCCTATAATAAGTATGGCAGAGGTGTATTTAGGTTCTCTGTTGCCCTAGGCCCATGCCAGAAGTTGTCACGTGTTTCCAGAGTTATCACTGCATGCGCACCAGTAACTTCAGGCAACCTGTTTCCCCCTGAAAATGTGCTGCCTTAGGCCTGGGCCTCATAGGCTTAGACAGAACACATCATGATATCATAGTGTAATGGAGTAAAAACAAGTTCGGCCAAGATACATAACAGCATCTCACTTTTCTTTTTGTTGAAGTGGCCTTTTACAAAATGTTGTGTTCCATTTTTGCTAACTTTGTACCTGAAATGTTGGCCCCTGGGGTCCCTTCTTTCTTTGTGGCTTCCAAATAAAGTTGAAGTAGTTGTTTAGACTGGCGCTCCTCTTCCCTGCGATCCAGCACACTCTGTAGGGTGTCCTGCAGCATCTGCACCTTCTGGACACCTATGGCCATCTCACCCGCAAGCTCCATGATGGGTACCTCAATCAGAGTCTACAGACAAACAATAGGGGGGGTTAAAGTCTCTAGCAGGGCTGCTTCTCTCCATCACATATTAGGTGTCTAAGAAGTGGGACAAAATCTTAATAGGAGGCTCTCTACATATTTTTTTCTGACAAGTTCAGGTTTGCCTTGGAGTGGCCACTATGGGGAATGGGGCAGGAAAAAAATCTATGGCCAGATTGTCTCCCACCCCATGAGCACCTAAAATAAAATCCTTTAGACCTGTCTCTCAGTCAATATCTCCACAATCCTCTTAAAGACATTATAATGGTGGAGACAAACACTCAGCTGGAAGCAGATATTGTAATCTTTATTATTAACTTGGCAATTATAAAATTATTAAACATGAAATTCTATTAATGGTCAATGCAGAATGACAAAGAAAGGTCAATCAGCCAATCTTGTATGAACCACAGACATAGGTTATTTTACCGTACGGACATTACAACACAATCCTGACATGTGCTTTACCTGTAGGTCTGACTCCGACATGAGAATTAGGTTTGACAGGTTCTCTCTCAGCTGTGTTGCCAGCTTTTTCCACAATGGTAACTCTCCCACATCCACTTCATCTATACTGCTAGTGGACTCGTGGGCCAACCATGCGGTTCCACCATCTGACATAGGGGTATAAAGAAAACACTTATAGATTGATACAGGTATTAATATTCTCAGCAATAAATACAGTACAAACAAGATTACAAGGATGCTGAAGCATTTTCTAACATCTGGACTGCCTTTAGCTTTAGGGAAAGGTACATATTGAGATGCCTTCTCCTCTATAATGGCACAATTGGCCAAAACTCAAGAGGCTCCACTTAGAGTGGGCACCATGCCACAGAGCACACTATTAATGCACCACTGTAATGCCCTGACAGGAGCTATTTATTTTAATTATGCAAAGATCATTAATAAAGCTCATGTTTAGTGATTTATAATAGCAATATTTTTCAAAACTGAGTCTCCACTTGAGTGTTTGTTTCCACCCTGATAAGGTCACTAAGGGGAAAAAAAATAGATCTAAAGGTTTTAAGAACAATTATTGATAGGCGGGTTCCCTGGTGGTTTAGTGGTTACGACTGGGTGCATTTTACCACTGTGACCTGGGTTTGATTCCAGTCAGGAAACTACGAGGTCACACCAACCTGTACCCAAGCAGGGATGGGCCTGGTCAGTACTTGGATGGGAGGCCACCTAGGAATACCAGGAGATGAACAATGCAAAAAGACAGTGATGGCTGCCCAAACATGTTACCAAGGGAAACATAGTGGAAACAAGTTCCCTGTTAATGGAGATCACTATGTTATGCTAAATAAAGACACCTCCTCCCATTGACCTTATAATGGGTGGATACTAGCAGCTAAATCAGAAGATTAAAAATAGGTTTAATACTGAATGTGACTTTTTAAATCATTGATTATTATTATTACTAGCGAATTGCCCGTCAAAAAATGCGGCAATGAAATTGTAAGGTAGCTAATGCTGTTAAGTGTGTAATAATGAAATATATAATACATTAATAAATGAATATACTTTACCCTCTGTGGAAGAGCTGTGAATGTGTTTTGATGTTGCTGCAGCATTAGTGGTGTGGATCTGCTGTGTAAGCGTGCTGAATGTGTGCAGTGTAACACTGTGCGTGCGCGAGCCCAAACCGTTAGCGTAGTCGTGTACTTCCGCATTGGCGTAAAATGGCGAGTAATGTGTGGTATACGTTTGTATCGGAATATCCGTAGGTGTTTTGTGGTGTTTTGCGAGTTTCTTGTGGTGTTTTGCGAGTTTAGAGTGCTGTAGCCTCGTTTTCGTTTTGTTCGGCGGCCATTTTTTCTCTCGCTTCGATTTTTTTTTAGTCTCTAAACTGTTTTATTTCGAGTAAAATCGAGGTGTAAGTTGTATTTTTGAGGTGCTGGGTGCTCCCTCTTGGTGTAGGTATGTTTTTTATGTATGTGGTGTGTGTATGTATTGTGTTTTACATTTTGTAATGTTCGCGAGTTGCGTCCGAGTGTTGCGAGGCCGTAATGTGTGTGAACGTGTGTCGTATGTTGTTTGCGAGTGTCGTAATGTGTGTGTCGTACTGTTTGGGTTGCGACGTGAAGTTTGCGAGGTCCTCAGGTGCTGGCATGGAGCGCCTACGGCGCTCCATGCCAGCAACTGCGGCCCTCGCTTCGCGAGGGTCCTCAGTTGCTGGCAAGGAGCGCCTTCGGCGCTCCATGCCAGCAACTGAGACCCTCGGGCAGTGCCCTCGCGTCGCGTAGCGAGCCGCGGCCCTCGCTACGCGAGGGCCGCAGCTCGCTTCGCGAGGGCCGCGACTCGCGTAGCGAGCCCGCAGCGTTAGCAACAACTCGTACGCTCACAACTATATATGTGATTATCTTTATTTATATCGCGCCAACATATTCCGTAGCACTGTACAGGGGGTTAGTACATGGCAAAAAACAAACTTAACACCTTAAAGAATGGAGGGCCCTGTTTTTGAGCCTATAATCAAAATGTACATAGTGCTTGTTTCCAAGACACGGACACACAATTGAAAACTCGCAAACTTACAATCTAAGGGTTTAGGTGTGATACAAGAGGGTGACAAATACAAAATGGCAACGTGAATGCAATTTGTTTAATCAATTGGAGGGGTCTGTGAGCTGTACTGTAGATTGTGGGTGGGAGTGTTTTTAAGCTGTGGAGTGTGCAGTTGTAATTATAAAGGCTGAAGGTGATATGATTTTTTAAATAGGTGTGTTTTTAGTAATTTTTTAAAGGTTTTGAGGAAGGAAGTTAATCTAATGGAGCGAGGCAAGGAGTTCCAGATAGTAGGGGCTGCACGAGAAAAGTCCTGAAGACGGGAGTGAGAGGAGGTGATGAGAGAGGAGGAAAGAAGAAGGTCGTTAGCAGAACGAAGGGGGCGGTTGGGAGAGTATTTTGAAACAAGAGCAGAGATATAAGGGGGTGCACTGTTGTTGAGGGCTTTATGTGTTAGGGTCATGATTTTAAATTTGATTCGGTAAGCTATGGGAAGCCAGTGGAGTGATTGACAGAGAGGAGCTGCAGACACTGATCGTTTGGTATTGAAGATGAGTCTAGCGGAGGCGTTCATTATGGATTGGAGGGGAGACAGACGAGAGATGGGGAGGCCAGCAAGAAGGGAATTGCAGTAGTCGAGTCGAGATATGATGAGAGAGTGTATTAGAATTTTAGCTGTGTCTTGTGTAAGATAATGACGAATTTTGGAGATGTTTTTTAGGTGAAACGGACAAGATTTAGTTATCGATTGGATGTGAGGAATAAAAGAGAGGGCGGGATCCAGTAGAACCCCAAGACAACGGGCCTGGGAGGTGGGAGTGATGATGGTGTTGTCAACAGTGAGAGATATTTGAGGAGTGGAAGCTATAGTAGAGGGTGGAAAAATTAGGAGTTCAGTCTTCGACATGTTGAGTTTGAGTTGACGGGTAGACAATCCAGGAGGATATGCTAGAGAGGCAGTTGGAAACTTGAGCTAAAAGAGAGGGGGATAGATCGGGTGCAGAGAGGTAGATTTGAGTATCATCTGCATAGAGATGATACTGAAATCCAAAGGATTTTATGAGGGTGCCAAGGGAGGAGGTGTAGATAGAGAAGAGGAGGGGGCCTAGGACAGAACCTTGGGGAACGCCAACAGACAGAGGGAGAGGTGAAGAAGAGGTGCCAGAGAAGGAGACACTAAATGTACGATCTTTTAGATAGGATGTGAACCATGAAAGAGCTGTGCCCTGGATGCCAAATGAACGGAGAGTTTGGATTAGAAGAGGGTGGTCAACTGTGTCGAAGGCAGCAGAGAGGTCCAGGAGAATTAGCATGGAGAAGTTACCCTTTGATTTGGCAGTTAGCAAGTCATTGGTGACTTTTGTGAGGGCTGTTTCTGTTGAGTGTTGGGCACGGAAACCAGATTGGAAGGGGTCAAGAAGGGAATTGGAAGAAATAAATTGAGTGAGGCGATTGTAAACAAGCCGCTCAAGCAGTTTAGAAGCCAGGGGAAGTAGTGAGATAGGGCGGTAGTTGGAGGCAGAAGCTGGGTCAGATGAGGGCTTCTTGAGAATGGGTGTAATTACGGCATGTTTTAAGGAGGATGGAAACCTGCCAGTGTTTAGGGAGAGGTTGAATAGATGTGTGAGAGCTGGGATAAGTGCGGTGGATAGGGGAGGAATTAGCTGTGAAGGAATAGGATCATGTGGGCATGTGGTAAGGTGAGAGGTTGATAGTAAAGTAGATACTTCATCCTCGGTAACAGGGTCAAAGGAATCCATAGTGGAGGAGGGATTGGGGAAGGGTAAATGTTGGGTGTTGTCGGCTTGTGGAAAGGATGGTGGGATAGGGCCAAGCTGGGAGGAGAGCTCATTTCGGATAGTTTAAATTTTAGTTTTAAAGTGGCTGGCAAAGTCATCAGCAGTTAGACAGGAAGGGGCAGGAGGCGGGGTGGGCAGAGGAGGGTGTTAAATGTAGCAAATAAACGTTTAGGGTTGGAGGACAGGTTTGATATTAGTGATGAGAAGTAGTGTTGTTTGGCAAGATTGAGGGCAGACAAGTAGGAGCACAAGGTAAACTTGTAGTGGAGAAAGTCTGCTGAGGTTCGAGATTTCCTCCATAGTCGTTCTGCAGTGCGTGAGCATCTCTGTAGATAGCGTGTTTGTGTAGTGTGCCATGGTTGTGGGTGAGAGCGAGGGTGTTTGCTTGTGATTATGGGGGCAAGAGAGTCAAGGGTGGAAGTTAGAGTAGTGTTGTACTGTGAAGTGGCAATGTCAGGGCAGGCAAGGGTGGTGAGGGGGCTGAGAAGGGGTTTTAGTACATTTGACAATTATGAGTTGTATTGATCAGTGATTAAGAAGTCTAGCTCCTATTTTTAAAGGCACTACAGCAGTCCTTTAAGTAGCTGTAAATACATTTACCTAAGGTCAAGGTCAACTCTCAAGGTGGGGGTAAGTACGAGTGCAATAACTGGGACATTTATGGTGTCCATTTAATGAATGACATCATTAGCCAAACACAGTAAATTCACTATGGTCATGGTCACACAATTCACTTGACATGGTTTCCATTGTCAAACGAGTTTAAAAAAAAAATCTCTTTCTAACTCTATGTTTATATTTCCATTTACAGGCTGCAATATGCATTTCTACACAAGACTGTAGTGTGTACATTAAACGCTGTCTGGATCTGACATCACCATCATCACTGACATCATAACGGCCACGTACCTACAGTGGTGGGAGCCCAAGTCTTATTGCCAGTCAGCACTACAAACTTAGTATTGGGAGGTAAACAGAGAAAGTAATCTTCATCTTCAATGATGGTGCCATCTTCTGCCAGGACGAGGGTGACGGGTGTCCTGGAAGGATCCAATCCAAACAGACTGCATGCTAATGAGAGAATAGAGAGGTATTTGAAATTGGCACATAACGATTGCATGTCTGCCAAGTTGATGGGTCTAGATTACAGCAGGGCCCAAAAATATGGTATAGAATAGGGCTTGTCCTACACAAGATGTCACCCAAGTTGGTAGATCTATCAAGTGTCCACACTATACCCCACATAGAGGGGACTACAATGTTCATGGTCAACTTGACCATATGGCGTTTACCACTCTCTTCCTCCATTGCTTGACACTTAGAGAGCTCACTGTAGGTTTTTTTCTTACAACAGGAGTGCACAAGATGTTTAAATTCAGGCCTAATAGGCTGTTGGATGTGTGACCCAAAGACTGGCCATGATCCTCACTGTATTCACAAAGCAGGCCTGGCATAATCCCCCAACCAGCACCTTTTGCTGTAATGGGAATGAATGGCTGAAGAAAAACACAGGGTGCATCTCCTTTAAAGAAAAAAGGCATTTAATACTTAACCACCCAACTGAGGGCATGATATTCTCAAGTTTAATATAGCAGACTTGATCTCCTTCCCCTTGCACTGTTAATTCAAGTCAATAAAAAGTTTTTTTTATTCGTAACTAGAGTTGAAAAAAAGCAAACTGAAGCACTGTGACACTGCTGCAAGTGGATATGAAATAACAGAAGCACTGTCATATATATATTTTATTTTTTATTAAACATATATAAAAAATGTAAATAAATATAATATAATTTATAATGGCTATGGATTGAAGAGGGAGGCATTTGTGGGCACATTTGCATGTCCCAACTCAGCTTCCCAGAATGCAGTGCAATAACCGTTTCTCGGAATTCTGAGCTGGAAGCAGATTTTTTTTTAACTTGGTTATGACATTCAAATGTGAGCACAGATGTACCAATATATATATATATGACTTTGCCTCAAGCAGATAAGAGAAATTAGTACTAACTGGCTTTTAAAGAACTTTGATGCCTGTTAGCAGTTTATAACAAAAGTACTTTAGCAGTACTATACTATACACACAGTACTTTATGAAGGTGGAACACTCTGTACTTCATAATAAATTGAAATGTTCTTACTTTAGACGTGGCATAATTTGATTTTTTTTTCTATGTATGAATCAGCCCATGACTTTGCTTCACACTGTTTTATGAAGACATCACACAATGGATACAGGTAATAGGTGGTGACTTACGTGTCAGTAGGTGGTAAAGCCACCAAATATCAGATGAACACAGATCCATAAAAAAATGCTAAAAATAATTTGTAAAAGGACCATATTTACAGCACTCCATGTCAAAGAGGTAGAGCTAAGAATGATAAAAAAACACCCACACGTCTATGAGCGAGTATATTCAGTACAGGTGATCTCCACTGAGTCATAGGAAGTTTCCACTATCACGGAGCTAATCTTTATTATTACTTAAATAAAGAAACTTGGACAATGAAATCAGCTCATTGCAACACAGTGAATATCTTTTTGAACTTTTATAACAAACTATTGACTCTGCTTATCTGCTCTTCTAGGACGTATCCATGGAATTGGGAGGCACAGCAAAACTCATGCTTAATCACTTAATTATTTCCATGCAAAAAAAATAAATATATATATATATATATATATATATATATATATATATATATACACACACACACACACATATATACATACATATACACACTTTTATTTTTTGCTGTGTCCCTTTAAATGCAGAGTTCATGAGTTTCATTTCTATAGCTGCATATAATAGTTACTAAACTAAACTGTTTGTTTTGTTGCACTAGAAAAAAGGATATTTGATAATGTATCACAGTGGGTTTTCTATTTTCAAAAGGGTCTCCCAGCATAAAAAAACGTATTCTGAAGATTAAATGTTCTTGGGGGCTTGCCCTCTGCTAGCCAATGAGATTTGCAGACTTGTATATGCTCTGTATTTGCTATTTTGCTAACTTCTCAATGAAGTTTACACATTAATATTTTTCATACAAAAAACACATTTTGCAATGTTTAAAAGACAGGTTTATAAACGCTTGAAAAAAGTCAATGTCCCTTTAACTTATTATATTTAGTTTATTATAATCTTATATATATATATATATATATATATATATATATATATAGATTTATTATAAATTTGATTAATTATATTTCTATTTATTATATTTAGCTTATATTTAGCACATTATCAATTATAATTATAAAAAAAAATCAAATTATGACTCATCAGTCTATTTAATATTATGGAATGAAGTGAAAAGAAGTGTTTTTCCCATTTCTTGTGTAAATGTCACACCCATATTATTTTTGTTACATATAATCTTTCCTTTAACCCTTTCAGTGACAGAGCAAAACATTGCAACTTAATAAAGCCACATTATAAAGTTATTTTAATATATTTTACATGTAACCCCTATTTTTTCCCATGATTTAATCCTGACATCATTAAGAGTAGCATAATTAGATGAGTAATATATTTGTCCATTTAAATCCCAATGTAACCCTATCAATGCCTGGTATTTTATTATCCCCTTATATCCCAGGCTCTCACCTTTGTCCAGCAGTCCTTGCAGTGAAGCAGCTGCCACCCCATGCCTGTCCCTGCTACCCCTCTTGCTGACCACACAAGGCTTCTCATACCCCGCCATCCCGCACCTCCCTGGGGCAACAATCACCAGCCAGCAAGGAGGAGTCACATGTCAGGCTTCACAGACCACGCCCCTCCAGCAACTTCCGCACTCCCAAGCGCACTGCCTGCAGGGAAATGTAGTCCCACATTTAATTAACCTTCTCACTGCCATAGCCAAGCGATAAATATAGAAAGATGTTATATATATTGAAGTAAAAAAATATATATATATATTTATAAAACTTGGATTAGTATTCACAGCTCTAATTGACTTCATTTTATTATACAGAAAGTTGATTTAAAAGTGTACACTACATTAGAAAAAATGACATCTATACATAAATAATAATTTATTCATAATAATAATGATTTCTATTATTATAATTATTATTCATTGTTATTATTGTTACTCTTTTTTATTATTATTATTATTATTATTATTATTATTATTATCACCAACATATTCCACATGGGTTAAAATAATAATAATAATAATTATTATTTTCTTTTATTATTATTATTGCCAACATATTCCATATTCCTTAAAGGACCTCCAGGGTATTCCCATTAACGCTTTATATACCTTGAGGGTTTATAAAGCCCTTCATGGTATCTCTATTAATGCCTTAAGTACCATGGGGGTACTTTAACGTCAACCCATGGCATCTAAATTAAACCCTATATATAATAGGGGTCCTTTAAGAACTCCTATGGTATCTAAATTCACCCCTATATACCAAGAGGGTCAATAAAGAACCTGCAGATTTCTAAATTAACCCTTAAAAGCCATGGGGTTCTATATGGACACCCATGGTATCCTAAAGCACCCCTCTGACACATGGTTAGTTTGTTTAGATGCCTTGGGGTGTCAATGGTTATGTAGATGGGTTGATTGAGGAAGGGGGATGGTGGTTTGCGTGGGGAAGGGGGGTGATCTGGGGTGAGCGGAGAAGGGGATCCCTGGGGATTCCCTTCACTGGGTGCATGGATGGAGGGAATACCCAGTGATTCTCATTAGTGTTAATGTGTTTGTGCTCAGTAATATTACTGATCACAGCGTTACGAGTAATCCTGGGCCTTGTAACTTTACTTCAAAGCTTAGGTTTATGAGTTGCAGGTGGGATCAGTATTATTACTTCTGTGGAGCACTGAATTCATGTGTATTACTGAAAAAAGCAAAATTACTTTTGAAAGTACTTTACTTGTCTCAAACAGAATAGGGCTCTGATCTATGCCGTTGCACCCTTTAGAATGTAAGTTTGTGAGTTTCTATCTTGTGGCAGATAATAATAAAATAATAGTTGTGTAAGAGCAAAGAAATCGTCAGCACTGACAGCTGCAGTGCCAGCAAGTAGCCGCTCGATGGCACGGTCTGGTTTCAGGGAAGGCCCTAAATATTCCTTCCTCTGACGGAGCGGAATCAACAGCGAGGCCATCGCTATATTCAGCACTCGCCCTCGGTGGCCTTGGGCGCGCCTCTCATAGCTCAAGGCTTCTTCTGTCGGCCTGCCTTATATGCATTGTGCTGCACTACTCGGAAACTCGGCAGCGCCATCTAGCGGTTGGTGGTGGCACTGCTGTTGCCAATCTTTTGCGTAGGGGAAGAGGGAAAGGACCTAGGGCTCTTATTATGTAGGGCTAAGCACAGTGGATTTAGTAAATATATACTTTTCACTGGACCATATTCCCCATGACAAGAATATACCTTTTGGTACAAAAAGTGTAAAGGGTAGAAGTTAATGTCTTTAAAATATTGTAAAACACAACACTATTTAATCTATAAACTATATGATAAAATACCACAATTTAATTTTAATTCTATTTCATATAATACTAAAATATTGTAAAAAAAACAAACAAAATGATTTATTCTATAAACTACTTGAAAACAATGTCATTGTTGGATCTCTACATTGTAAACATTGTAAAAAAATGCAGTTAATCTACAAAATATTCCTAACAATATAATTTAATCTGTAAATTCTTGTAATAAAATAAGATTCTAAGCAATATAACAATTTAATCTGAAAAAACATGTAATTACATAACATTCTAAATGATATTCTAAATAATGTTTATAATTTGTTCTGTAAAATGTAATAAAATAAGACTCTAAACACTATGTGCCCCATTCTATTAGCGGCCGCAGCCGTTGCGGGGCCGCAAGGACCGGCCGCAAGCTATTCTGCTATTCTATTCCCTTACGGCCGGAGGCTCCGGCAGGCTTGCGGCCGGTGCCTTGCTATCTCCTGCGGCCGCTCGCGGCGGAGGAAATCCTTTGATCTTAAACGGCCGCAAGAGTTTCGGCCGTAAGAAATTCCTATTTGCAATTCAATTGCTCCGGGAACCCTCTCTGCAAGGCTAAAAACGAGCCGCTGCTTACTTGCAGGAAAGAGGTCCCGCTAGCACCAATTAAGCACATAAAATAGCTCAAATAAAGCCATCCTGCACTTTGAGAAGACTATAAAGGGATTTTAGGTGTTAGAAAAAATAGCACATAATTATCCTATACTCAAATCCGTAAAATATTTTATTTTTAATATCCGTAAAATATCCATGTAAAAAGTCCAGAGTGCTTGGAGCACCTCAGACATGCCCACGCCGCAGCCGGAAAATAAACAGTTAATTTGAACTTGGGTTTGGGCTGATGTGCAAGCTTGAGAGTAGGTTACTTTTAATCCTCGTGTCCCCCAATATGATCCCTAGCATTTACAGAGCTGTACAGTGCAGGCTTGAATTTATTTTTGAGTTTTTATATTTCACAGCTTACGGCCGGTTCCAAGATATGCGGCCGGCCGTAAAAGGAGATCCTTGCGGGGCCGTATAATAGAATCGCGAGTTAACTGAACCCCCGCAAGGAATCGCAGCCTTACGGCCGATTTACGGCCGATAATAGAATGAGGCCCTATAACATTTTAATTTAAAGAAAATTAATAAAATACAATTCTAAACAATATAACAATTTACCGTATTTTTCGCCGTATAAGACGCACTTTTTCTTCCCCAAAACTGGGGGAGGAAAGTTGGTGCGTCTTATACGGCGAATATAACTTTTCAGACTGCCTCTGTCCTCTTGATTTCACCCCAGCGCTTCCTACCAGCATCGCGTCGGCCGGTGCGTCCTAGTGACGTCACACACGCAACGCTGCAGTAGGAAGCTGGTAGGAAGCGCTGGGGTGAGATCAAGATGGCAGAGATCAGAAGGAAGGTGAGGATCAGGGGGATCAGGGGGGTCAGGGAGGGTCAAGGGCTCCCAAATGCTGCAGTATATGGATGTGTGTGTGTATGTATGTATGTATGTATGTATGTATGTATGTATGTATGTATGTGTGTGTGTGTGTGTGTGTGTGTGTGTGTGTATATGTATGTATGTGTATGTATATTTATGTGTGTATGTATATGTATGTATGTGTCTCTATAAAGGTGAGGATCAGGGGGGTCAGGGAGGATCAGGACGGTCAGGGAGGATCAGGGAGGATCAGGAGGGTCAGGGAGGGTCAATGGCTCCCAAATGCTGCAGTATATGGATATGTATGTGTATGTGTGTGTGTGTGTGTGTATGTGTGTGTGTGTATGTATATATGTATGTATGTGTATGTATATTTATGTGTGTATGTATATGTATGTATGTGTATCTATATATATATATATATATATATATATATATATATTTGTGTGTAATGTAGGTGTGTATCTGTGTGTAAAGTGTATTTGTGTTTGAGTGTATTTGTGTTTGATTCAGATTTTTTTTTTCTTGTTTTCCTCCTCTAAAAACTAGGTGCGTCTTATCTGCCGGTGCGTCTTATATGGCGAAAAATACGGTAATCTGAAAAAACATGTAATAACATAACTTTTTAAATATTGTTTAATATAATAATTTATTTTGTAAGATGTTATAGTTATATTAGTAATAATTTATTCTTTAAAATGTAATAAATTAAGGCTCTAAATAAAATCACAAAAAACATAACATTCTAAATAATATTTATAATAATTTATTCAGTATATTTGAAAAAAGTAAGATTCTAAACAATATCACAATTTAATCAGTAAAATATTTGTAATTATGACTAAAACAATGAAAGAAAATGTATTACATCAGTTCTATGGAAATAATTGAAAAGTATATAAATAGAATTATAAATAACATATAATAAATCACATATAATAGTTGTCAAACTACAAATCGTCGTCACGCTTTGCGAGCTCGCTTCGCAGGCGACGCAGTTCTTGGACCTCTGCAAGGGAAGTTACACCTCAATTTAAGTCCAAATTCACGAGTTTAGACTCACGAAAATCCCCTAAGCAAGAGATAAAATGTCAGCAAAAAAAAACGAAAACGAGGCTACAGGACCCTAAACACGTAAAACAGCACCAAGCACATACAGCTTTTCTAAACAGCCGTACGAGGTAAAGATACAGTTTTACTAAGGACGGAAAATCATACACAACAGCGTAACACATACACATTTGCGCCATTTCTCAATGCAGAAGTACACAGCTACACTAACGGCTTTACCTCGCGCATGCTCCACATTTACACTACACACTGCACACATTGCTGATACTTACACCTCAGCTCCAGAACAGTGCCACAACTACACTGGATGCTGCAGAAACATAGAAACAGATTGTCAGCTCTTCAGCACAATGCTTCCTGCATATATTACTTACTAATAGGTAAAGTATTTTAATTTATTCATTATTTCATTGGCATACAACAATACATATACACAAAAAAATCCACTTTAATAACAAACAAAAAACAACAGCCACGCCATGAGCGCCAAAGGTCCTCACGCTAAAAAATTGATAAAACCACATTACCTGCATTACGATTTCATGCCCGTCATTTTTTGACGGGCAATTCGCTAGTAACATAATAAATTAATAATAAAATACATTAACTAATAATTAATTATAAAACAAATATAAAATAAATTACAGTTCTTTATCAATAATATGAAACATATATAAATTGGATTATAAATTAAATTTATTAATAAATAATATAATAAATTAATAATATAATAAATATATTCATTTATAAATAATATTAATAAAAAAATAAAAACAATTACAGTTCCCTATTAATAATATAAAAATATATTAGTGGGATTATAAATAAAACAATATATTAATAAATAATATAATAAATTAATAATAAATACATTCATTTATAAATAATATGAATACAGATAGATATACAGCTAGTGTGTGAGGATACATACAGCAGTGCAGATCAGTGACTCTGCGCTCGGCTGCTCTAGTCTGTGCTCTCCCCACGCTGTGTGCTCAGTGACTGATTGTTTCTGTCTGTGAAGATGGCCTCCTCGGACCAGGCTGAGGTGCCTGTGCAGGTAGGCGCGAGTCTAGAAGGCAGTAGGCCTGGGGGTGGGTGTTGGGAGTCTGAGAAGCAGGTCAGGGTGCTGGATATAGGTTTGTGGGTGAGTCTGACCCCTTCCCCTCATACTGGATCTCCAGAGTCAGCCTGCACCTGTTACCTGTACCATGAGGGGCATGCTCATCCTGTAGTGTGCCTGTAACATGAGGGGCATGCCCATACTATAATGTACCTATATCCTGAAGTGCATGCCCATACTATAGTGTAGTAAAAGAGTGGATGTGTATATATATATATATATATATATATATATATATATATATATATATATATATATATATAGTATATTTACATGACTAAAAATAAGGTAACAAACATATTTCCTGCTCATAATCTCAATAAATACAATTTGCATATGTCAGGAAACCCACATACAGCACATGTTATGTCTGGTTGTGCTAATCCATATGGTTTTCATGGCAAAAAATGGGTTGCCAGTTCCTTCTCCAGTGGACTGCTATTTGTCTGACCTCTCTGCTATGACCTGCCCTTCTTGGGTGACCCTACATGGTATAGCTCACAGCTTCATTGATGTACACACGGCCCTTCACAACAACAAGGTAGTGGCCCAGAAGTATGTGTATATATATATATATATATATATATATATATATATATATATATTTATTTATATAATCATGGGGCAAATTTGATGTAAAATAGCTGCACCAATACAAAGGTCCATAGACAATTCTGTGCATCGGGTGCATTATTCTGCCCCGCGCTGTCCTTTGTACAGATGCCCTTTCCTCTCTTTGTTTGCACCTTTGCACTGTCCTATAAATGCTGCACTTGCAACTTTTCACCTTCTTGCTTCCTCTTTAAGTTTTGCATGCAACGCCCTATAGATTATGATCTTAACTTGTAGTTCCTGTTTAATAAAGAGGCGATATATAGGAAAAAAAGGGAGTCTCTGCCCCCATAGGTCTTAATCTATTTAATATTGATAATATTTGCTTTTATGTACTGTATTTTATGAAGAAGTGCTCATAAACACACAGACTCTGCTGTGCAGTATCTCATGCTAACCAATCAGTGATAATCTATCTCTCAGCAACATTGTCCAACATTATGCTGAGCCATGGGCTACACTGCACATCCTGCCCTACAGGGTCTGCAGACCCATACAGGGATTATTTGCATGCTTTGACAGAGCTTATAAGTACTTTTAAGTAAAATAAAGTACATAAAAGTAAGTACATATAGGAATATCCAGATAAATGCCAAATCACTTTAAAGTTCTTACTCTAAAATCATTATTATTATGGACATTCACTATGCCAACATATTCCTTAGTTCTGATGAGCTTACAATCTATATCCTCAAAAAAGAACTTTATTTGGATACCTATGACCCTATACAACGCTGAAAATGTATAAAAAGTGAAGAGTTTGGAGAAAGAGAACAACATCCAGATAGAATTGAATAAATCAAAAGAAGAGTTCGAGATTCAAACAGAAGAAAAAAATGATAAAAAAAGTTGGAAAAGGGATAGGATAGAGATACAAAATGGTCTTAATAACTCCACGAGAATACCTGATGAGAAGGATCAGAGTGTTATTAATCTCTTTGACTTCCCCCTTAATGAAACACATAAATCTATCTTAAAAAAGGGCTGTCATTTGTACCGACAAGCAAATCAAATCTTTTTGATAACACCAAAGATGTTAATCTCTTTGTGAGAAAATTGGCCCTAAAAAAATGGTTCCTGAATAAAGAAGAACATGAACTAAATTTATTGGGAGTAGATAAGGAGCAAATCGAAACATTTAAGATTCTAATGGATATTCTTAATGAACAAAATGTATCTTTGGAAGAGAAAACTAAGAAAAGACAGATAAAAGTTGTAACGGAGCTGGAACACGCAGTCCAATATCTCCGCTGGTATACGGTAAAATACCCGAGAAGCACTACAGTCTCACCATTCCCGACCTCCCATATTGGACGACACACAATTTGGGAGTCAAATGAATACTGACTTTATTTTGTTCTGCAGAAATATTTATACCCATCTCTTCCCACAGGCAATACACATTCCCATATTTGGCCACACAATACACATAAAGAGAACAATAGGTGTGGTCACACCTCCCCGAGACTCCCTGGCAACTTTGATACAATCAGACATTGATTCAATTACACTTCTTTGTTCTTATCTGAGAATGAAACCACTGTATACAATAGACTTCCTTTATCTTATGCTGAGTTTCTGTAACAGGATTATCTCCCATGCCAAGTAGCTGCAAATGTCTGGGACAATATTCTGCAGAGCATAAACCAACATACATATAGTAGGATCATATTTTAACCATAATAATCATAAAACAGTGATGGGTTCCGTTACACACCTCCCCCGTGACCATAAGCCGGCATACACGGTCTGATCCCAACGGATCGGCCAGGGGATGTCCGGACAAAAGTATTTGTTGGTCAATTCTCTAGTTTGACAACCCATCAGCATTACTGCAATTCACATTTACTCACATTTCCCATATCCCCAGATAGCTGGGATCTGAGCGCACAAAACTACTGAATAGCGCTCAGATCCTCTTCACACAGTTCAATTGCCATGTAGCTAAAGTCTTTCCCATAGTCTTTCATTATATGAATGGGCTTCATGGCACAGTTATCTGGGGTATCATGGTTCACACAGGGCAAGTACAGAATGACCCCCCTGTATGTAAAGGGCCAGAATGAGTGACTTACACTCTGGTATAGCCGAACACTGGTTCCAAAGGGCAATATGTCCCAGGGCCATAGTCGCAGGGCAGGAGGCTGGCAAACAGTCCTCTCCAAGACAAAGTGGCGAAGGGCACTTCGTCACACATCTCCACTTTGCTGTGGTGATGGGGCAACACGCTGAGGGGACTTGAGGGGCAGAGGCCAGCGGCACTCTGCCCTGATGCCAGCTCTTCTGCTGGTATAACCTGCAGGACGTATTCCGGCTCAGTAGCCAGGGAAAGGTGGGGGTCAGTGGGGGTTAACATTTCCTCTGTTAACCCTGGGGCCAAATTAGGAGTTAGCTGGGGAGGGGAATTTGTACTTACCCCCTCCTCCGGTTGTCCCAGTGAGAGTAGTTGGGGATCTGGACAGGCTGTCCAGCATCCCGGTAGGTCAGGCACAGAGACCACGGTCCCATCTGCGCCATCTGGGAGATTGGGGTCTCCCCTTGTTAGGGTAAGCTGTCGCTGGGGGGAGATGGCGACCCCTTCAGCTCCCTGGGGTTCACACTGCCGCTGGGGGGGAAGGACGACACCTTCTGCCCCCTGGGGTTCACACTGCCGCTGGGGGGGAAGGACGACACCTTCTGCCCCCTGGGGTTCACACTGCCGCTGGGGGGGAAGGACGACACCTTCTGCCCCCTGTGGTTCACACTGCCGCTGGGGGGGAAGGACGACACCTTCTGCCCCCTGTGGTTCACACTGCCGCTGGGGGGGAAGGACGACACCTTCTGCCCCCTGTGGTTCACACTGCCGCTGGGGGGGAAGGACGACACCTTCTGCCCCCTGTGGTTCACACTGCCGCTGGGGGGGAAGGACGACACCTTCTGCCCCCTGTGGTTCACATTGCCGCTGGGGGGGAAGGACGACCCCTTCTGCCCCCTGGGGTTCACACTGCCGCTGGGGGGAAAGGACGACACCTTCTGCCCACTGGGGTTCACACGGCCGCTGGGGGGGAAGGACGACACCTTCGGCCCCCTGGGGTACACACTGCTGCTGGGAGGGGGAATTAGTTGGAGTATTTCACTTGGAGCGGTTTCTGTTTCTGGGACAGTCTCTCTGCATGTGGCCCTACTGGTTACACGTGTGGCACCTGATGTACCGTGGAGGGGTTTGGTAGTTCCCACCACCCGGACGCAGTGCTGGGGGGGGGTTAATGGTGGGAGGTGGGTTAGCAGCTCCCAAGATGGACCGCTCCCGTGCCCGCTGCTTTTCCATTATGAATTTGTGGACATCTGTCATTAACCATTCCAAGGTTTTTATGGGAAGCGTACCTGGGAAAAAGGCCAGTCTGCTTTGGAGTTCTCTTTCAAACTCAGTCTGTGGGGTAATAAGAGGTACTGTAACCATGAGTTCCTTTCTGTCTGCATCCCTGTAGTCCGCGGCCGCCTCCTCCTCCTCATGATGGAACGCTGTCTGAAAACTAGCCGGTTCCATCCTGCTGTAGCCAGGGGCGCTGTACGGATACTAGCGTTGCCCTCAATTTGTACTCCACGGAATGGTGTCTCCTGTAGCTGTCCTTCTGACCGTGGGAACAATTCCGACACTTGCCACCAAATGTAACAGAGCTGGAAGACGCAGTCCAATATCTCCGCTGGTATACGGTAAAATACCCGAGAAGCACTACAGTCTCACCATTCCCGACCTCCCATATTGGACTACACACAATTTGGGAGTCAAATGAATACTGACTTTATTTTGTTCTGCAGAAATATTTATACCCATCTCTTCCCACAGGCAATACACATGCCCATATTTGGCCACACAATACACATAAAGAGAACAATCGGTGTTGTCACACCTCCCCGAGACTCCCTGGCAACTTTGATACAATCAGACATTGATTCAATTACACTTCTTTGTTCTTATCTGAGAATGAAACCACTGTATACAATAGACTTCCTTTATCTTTTGCGGAGTCTCTGTAACAGGATTATCTCCCATGCCAAGTAGCTGCAAATGTCTGGGACAATATTCTGCAGAGCATAAACCAACATACATATAGTAGGATCATATTTTAACCATAATAATCATAAAACAGGGTAAAACAGTGATGGGTTCCGTTACAAAAGTAAAAAGTAAATTCACACCGGACTTAACACTGTTTAGTAATATTCAATTATTTTTGGAGATGATGGAGAAAGACCTCAAAAGATATGTCTTCATATTTACAAGATACTCTAGATGTACTTAAACAAATGAATGGCATCAGTGTACCAGAAGACACATTACTTATTATGATTGATGTTGAACAACTATACTCCTCTATACCAAATGAAAAAGGTATTGAGGCAGTGGAATACTTTCTTAGCATGGAAAATCAAGCGGATGTAGAATTCAATTAATTCATTGTAAGACTGCTAAGATTTACCCTAACAAAAAAATATTTTCTGTTCAACAATCACTGGTACCAGTATTTACTGAATCCAAGCAAGAATATACAGAACAAATTGTACTGTGGCAACGGTTCATAGATCATATCTTACTGTTTTGGTCTGGTTTTCAAAGAGATTTTGAAGATTTTTTGCAAATTTAAACCAAAATAACTGGGGCCTGAAATTCACATATTCGCTTAACAACGATAACATTGAATTTCTAGACTTTATGTTGATGAAAGACAAACAAGGTAACATTCATACCTCAGTATTTCAAAAAACGACAGCCTCAAATTCACTTTTGCATTGGTCCAGCCAGCATCCTGTATCCCTTAAGGCAGGAATACCTATGGGGCAGTATCTTAGATTAAAAAGCGACTGTGATAGCTTGGAGGAATTCAAGGAACAAGCAAAAGATTTAAAGGCAAGGTTTAAAGAAAGAGGTTATCCCAATCGGGTTTTAAAGAAGGCCTTCAAGAAAGCACTAATGAGTGAACGGGAAGACCTTATCTACAAAAAGGAAAATCAAAGAAGTAAAGAGCAAGGCCATAAGATACGATTGGTAATGTTGTACGGAAGTGACTGGGAACCAATAAAAGAGATCTTACAAAAGCATTGGTACATCCTCAGAGAAGATGAAACACTAAGGGAATACATAACGGAAAATCCAAGTATACCCTATAAGAGAAATAAGAACATCAAGGATACCTTGGTAAAAAGCTTCTTCAACCCAACAAAACCAAAAGTAAATTGGCTAACAGAAACAAAGTGCATTTTCAAGTGTGGACAATGTAGAGCTTGTCAGTATATTCAGCCTAGTAAAATCTTTGAAGATGTAAACACAGGTAAAAAACAAGTAAAAAGCTTTATGAACTGCGAAAGTACACGTTATATACGATATGACATGTCCTTGTCGAAAATATTATGTTGGCAAGACATTCCGCCAACTGAGAAGAAGAATACTGGAACATATATATTCAATTACAAAAGGTCTTGATACTTCTGTTTCTAGACACATGAAATACTTTCATGAAAATAAACCAGAAGGCATGAAATTTAAAGTTCTAGAGAGGCTATGGATAAGTCCAAGAGGAGGAGATGCAGATAGAAGATTATTACAAATGGAGAGCAAGTGGATATTTGCATTAGTTTGCAAATATCCGAAAGGCCCCAATGAATGCTATTCAGCATTCCTGTAGGATTTCCCATTCCGTATAGGGATTATCAAATGTTCTATCTTTATTTATAGTAACCTACATCATAAAAATACCGTCTTCTCTTTAGAATGTTATATTAATAGGGAATTTAATATTCACAATAGTAGGGGGGAATTTTTTTTTTTCACTTTTCACTAGTGATCAATATTATATGATCAAAATATTAAATGATGGTAAAACAATCACACACAGAATCTTACATCCAATTTAAATATAGATATGTTGGTTATTATTATTATCGTTTATTTATAACGCACCAACATATTCCGTAGCGCTGTACATAAGATAAGTTCAAGACAAAGATACATACAAATTAAAACATAGCAAGGCAAGGAGGGCCCTGTCTTTGAGCCTCAAATCCATAGTGTCCATATTGCTTTCCCTAAAGCACCTTGTGGGATTGAAACTCGCAGACTTACAACCTATAGGTATTGTGTGAGGAAAAGGAGGGGGAGAGAGGTGAGAGTGTGTTAGGGTGGAAGGTGATACACTTCTTTAAAGAGATGTGTTTTTAGAGAGGTTTTGAATGTTTTGAGGCTGGGGGATAATCAGGCAAGAAGTTCCAGAGAATAGGGGCAGCACGAGAAAAGTCCTGAAGGCGAGAGTGAGAGGAGGTGACAAGAGTTGTGGAAAGAAGAATGTCATTAGCAGAGCGAAGAGGGCGGGTGGGGGAGAATTTGGAGATGAGACCAGAAATGTATGGGGGAGCGCTCTTGTTGAGGGCTTTGAAAGCTAGGGTCAGGATTTTTAATTTTATTCTGGAGGCTATGGGAAGCCAGTGGAGAGATTGACAGAGAGGTGATGCCGACACTGAACGTTGTGTACGGAAGATTAGTCTAGCAGAGGCATTCATAATGAGAGAGTGTATAAGGCTTTTAGTTGTGTCTTGTGTAAGAAAGTGGCGAATTCTGGAGATGTTTTTTAGATGGAGAAGACAAGATTTAGTTAGTGATTGTATGTGAGGGATGAAAGACAGGGCGGGGTCCAGTAGAACCCCAAGACAACGGGCTTGGGAGGAGGGGGTGATGATGTCATTATTGACAGTGAGAGAGAAGTGAGGAATTGACACAGTGGGAGAGGGAGGGAAGATTAGGAATTCAGTTTTAGGCATGTTGAGTTTGAGATGGTGGGTGGACATCCAAGAGGATATACTAGAGAGGCAGCTGGAGACACGTGTTAGAAGAGTGGGGGATAGATCTGGTGCTGAGAGGTAGATTTGGGTGTCATCTGCATATGTTATGTAGATTAGCACACACATATCTGTATAACAATTTTCTCAGCACAGGAGGGTTAATTATTTTCTATAAGCTGTAGTGTTTGATTTATAGTTTGCATTCTATAATAGTTTACAAAGTATCTTATACTGATACTGAGAAGTATAGGGCACAATATAAGTGTTGGGAGAGAAGATTTGTGGAAACGGTGTATTTAGTAGTGCTAGTGTACCAACAAAGGCTTAATAGAGTTGAATGAATTCAACAAACGGAGGCACAATGAAGTTAAATAAAGTTTAATCAATTCAGGAAACGGAGGCTTAATAAAGTTTATTGAATTGATACAACGCAATGTCATGGCGTTATTACACTCACGCTAAACCCGGAAGTAACAGGGCTTTATAAGCCAGAGGAGAAGCCAGTACAACATAGCCTTAGAGAAAGTCCTCTGAAAGGACAAAACGGACCGTTGGCATTTTATTTCTTAGTGGGGCAGGTTCTATTTTTTTGGAATATGGCTTAAAGGGCTCAAGAGTCAAACTTTATAAGGAGAAGGAGTGTGGAGTGAGGGAACTGAATCGCAAGTATTTTTTGCTATATGTTATTACCCTCCCATACATTTATCCTCAAATGATTTGTTAATCTCATTCTTGCTGCAACCATGGAAATTTTTGTTTAGCAAAATATATAGTTGTCAAATTGAGTGAATCCCTTGTTTTTGGAGAAATTGAATACCTGTGACCCACTATATATTTTTTGTTTTTTTGTTTTGTTTTTATTAATATGTATACTATGTGCTTTTTTATTTATTTTCTTCAACTCTGTGATTATCATTGTATCCTGTATTAACAGGACTATCAGTATAACCTGATATATGAGAGTTGATTAGCCAAGATTAAGAACAGTATTATATCAGTTTATGGATCAAAGGGGCCAGATTGAATTATACCGAGCTGATTATCTTTATGTCCATATATATCTTAGTTCTTTGACTTTGGTATTATGCTAAGTTGTGAGCACTTTTTATAAATTTTCGGCGTTGTCTAGGATCATAGGTATCCAAATAAAGTTATTTTTTTATGATATAAGTAAAGGGGTGTTAAGCACCCAAAGGATACGTAAATAAAAGGTCATTAGTAAACTTTTGAGCTTACAATCTAGCTGAAAGTACTTGGTGTACAGAGCATCAGAGCAAAGTACAAGTATCAGTAATATTAAATAAACTTAAAATAAAGGACGTGACCCAGTCTGGTAAATCACATAGAGTTACAAGATCATTATCTTTAGAGATTTTATAGATTACTAAGGTGTCTTCCCGTGTCTCTAGTAATACTGCACCTGAATGAGAAGTAAGTAAGAATAATGTGACCAGTGCCTTAAATATAATACATTGTACCAGACCGTGGAAATGGTTAGGCCCTCACCCCCATATCTTTTTTTAATGTCCCTTTGCTGGACAGCACTATGTAATCCCTTAGCACATTATAACTAACAAGCATTTTACCTAGTCACACTTTGCTAGTAATCCTTATAAGTTTGTTTATCCCATCCCTTTTCACTTCCTAAAACCATCCAATGTAAATTTGTTGTTGTTTAGTGATGACCGACTCTCCATGCCACTATGGACCGCAGCGCGCCAGGCCCCTCCGAGCTCCCTCAAGTTCATGTTCATTGCTTCAATGACCTGATCCATCCATCTCCGCCTCTACCATCTCCTCCTTCGGTTGCCTTCAGTCTTTCCCAGCATCAGAGTCTTCTTTAGGAATCCTGTCTTCTTATGATATGGCCCAAATACTTGAGCTTTAACCTCATAGTCAAACTTTCCAGTGGACAGTTTGGCTTTATTTCCTGTAGTATTGATTGAGTGGATCTTCTTCTCGAAGCAGTTTTCTTCCAACACCGCAATTCAAAGGCGCCAATTCAAAGGCGCTCAGACTTCTTTATGGTCCAGCTCTCACATTCGTATGTTACTACTGGGAATACCATAGTTCTAACGATGCAGACCTTTAATATCTACAAAGGGCATACCATACTGTAATTGTTTCCTGTAAGCATTCATCAGTCTCTCATATCTCCTTGGGAGGAATGTGTTCACCCTTTCTTACAAAACTGCGTCAGCTTTGTTATTGTCACAGACCCCTTTATCTCAGCCTGGCTGTTGGCCCATTGAGATCATCAAAGGACAGACCGCTTGGCTCCAGCCACTGGATTATGTACGTAAACCTCCATTGTATTTATAATCTGCTCTGGCCCATTGTTAGCAAATTAAGTTAATCTCATCTGCCATGAACTCTCATCTAATGTCTGGACCACTCAGACACAGAGACGGCAGGATGTGTATTAAAGGTATATGAAAGTGAGGTGGGTTATAAATGCATCCTGTAGAATGCATCATAACCCACCTATCAAAAAATGTTTGCAAAAAAAAAAATAATAATAATTTTTCTCTGGGTGATGTAGACACCCCCAGCAATGACACTGCGCATGTCGGGTACTTCATTAAAAAATGTACTCAATATAAAAGCTGCTGATTGGCTAAAGCAAAGGAAAGTGTCTGAAATCATTTGACTTCCCACAGTAGGGAAGACTTCAAGTGCTAACTGAGCATGCCTGCACAATCCCCAGGCCAAAACGATACAATGTATTACTTATGCTAATATTCCCTGGGAATTTCAGCAGGTGTCAACATTGAGAGAAAGCAGTTTGCAAATGCAAGAAATTCAGCAAACTTCAGGCTAACGGTTTAGCTGTTTACTTTGAAATTTTTCATGCAAACAATTTTTTCAGATACTATACATTCTCCTCTATCAGATGCATTCATAACCCAGCTCACTTGCATATGCATTTAAGCCTATTTCTCTTAGGAAACTACTGTTAGACCCCATGTGAAGTCTATCTCTTGTGATTGTCTGCCACATCCTCTCATTGTTATATTGTGTACACCCCCTCTGTGTCTAGCTGCTATAAATATTGCTATCAGTTAAAAAATAAATCAGTTCATTTAGAGACATATAGAAATCTTATGGCCTCTTTATTTTTTTCCTGTTCTCCTGGATGGCTGCGATACTGAACATATCTCCACCCTACAAGTAATCTGTTCTGGTCACTACCACAGGAAAGTTACTGGGACTCCTGTAAGTGCTGATTCCTAATGGAGAGACTCAGATGACTGATACCAAACGCAGATATCAGGTTGCTGGTGCCGAGATTTCAAAGGACCCAACGGTCCTTGTGGGTAGATAACCTGTAGTCTATAGCAGGTGGCTCTGGGCTTGTATAGGCCCTATTCACGGATCGTCACAGTGATGTTTTAGGTTTAGGCACATCTCTTTTTTTAGCATCTTAATGGGGTTGAGGTGTGGATTTTGGGCATGTCAAAATCCTGATTCTTTTCTTTTTGAGCCATTCAGCCATAGATTTACTAGCACATTTTTGCTAATTGACCTACTTTCAGCTACATTTATCTTTTTATAGAGAGGACTTCATGGTACACTCAATGATTGTGAGTTGTCCTGGCTCAGCAGCTCCAAAGCAGATTTCTCCACCACCATACATGATGGTCGGTATGATTGTGGCGATACACAGTGGTTTTCCCAAACATGTTGTTATGAATTACAACCAAACATTTGGTTCTCTGTGTCCAGGAGACATTGTTCCAGAAGTCTTGTGTCTCATTGAGGTTCTGTTTTGCAATCCTAGGTCATGCTGCAATGGGTTTATTTTGAAATAAGGGGTTTATTTCCTGGATATCCATTCACAAAAAAATAATATTTTTTAAGTTTTTCATAATGGTAGTACCATAAACTGTAATGTTTCCTGATTTACGGGGTTCTTCACAATCAATAGGAGCTTGATGTGGCCTGCTGATCGGGTGAACCTGCTGGGAAGCCCACTCCAGGTTAGTTTGCAGCCATATTGAACTTTGGGGTTCTTCACAATCATTAAGACCTTGTTTCCTAGCATTAGGGTGAAATAGCTGGGAAACTTACTCCAGGTTTGTTTGGCAGCCATCTTGAACTTTTCCCATTTGTAAATTATCTGTCACTCCGTGGAATGATGGGCCTCTTATTTTTTTTTAAATGGCTTTATAACTCTTTGTGCCCACTTTACTTTGTGCCCAGCCGAAGCTTGTCCCGTTCTCTTCTTCTTCTTCTTCTTCTTATTATTATTATTATTATTATCTTTTATTTGTATCGCGCCAATATTCTGAGTATCTCACAGATGTAGTAGGCCTTAAACCAGAGTGAATTTGCACTGCAGAGGTGTTGTGAATGCAGTTCTGAGTATCTCACAGATGTAGTAGGCCTTAAACCAGAGTGAATTTGCACTGCTGAGGTGTTGTGAATGCAGTTCTGAGTATCTCACAGATGTAGTAGGCCTTAAACCAGAGTGAATTTGCACTGAAAGAAAGAGAGAGAGAATGGATTTGGGTCAGACAGTACAGGAAGATAGGGGAGTTAGGAAGCTTGTCCCGTTCTCTTGCCTTGTGCTCAGCCGAAGCTTGTCCCGTTCTCTTGCCTTGTGCCCAGCTTAAGCTTATACCTAGCTTGCTTTGTATCCTTCTTTTATCCTCCTTTCATTGTGAGCAGCTTATGCTCATCTGTTGTTTTGTTTTGGGGCAGTTGACACTCCTCCCCCTCTCCTGCTTTGCTGCCAGCTTGCCTTGGCCCCGTCTCCTGCTTTGCCGCCAGCTTGCCTTGGCCCCGTCTCCTGCTTTGCCGCCAGCTTGCCTTGGCCCCGTCTCCTACTTTGCCGCCAGCTTGCCTCGGGCCCCTCTCTTGCCTTGCCTCTATCTTGCCCTCTCTCTTGCCTTGCCTTCAGCTTGCCCTCTCCCCCTCTGGCCTCAGCCCTGCCTCCTGCTCTGCCGCCAGCTTGCCTCGGCCCTGTCTCTTGCTTTGGCGCCAGCTTGCCCTCAGCCTCGTCCCTTGCTTTGGCGCCAGCTTGCCCACGGCCCCGTCTCCTACTTTGCCGACAGCTTGCCCTCGGCACCCGTCTCCTGCTTTGCCCACAGCTTGCCCTCGGCCCGTCTCCTGCTTTGCCGCCATCTTGCCCTCAGCCCCGTCTCCTGCTTTGCCCTTGGCCCGGTCTCCTGCTTTCTTAACAGAAATAAACAATACTTCTATATGTCCTTTCCTTCAGACCTAAAGTAAAAAAAATAGGGGGAAGAGAGAGAGTGGAAATTAAATATTTTTTATTGGGAATATATCTGTATATCCTACAATCCATCAGATTGTGTCACTGTGAGGGGAACCTGCAGCAAACTGTGAATCTCCATATTAAGTCTTCTGTTTCACAACACATGAAGCAAGATCACAGTCTTGCACAAATAGGAGAATAACTCCCAACAAAACTATTAGTAAACTAAATTTAAGGTTTATATCCACTAGCCCCTAGTGCTTACCTACTATCCAGCTCCAAGTCTCTGATGCGCCTCTCAGCCTAGCTTCCCAATACTGTAATATGGTTTCTTACCAAGATATTGGAGTCCTGCGCATACAGTGATGAGAAAACTGTGGTTTTCATATAACAGAGCGGCACAGTATACCATATAGAAGCATAGGGAAAATTGTCTTACTCATTTCGCTTATATACATGCTTCTTTATAGCCTTTGAGTAAAAGAAGTTTAAGCAAGAAAGATGTTCCTCTGTCGTTTTTAAAGCTCTATGGAAGGCTTCTGGATTTTATTAGGTATATAATATACTTTTACGCGCTTTGTTTTATAAAGAAGTGCTTATAAGACCTTTATGGGTCCATCGTACAGCTCATGAAGAGACAGACTCTGCTGTATTTGCTAGGCTTTCACATACTAAGCAATTGGTGACCATCTCTCAGCAACATACTGCTGAGACGTGGTCCCTGATAGATTAGGACACTACACTGCACATCCAGCTCTAGAGAGTCGGTATCTGCATACACTGCATTGGCAGACCCATACAGCGATCATTTGTTTGATTTTAGGCAGTACAAACCAAAAATAGGGCTTTTGTTTAAAGGGAGACTGAAGGCATCATATATATTCTGCACTATCAGAGGGTAGAAAACCATGTCGTAAACGTGTTTCTTTTGTTTTAATTGGTCAAGTATTGGCTTAGATATTATCATTTTAATGTTTGCTTGTATAGCCATTGCAGCCATCCCACACAAAAAAAACTGCATAAATATTACAATTTGAGACTGTCACACTGATCACTTTTTCGTTTTATTGATTTATATAGACATGGTGCATCTGCCTTAGTACTGTAGGTTGTGAGTTCAAATCCAAGTCCAAGCCCAAGTATGGATGAAAGAGCTGCTATCCTGAAGATTTTGAGAGACCTCCCTGCAGAGTAAATCCGCTTGATGAAGAAGAATTTGGAGGATAGGACAAAAAAGGAATATATACAGTGGCGGAAAAAAGTATTTGATCCCCTGCTGATTTTGAATGTTTGTCCACTGACCAAGAAATGATCAGTCTATAATCTTAATGCTAGGTGTATTTTAACAGTGAGAGACAGAATAACAGGAAAAAACAAACAAGAAAAACGCATGTCAAAAAAGTTATAAATTGATTTGCAGGTCAACGAGGGAAATAAGTATTTGACCCCTTCGACTTAGTACTTGGTGGCAAAACCCTTGTTGGCAATCACAGAGGTCAGATGTGTCTTGTAGTTGGCCACCAGGTTTGCATACATCTCAGGAGGGATTTTGTTCCACTCCTCTTTGTAGATCCTCTCCAAGTCATTAAGGTTTTGAGGCTGATGTTTGGCAACTCGAACCTTCAGCTCCCTCCACAGATTTTCTACGCCACTCCAGGACCTTAATGGGCTTCTTCTTGAGCCACTCCCTTGTTGCCTTGGCTGTGTGTTGTGAGTCACTTTTTCACCCATTTTCAATGCCTTGGCTGAGGGAAGGAGGTTCTTACCCAAGATTTTGATGGTACATGGCCCCGTCAATCGTCCCTTTTAATGCGGTGCAGTTGTCCTGTCTCCTTAGAAGAAAAACACCCCCAAAGCATAATGTTTCCACCTCCATGTTTGACGGTGGGGATGGTGTTCTTGGACTTATAGGCAGAATTCCTCCTCCTCCAAACACGGCAAGTTGAGTTTATTCCAAAGAGCTCGATTTTGGTCTCATCTGAGCTTTCACCCAGTTCTTCTCTGAATCAATCAGATGTTCATTGGCAAACTTCGGACAGGCCTGTACATGTGCTTTCTTGAGCAGGAGGACCTTGCGGGCGCTGCCTTGGGATCATTAACAAGATCCTCCCGTGTAGTTGTGGGCTGATTCCTCACTGTTCTCATGTTCTCATGATCATTGAAACTCCACAAGGTGAGATCTTGCATGGAGCATCAGACCGAGGGAGACTGACAGCTATTTTGTGTTTCTTCCATTTGCGAATAATCTCACCAACTGTTGTCACCTTCTCACCAAGCTGCTTGGTGTTGGTCTTGTAGCCCATTCCAGCCTTGTGTAGGTCTACAATCTTGTGCCTTACATCCTTTGGTCTTGGCCATGGTGGAGAGTTTGGAATCTGATTGCTTCTGTGGACAGGTGTCTTTTATAGAGGTAACAAGCTCAGATTAAGAGCACTCCCTTTAGTTACATAGTTACATAGTATTTAAGGTTGAAAAAAGACTTTCAGTCCATCAAGTTCAACCTTTTAAGATCTCCTCTGATCTGCAATATGCGGATTAACTATTAATTCATTAGTTGTTAATTAATTATTAATCAATTATTTAATGTTTTTTTTATTTTTTATTATTAATTAGTCCAGAGGAAGGCAAATATAAAAAACAAAAACACAAGCGAGACTTAGCCAATTGTCTCAAAGGGAAATGTAAAACATTTGGATCAATACTGTCTCTCTAATTATCCATGATAACCCTGAATTCCCTTTTTAATTAGAAATAAATCTAGTCCCCTTTTAAAGTTATCTATCGAATCCGCTGTCACCACCTCCTCTGGTAGAGAATTCCACAGATTAACCACCCTTACTGTGAAGAACCCTTTTCTTTCTTTGAGGTGGAATCTTTTTACTTCTAACCTCAAGGGATGTCCTCTTGTCAGTTGAAAACCTCTTGGCACAAAAAGCTCCCCTGACAAATCTTTATACTGACCCTGGATGTATTTATATAAGGTAATCATATCTCCTCTTAGAGAAAATAAGTTTAATTTGGTTAGTCTTTCTTCATAACTTAGCCCCTCCATTCCCCTTATTAGTTTTGTTGCCCTTCTCTGTACCTTTTCCAGCTCTAAAATGTCCTTTTTTTGAAGTGGTGCCCAAAATTGTACCCCATATTCCAAATGAGGGTGTACTAGAGATTTGTATAGTGGCAGAATTATATTTGCATCCCTGGCTTCTATACCCTTCTTAATACATGCTAATATTTTATTTGCCTTTGCAGCTGCTGCTTGGCTTTGAGCACTGTTACCTAGGTGGTTGTCCACAAGCACTCCCAAATCCCTTTCAATATCTGATACACCTAGATTTGCTCCATTAAGATTATAAATTGCATGGCTATTTTTCCTTCCCAGATGCATAACCTTACATTTATTCGTATTAAATCTCATCTGCCATTTAGATGCCCATTCCTCAATTTTATGTAAATCCCCTTTGAGGGAAATCACATCATTATCTAATTTAATTACCTTGCACAACTTTGTGTCATCAGCGAAAATGGAGACCCCACACTCCAATCCTACCTCTAAGTCATTAATAAATATGTTAAAAAGGAGAGGACCTAATACTAAACCCTGAGGAACCCCACTTACCACATTAGTCCAATCGGAGTATGTTCCATTTACAACAACCCTTTGTTTCCTGTCTTTTAGCCAGCTCTCGATCCATGAGCAGATATTTACTGCAATTCCTGTATCCCTTAGTTTGCCCAATAGTCTCCCATGTGGCACTGTATCAAAAGCCTTTGCAAAATCCAAAAAGACTACATCCACTGAGTTGCCTTAGTCCAGGTTCCTAGTAACCTCCTCATAGAAACTAATTAGATTTGTTTGACATGACCTATCCCTCATAAATCCATGTTGAGTCCTACTTATAATCCTGTTCAAATAGACATATTCTTGTATATTATCCCTTAATAACACTTCTAAAAGCGTCCCTAGAAGTGAGGTTCACTGGTCTATAATTCCCCGGATTTGCTCTTGCTCCCTTTTTAAATATAGGTATCACATCAGCTTTTCTCCAGTCATCTGGTAGAGACCCTGTGTTGAGTGAATCTTGAAAAATTAAATATAATGGTTTGGCTATTACAGAACCCAGTTCCCTAAGTACCCTTGGATGTATTCCATCAGGACCCTGGGCTTTATTAACATTTATTTTTTCCAACCTCTTTTGGATTACTTCCTGTGTTAACCAATTATTTGGCAAAGGTAGTGTAGCCCCATTATGTTGCAGTGTCCCAACCACTTGTCGTACCTCCCTTGTGTATACCGAAGAAAAGAACCTATTTAGCTCATCTGCTTTTTCCTGGTCACTAATTTTCAGACAGCCTGTTTCAAATTCTAATGTTCCTATAGCTTCCTTCCTCGCCTTCTTCCTATTAATATACTTAAACAATATTTTAGGGTTAGTCTTACTCTCTTTTGCAATAAATGTTTTATTTTCTATTTTAGCCAGTCTAATCGCGCTTTTGCAAGCCTTGTTGATTTCCTTGTATTCCCGTAAAGCAGTCTCTGTCCCCTCTTGTTTATATAATTTAAATGCCTGTTTTTTACTCCGTATCTTGATCTTTAAATCATTGTTAAGCCACATTGGATGGGAATAACTCCTTTTACTTTTATTCCCACACGGTATATGCCGATGTGTATGTATGTTTAGTAAGGATTTAAATGTTGTCCATTTATGTTCAGTGTTTTTACCTATCAGTTCTCTGTCCCAGTCTATGCTTTGTATTGCTGCCCTTAGACCGTTAAAATCTGCCCTTTTAAAATGAAGAGTTTTTGTTGGCCCCTTAAAAAGTTTTTTTTTTTTAATTCAATCTCAAATGAGACTGTGTTGTGATCACTGTTTCCCAAAGGTTGCCCGATTTCAACATTTGATACTATATCAATATTATTTGTGATGAGTAAATCTAAGATAGCTTCATTTCTAGTAGGCTCCTGTATAACCTGGGCCAGATAATGATCCCTGAGTGTACTCAAGAACCTGCTCCCCTTAGCTGAACTGCTGGTCTCATTTATCCAGTTTATTTCAGGGTAATTAAAATCTCCCATTATTAGAACTTGCCCGTGCTTAGCTGCATTTCCAATCTGTAACAATAATTGTATTTCCTCACTTTCAGCTATATTTGGGGGTTTATAGCATACTCCTACTAATATTCTTTTGGAATTTGCTGCTCCGCTATTTAACTCTACCCACAAACATTCAACTTTATCACTAGGTCCACCATAAATATCTTCTCTGACTATAGCCTTAAATTCAGGCTTAACATACAGACAAATCCCTCCTCCTCGTTTACCATTGCCTCTATCTTTCCTAAATAGGTTATAACCATCCAGATTAACAGTCCAGTCATGAGATTCGTCCCACCACGTTTCTGTAATGCCTATTAAATCAAATTTTTCATTAATTGCTAATAATTCTAACTCTTCCATTTTTCCTGGCAAGCTTCTGGCATTAGCAAGCATACACCTTATGTTATGAGTCTGTAGTTCTGAAGTGCCTGCCACTGTACTTGAATTACCTATTACTACCTCCCTATTGACTATACTACCCCTCCCCCCATCTCCTCCCCTATGAGTTGTTAATTCATCCCTTATACCCTCTACACTTTCTACCCCATTACTTATATCTAGTCCCTCCCCCCCACCTACTAGTTTAAAAACTCCTTCAGCCTTTCTACCATCCTATCGCCTAGTACTAAAGCTCCCTCATCATTATGGTGCAATCCACCCCTACTGTAGAGATTGTACCGAAGTGAGAAGTGCACCACATATTTAGCCACGCATTAACCTCCCTAATCTCCTTCTGCCTCCCTGGGCTAGCACGTGGCACTGGTAGTATCTCAGAAAATACTACCTTGGAGGTCCTTGCCTTCAGCTTATTTCCTAGTTCTCTAAAATCATTCTTTAGGACACTCCATCTTCCACTAACTTTGTCATTGGTACCAATATGTACCAAGACCGCCGGCTCATTTCCAGCCCCTCCCAATAATTTGTCTACCCGATCCACAACATGACGAACCCGAGCACCCGGGAGACAGCAAACTGTTCGATTGCTGGGATCTGGGTGACAAATCACCCTGTCTACCTTCCTAATAATAGAGCCCCCTACAACCAAAACCTGTCTGTTCTGCCTATTTTGCCCTCCCTCTCCTCCAGTAGAGCTGTTAGAGGGAACAGCTCTATCTGGCATTGCCATTCCTGAATGGACATCCCCAACAGTTTCACTCAATCTGGCAAATCTGTTGGTGTTTGCCAACTCAGAACTGGCCTGCCTCCTCCTGTTCCCCCTGATTCCCCTTGTAACTGTAACCCAGCTGCCTCCCTGGACATCCTCACTAGCCCCAGCTCCACCCTCCATGCTAGGCCCAGCTAAACTGTGCTCAGTGAGCACCAACCCCCTTTCCAGTGGAGCAATATCACTAAGTGCTGCAATTCTCCTCTTCAGATCTCCAATTTGAGCTTCCAGAGAGGCAACATGCTCACACCTCTCACAGAGGTATGGACCCTGGATCATCTGTTCCAGTATTGCATACATATGACAGGATGTACACTGAATAAGGTTGCCACTGGACTGACTCATAATTATTATTATTGTCTACAAAATTTCAGTGGGAAAAATAAAGAATATAAAATAATATATTTATATATTTATATTTATATATTTAAGAGAGTGCTCCTAATCTCAGCCCTTTACCTGTATAAAAGACATCTGGGAGCCAGAAATCTTGCTGATTGATAGGGGACCAAATACTTATTTCCCTCACTGACCTGCAAATCAATGTATAACTTGCGTTTTTCTTTGCCACACAATGTGAGGCTTTTGCTTCTCTGAGCACCATTTGTGCGGGGTGCGCGCTGACTGACGTTGTTTTTCTTTTTTTTAAAGTCCTGCGTACTTGGCGTTGTTTGTCTAAGTGTTACTGTCTTCGGCGTCGTGTATTTTCTATGTTTTGTGTGCCTGGCCTTGCAGAGCCTCGTTTTCATCCTGTTAAATTTTTTCGATCGCCATTTTTGCCCTCGCTTAGCCGATTTTTGAGCGACAAAAAATGCCAAATATGGCTCCAATTAATTTGCAACTTCACTCCCAGGCTTCCTTGCTCTCCCCCTGTGGTACGTGTGAGTGTGTTATTATTTTTATGAAATAATTTTGTTGTTTTTTCGAGATACACGTTAGAACTAACTGCGTGCCTCAACTTCTCGTCGCGCTTTGCGAGACTCGCAGTGCAATGAGCGGAAATACCACGCGCCTCGCAGTTGGGGGTGTTAACTGCTCGCTCGCTTAACGAGGGTCGCAATTATTTAACATTGCGTGACCAACACTGACGACTATATATATGATATGGTGAAGTAAGTTGAGGTCACCAGTTCCCTGGTGGTCTAGTGGTTTGGGTTCAGTGCTTTCACCACCCCGACCTGGGTTCGATTCCAGTCAGGGAACCAAGAGGTCACACAGTCCTGAACCCACCAAGCTAGGCCTGGTCAATACTTGGATGGGAGACCACCTAGGAATACCAGGAGATGGATGCTGTGGCCCACTGGAAAAGGAACTGGCAGCCCACTCCAGTATCTCTACCATAAATACTAAGTGGATCAGCATGGTTTGTTTTGCGGTCCATGAGGTCACGGAGAGTAGTGTTAGACACTGGTTGTATGAGGCCCCTCCTCTGTGGGTGTGACCTTAGATCACAGCTGTACAAAGTGGCAGCTTTAATGTGAGAGAACATAAAGAAAGTGGGAGGCTCCAGATCTTGAGAATCTGTCTTCCCCCTCCTTTCTCCTGTGTCTTCCTCCATCTCTCCCCTGTGTCTTCCTCCATTTCTCCCCTGTGTCTTCCTCCATTTCTCCCCTGTGTCTTCCTCCATTTCTCCCCTGTGTCTTCCTCCATCTCTCCCCTGTGTCTTCCTCCCCCTCTCCCCTGTGTCTTCCTCCCCCTCTCCCCTGTGTCTTCCTCCCCCTCTCCCCTGTGTCTTCCTCCATTTCTCCCCTGTGTCTTCCTCCATTTCTCCCCTGTGTCTTCCTCCATTTCTCCCCTGTGTCTTCCTCCATTTCTCCCCTGTGTCTTCCTCCATCTCTCCCCTGTGTCTTCCTCCATCTCTCCCCTGTATCTTCCTCCCACTCTCCCTGTCTCTTCCTCCCCCTCTCTCCTGTCTCTTCCTCCCCCCTGTCTCTTCCTCCCCCCTGTCTCTTCCTCTCCCCTGTCTCTTCCTCTCCCCTGTTTCTTCCTCCCCCTCTCCCCTGTGTCTTCCTCCCACTTTCCTCTGTGTCTCCCCCCTCTCCCGTGTCTCTTCTTCCCCCCTCTCCCCTGTGTAACGGAGCTGGAACACGCAGTCCAATATCTCCGCTGGTATACGATAAAATACCCAAGAGGCACTACAGTTTCACCATCCCCGACCTCCCATATTGGACGACACACAATTTGGGAGTCAAATGAATACTGACTTTATTTACCTTTACAGAAATATATATACATCTCTTTGGCCACAGGTAATACACATGCCCATATTTGGCCGCACAATACACATAAAGAGAACAATAGGTGGGTCACACCTCCCTGGCAACTTTGATACAATCAGACATTGATTCAATTACACTTCTTTGTTCTTATCTGAGAATGAAAACACTGTATACAATAGACTTCCTTTATCTTATGCGGAGTCGCTGTAACAGGATTATCTCCCATGCCAAGTAGCTGCAAATGTCTGGGACAATATTCTGCAGAGCATCAACCAACATACATATAGTGGGATCATATTTTAACCATAATAATCATAAAACAGGGTAAAACAGTGATGGGTTCCGCTACACCCTGTGTCTTCCTTTCCCCCCTGTGTCTTCCTTCCCACCTTGTTCCTGTGTCTTCCTCCCCCCGTCCCCTGTTCCCCCCCCCCCGTCCTCTGTTTCTTCCTTTCCCCCTGTCCCCTGTGGCTTCTTTTCCCCCTCTCCCCTCCCCATGCGGGCAGCTCTGTACGGACTTTGGAAGTACCGGTAAGAGTGTATGTTGCCATGGAGCATTACACTCTTACTAGAATTATTATAGTTGATAAATACATAACTAGCTACTTGCCCGTCAAAAAATATGGGAATATAATTTTAAGCCTGGCAATGTTGTTTGCCACTCAATGTGAGCACCTTTGGCGCTCATCGCGAGCCCTGCACTGAGCGCCTTTGGCACTCATTGCGAGTCTCTCCCCCTGTCTACTTCCGGCCTTGTGTCTCATTTGCCCCCTCCTCCCTCCTTTGTGTCTCTTCCCCACCTCCCTCCTTTGTGTCTCTTCTCCCCCTCTCTCCCCTGTGTCTCTTCTCTCCCCCTCTCTCCCCCGTGTCTCTTCTCTCCCCCTCTCCCCCCTGTGTCTCTTCTCCTCCCTCTCTCCCCTGTGTCTCTTCTCTCCCCCTCTCCCCCCTGTGTCTCTTCTCTCCCCTCTCCC
>CM050169.1:89714083-89721583 GCA_027410445.1 Discoglossus pictus
CTGAGCAACGCCAGGCACGCAGGACTTTGAAAATAAAACAAATGACAGTCCGCTCGCCACGCAAACATTCAGCAGACACACAGAAGAGAAACACACAGGGAATGGACAGGGGGGAGATGCTGGAAAGAGACACATGGCATTCCCAACCACAAAACTTGTAGGTTAATGAACCCTGCAATGAGCGGCCCGTAAAGTAGGCGGGAGGAAAGGCTCGGCACTCATTGCGAGCCACGCGATGAGCATCGAAGGTGCTCAGAGAAGCAAAAGACTCACATTGTGTGGCAAACGGCATTGCCTGGCTCGCAAAACTTACAAAGTACAAGTCGCTGGAACCAATAACACTTACAGGAACAACGCCAGGCACGCAGGATTTTGAAAATAAAACCAACGCCTGTCAACGCGCGCCAAACATTCACCACACAAATAGAGGAGAAAGTCACAGGGAAGGGAGAGGCGGGAGATGCTGTAAAGAAACACATGGGCACTCATGAGAGGGCCCATAGCCTCGTATTGTGTGGCAAACAGCATTGCCAGCCTTACAATTTTACTCCTGTCATTTTTGACGAAGGCGCTCATTGTGAGCCTCATTGCCTTACAATTTTATTCCCGTCATTGTTGACAGGCAAGTTACTAGTATATAAATGTGTGTGTGTAAAATGTGTCAGTATGGCTTCAGACTTGATAAAGAGAGGTCCAAGCTCTTAAAAGCTTGTCAATACAAATAAGGTGTTTGTTCAATGTAAAAAAATATCACAAGATACTGCAATACTCATTATTAATCTAAATGTGTAAATATATACAAGGTCCAGTCACACTAATATGACCATCAGCTAATATCTCAAATGACGCTGTGTGCAGCATGGGCAACAGCTAGACGGCACAGTCGTGAGTCAATAAGATGCTGGAAGGTTGGTAAGGGTATCTGGAGTCATGCAGACTGCAGTGCATCCGATAGCTGCTGAAGAATGCATGGTGGATGATCCATACGGCAAACATGGCGATCAAGGTGGTCCCACAGGTTCTTGATGGGGTTCAACTCCGGGTAATTTTAATGCCAGGGAAGTACTTGGAAGTCTTTGTCATGCTCTTCCAACCCTTCACGGACAACTCTGACCATATGACATGTTGCATTGTTCTGCTGGAAGATCCCATCCGCTCCAGGGAAGACAGTCATCATGTATGGGTGTACTTGATCTGTAAGGATTTATAGATAACCCAATCTTGTGTCTTCAAGAGGTATGAGTGGCCCTAGACAATGCCAAGAAAACATTTCCCAGACCATAACGCTGCCGCCACCAGCATGTGTTCTTCCAACAGTGGTTGCAGAGTGTTTGTTCTCAGTGATTTTGCGCCTGACACGCCAACGTCTTTCCAGTCAATGGAGCAGAAAACGTGAGTCATCAGAAAAGGCATTTCTTTGCCAATCAGAACAGGTCCAGTTTCGTTACTGTGGTAAAAATTGAAGCCATTTCTGGAGAAGAACCCTTGTTAGCATGGGTGCAGAGACCAGCCGTTTGCTTCTTTGCCCCATTCTCAACAGGTTTCACTGTACTGTCATATTAGACACATGTCTGGTAGTTCCTGGTTTGCTTGGACGGGGAGTTGCTCAACTGTACGTTGTCAGTTGGCCTTCATACACCTTCACAACCGATGTTCACCTCTGACATCAATGGCACACTGTGCTCCGTAGTTTCCACGCTGTTTATTTGCAGTAATGCCGCTTGTCCCGTCATGGTACACTTTAACCACAGCAGCACACGAACCGGTCACAAACTGCTTTGTTTCAGAAATACTGCAATCCCTTGTCCTGGAAGCAAATGACCATAACCTTTTTGACAGTCGAATCAATTGCACGTTTTACCCATGACAGTGACGATTGAATGCCTACATGTCACCTTATATACCCACCATGCCAGCTCACGACACGTGCCGTATTTTATTGTTTACGCGCTGCTGACGTCAAAAGTGAGTATAATAATGTGACTCTGCCCTGTATGTATTTATTATTATATTCCTATAGTTCATTAGTATCTTAGGACTCACCAGAGGGGGTGTCTCCATTTTTTATTTTACGTTGTCGAAGGTGGTAGGCCCCCAGGTACATCAGGTAACCTCATCTGGTCACATTCAGCCCGGTCATTTATACAGGTAGATCATCTCTTCCACTTGTCTCTATTTGCTGCAAGCACAGATCTCCCTGAGGAAGCCGATCAGCTAAATCATTTGTTTTTAAAGCTAGAAAGATTAGTTTGTGAGTGTGGGGGGCAGGCGGCAGCCTCCAGGGACCTCTCTGAGAATAGCTGCAGGGGCTCACCTGGCGCAGGAGTGTTGCATCAGGACCGCCGGAGCTCATCTGCAGCAGGTGTTGCATCAGGAGTGCTGGGGGACCGCATTGCTTCATCCTCTGCTCCAAGGGGAGCTGCTCCGCAATGAAAGCTAGACATAGAGACAGAGTCTTGTACTTTTTCTTAATACTGTGCTTAACCCTTATGTGGCCAAATAGGCAGAGACTCACCAGCAGTAGCATCTGATCTAGACTCTATTATACATTTATTGTAAGACATGAAGATACAGCTCAGTATAAAACTGCAGCCAGGACCACCGTACAATGAAAAAGAATAAAGCAGGAACAAAGTCATACTGCTAGTTTTTACATATTGGTGCCTGGAGGGATCCATGCTACATTGGTTGAAGTTGTGTGTGTGTGAGGCATGTTTACATTTTGGCAGAGCTGTGGTTGCAACCTTGGGTGCATGTTTTTAGAAAGCATAGGAAAGCCCCTAATATATTAACTTTTGTATGTAGTAATGATCAATTCTTGAGGTAGAAACAAACAGTAAATACAAAGGAAGCTTCTATATGCACAATGAAAAACGGTCCGCAAAGAAGGCTGGTGATTTTAGTATCACTAAAGGAAAGCTCATTAGTTTACAAGGTCTGCCTTGAATAGCTTTTACATGCAAGTGCTCTGTGGTGAAATCTATTTTTTTTTTTTTTAGTTTCAGTCATCTGCTCCTAGGTGGGAGGATATTTTAAATGCAAAGGAAGCTTCTCCCTGCAGGACTACTTGAAAGCACAGAGTTTCCTGGTGGTCCTGTGATTAGGATTTGGTTCTTTCACCGCTGTGACCTGGGTTCGATTCCAGCCAGGAAACCAAGAGGTCACACCACCCTGAAGCTATGCAGGGTTGGAGCTGGTCAGTACTTGGATGAGACACCACGTAGGAATACCAGGAGCTATATGCTGTGGCCCACTGGACAAGGAACTGGCAACCCACTCCAGTAGCTTTGCCATGAAAACTAAGTGGATCAGCATGACCACGGACATAAAGATTTCCTGGTGTGTTACGGTCCATATGGTCACGGAGAGTCGGAAATGACTGAAGATAGCCAAACAAAAATTGAAAGTACACTGACTTACTAGGACTCTCCTGAAACTGCAGCTAAAAGAATCAGATTAGTAATGGAAATGGAACACAGTCAAAGAATACTTATTTAAAAAAAAGTTAGTTTTGGGGTATAGTATCTAATTTGGGGAGTCCAGTTGGCATGTGTGAGCACAGGATTGTGGGACGCAGTGCTGTGTGACGCTCCAGCCCCGGGGGCGTTATGATGACACCATCGCCAGCTCTTGCAGCTCTCTCTCAGCCTGTGGTTCTGTTTTCTCTCCATATCCAGCTGTTATCTCCCCGCGGAGTCTCTACGGCTAATGCTGTGGGAATACACTGACAGAACTGCAGCTTTTTATCAGCTTTATAAAACTATGTTTGTTTATTTCTGCTATTTGAAATATTATAATTACACTGCGACACCATGTTATAATGAGAATAATTTGTTAAACAACATCTTCTCATGCATTTAAAAGATCATGTTTTTATTCAAAAAATATTAAGTTAAACTTGTTTAAACTTCATCAAAAGTAACAGGAAATGCAGAGAGTATAAAAACATAATATGTATATGTATGTGTATATATATATATATATATATATATATATATATATATGTACAGTGGGGGGGAAAATGTGATCCCCTGCTGATTTTGAACGTTTGTCCACTGACAAAGAAATGATCAGTCTATAATTTTAATGGTAGGTGTATTTTAACAGTGAGAGACAGAATAGCAAAAGAACAAACAAGACAAATGCCTGTCAAAAAAGTAATAAATTGATTTGCAGGTCAATGAGGGAAATAAGTATTTGACCACTTTGACTTAGTACTTGGTGGCAAAACCCTTGTTGGCAATCCTAGAGGGCAGACGTTTCTTCTAGTTGGCCACCAGGTTTGCACACATCTCAGGAGGTCTGGAGACTGGCTAGGCCACTCCAGGACCTTAATTTACTTCTTCTTGAGCCACTCCTTTGTTGCCTTGGCTGTGTGTTTTAGGTCATTGTCTTTGCCGTTGTGTATTTTCTTAGTCCTGCATGTTTTTCGGAGGTCGGAATGTGCTAGCCTGGTTTTCATTACATTTTCAGATTTGTTTTACGTTTTTCGTCCTCCGTTTTTTTTCTTTTGCTTAGCCGATTTTCGATCCTAAGTAAGTCCCACGTTCCTCAACTGCTTGCAGCCTAAATCCAGGGTGCTTCAATGCCTCAGCTGCAGGCCTCGTTTTGCTAGGCTCGCAGGGCAATGAGCGCCTTTGGCGCTCATTGCCTAAGTCCTCCGAGCTCGGAAGGCTTCTATGACTCAACAACACGCCTTGCTTACGAGGCTCCCAAGCGTGACAACAAATCGCAGTTTGACAACTAATATATGTGATATATTTATTTATATTTTTTTGGGGGGGTAGAGGGGCAAGCCCCCAAAAGTAGTTAAACATCTAAATACGTTTTTATGCATAGAGATCTTTATTTGGCTCATTATAAAATACCCTCTTGCTGATGCAACAAAGAAGAAAATGTTTCCATGTCCCTTTAAAGATACCTGTTAAAGGACCACTTTAATTGGACAACATCTCAGGTTTGGCAACTATTTAATAAAAGTAATATCATTAGCAGCTATGTAAGGTATGAGCATAAACTCATTTGTAGAGAAAATGTTAAGTTTAGTGCACTCTGCTTGTGTGACGGAATGTTCTGTATTGGGCTGCTAGTGGGCCTGCACTGCACTTAGTAACAGCAGCGTGTCAGTGAGGGTCTGGTGTCTAACCCATTAGGAACAATATGAGAGCAGCTCATTGTGGAATAACTGCTAAAATAGTTGTAATGCCCTGGAATAACACAGGAAATGTCCACAAAAGAATGCTCAAAGCGGAGATATTTTCAGTGTGTTTGCACCCCTGTGTTACCCAAATCTCCTAGGCTGGGACAGTTTGTACAGTCCCAGATTGACAAGCGCAGTGAGTGTTATGTTATTTACATGATATAGAAATGTACTAGATATAGTTATATATATATATATATATATATATAGATGTAGATCAATATGAATATTGATATATATAGATATGTAGATATATAACATATAATAAATAGTACATTAATTTATTGTATGGTGGACGACTTGTATCACTGTGCCCACTATAAGCTAAATGATGTTGTGATATATAAATATATATATATCACATATTATAACAAACTGCGATTTGTCGTCACGCATGTGAGCCTTTCGAGGCGAGCCGATGAGGCATTGAAGCCTTCCAAGCTTGAAGCGAGGCAAGCAGTTGAGGCATTGAAGCACGCAGGACTTAGGCTGAAATGAGGGCCGCTGGACTTAGATAAAAAAAAATCTAACCTCGGAATCTCGGGGGCAAAAAAATTCAACCTCGAAAAAAATATGAAGTTAACAACCGAACCGGGGAAATCAAAAAATACGAAAAACAATAAAAAAAAAAAAAATTAAAACACACTCACATATAGCACATGGGGAGAGCCAGGAAGCATGGGAGTGAGGTTGCAAGCGATTTTGAGCCTTATTTGCTGTGTTTCGTCACTCGAAAATCGTCTAAGCGAAAGAGAAAAATGGACAAAAAACTTAAAAAAATCTGAAACTGGATGAAAACGAGGCTGTGCAAAGCCAGACGTGTGAGACTTAGATAATACACAACGGCAAAGACAGTAACACTTACACCACGAACAACGCCAGGCACGCGGGACTTACACCAACTGGCTTGACGGGGCTGCAATGAGCACCAAAGGCGCTTATTGAGGGTCTCGCGATGAGTGCAGAAGGCGCTCATCTCGAGGCACGTACATGACAACTGGCTTGACAGGGCTGCAATGAGTGCCAAAGGTGCTCATTGCAAGGCTCGCGATGAGCACCGAAGGCGCTCATCATGAGGCCCGTACGTGATTGGCTTAGTTACAGGCTTAAACAAAAATTACAGGGTTAACGGCCACCATTTTTTATACATGCCCGTAACTCGACAGCAGTTCTGGGGCCGTCAAAAAAAGCCAATTAATTACAAAATGAACTTACAACCTCACACACAGCACAGGGGGAGAGACAGGGAGCCTGTAAGTGAGGGTGCCAGCTAATTTGCTATTTAATTGACGTGTTGGGGAGGTCTCAGAACGTCTAAGCGAGGAAACAAATGGTGGCCATAAAGCCGTAATTTTTTTTTCAAGCCTGTAAATCGGAAAGCCATTTCGGGCTTGGGGAAAATGATCACACTCGGAAAGTCAAACAGCAGCACAGGGGAGGGAGAGTTGGGAGAGGCTGGAAAGAGACACAGGGGAGGGAGTGGGGGGAATGAGACACTGGGGTGAGAGAGGGAGGGGAAAGAGAAACACAGTGGAGGGAGATAAGGGGGGAAAAAAACAGTGGAGGGCGAGGTGGCAAAGAGACACAGGAGGGAGAGCGGAAGAAAGAGACACACGGGTGATAGAGTGGGGCACGTAAAGTAGAGGGGGGGGGGGAGCCCTGCGATGAGTGCCAAAGGTGCTCATTGCGGGGCACGAAAGTTGCGGGATTGGCCGAGGCCTGCAATGCTCATTGCAAGGCCTGCAAGTTAGAGGGGGAAGAGCCTCGCATTGCCAGGCTTCAAATTTTTTTACCGTCATTTTTGAGGGGTAAGTCGCTAGTATATATATATTATATTTCTGCAGATAGAGAGATATGTCTGTGTATGTATATATATATATATATATATATATATATATAAACATTTATATATATATATATATATATATATATATATATATATAGCAGGAGAAATATAGATAAAGTGTATATGTGTGTATATATATATATATATATATATATATATATATATATATAGATAGATATACTCACACACAATATATATATATATATATATATATATATATATATATATATATATATAGCTAATAATATCACAATATGTGTGTATGTGTATATATATGCATGCAAGAAAATCTATATTGAACAGATACTCACGGACCAGTACAATAAGAGTTCTGTTACTTTGACTATTCTTAATTTTTTTGAGAAATGCCAAAGAATGTCCTTTTTCCTAATAAAGTATTTAATATAGATACCCATATAGACACATCTCTATATACTCATCTCCTCAATGCTGT
>CM050169.1:89731583-89799083 GCA_027410445.1 Discoglossus pictus
TACACACAGTATATTATATAGTAACATCCAGGAACTTTCCATAGCCCTTTAAAAATAGATTAAAAAGTAAGACTGTCTCTTTAAAGGGACATTGTAAAGTGGCTCATTCTGAGATAATAATTAAGTACCATTTTAATAACAGCTGTTGAATATAGTTTGGTTAAATGTCGGTGTAATTAATTACATTTTATTAGTATTTTTCTGCTTCTCTGTAGGCATCCATGTGTGGCTGTTTGACCTTCTCCTGTCCCTCCCTCAGTGCGGGGTCACAGGCTATTTGCTTGTATTCATTGATGTGTCCTTATCCTAAAGTAAACATTGCTGAAAGCTTAAGATGGCCGTCTTTGGTGCTGCGGAGTAGTGTCCTACCTCTCAAATAAACAATGCAAGCAGCCAGTGGCCCTGCACTTGGTTTGGGGGGCAGGAGTGAGTCAAACAGGACAAGATGGATGCCTACAATATCCCAGAAAAAATATTAAAAAATAAGTAATTTATATTGAAATGTAACCAAATTCTATTCAGAGGGTTTTTATTAACATGATACTTTACTGTGATTATGTTACAGTGTCAAAATACCAGCCGGTGTATTATTTGCATTGCCGCTACACGCTGTACATGGGTAATGTCTCAAGGCCAAACTAGGTGCGGAGCTTACCTGTCATCACTCTGATATATTCTAATACATTTTTAATTTTATTGTAGAAATTATAGAAACAGATTTTGATGAACTTTGTTTTCATATACGCATATATATTAAGATGTTTTACTTTTACATGTAATTATTCTTTACTGTGGGGTTCCATTTGCTTCTATAAACTGCTCCTTTCTCTGGACAGCATGTCCTATTGAAAGCAATGATAAAAAGCTTGTGCAGTGGAAGCCTCTTTAATATTACAATAGTTTGCTGCCAGTGGAAGCCTCTTTAATACAAGTCTCCAACCAATGGTAACCTCTTTAATACTCTAGTATGATAATAGTCCCGCCAATGGATATTGTGGTGTTGGCACTCTTGTGTCTGAAAATTTAGCAGCTGCCTACTAGACAAATGCACATCTCCCACTGACCTTTTAGACTGAACTGTGACAATAAGTTCAGTATTGATTATGCTTTATGGAATATACATTTTTATAAATGATCAGTGCATAATTAAACCATCCAGCTCATGATGTCAGACATTACATTGGTCTTTTATGATAGAATAGAGAGAATGTCATACGCATCAATGAGACTAACCCATCAAGCTCACATTATGGTGTATGTGTTCATCTCTAGTCAGCACAATACCCTCGGACAGTTCCCATGTGACTCCTGTGGCTCTGCCCTCCCTCCCAGAGTCCTTGCCTTGTGTCCCCTCAGTGTCTGGCAGATTATTCAGCTCAGATAGCAATCAACTGGGAGAAAGCGTGTGTCTAATTTGCATGAGATTATTCGAAACAAAAAAAATAGGCTGCATTAGTCAGGCCTGTGATAAACAACGGTAAGAAGCCGTGTCTGTAATAACAGCCAGCGATGCCGTGTCCTTCCCTCTCGGACGTTAACCTCTTCTGGTGTCAGGGGCACTTCACAGGCGCAGGGCCAAAGTAATGTAGGTGTATTGTATGAGCAGTGCAGCCATGCAGGAGTTAACACATAGGCCAATTGTGGTGCACTTGGACCACCCTTGAATAATTTCTGTATTTTATAATTGGGTTTGAGGTTGTCCTGGTGCAGAGGTAGTATATAATGTGCAATGTATATATTTTATTTTTTATTTTTTTTATTTTTTATTTTTTTTTACATAATTATAAATGTCCAGCCTATCTTGTTAGGGCAGATCCAACAATTTTGTACTAAAGGGTGAAATGCTGGAGCTGTCTTTCTAGTTATTCTATGTAACCTGACTAAATATGACATCTCCACGAGCTCCCAACACCCTCTTATTATATATGGCCCATTGTGATATACCTGTACCTATAGTGCTTACTTAATACTGTTCAGCCTATCCACATTAATAAATATTTTTATTCTTAGAAATTAATTTAGTAGTGAAAGAAAACAAAATTAAATAGTAATTTACATAATTTACACTTCATCACCCGGACTGATCCACCCATTTGGGTATTTTAAAGTGCAATTAGATTGCTGTCATACAGTCAGATAACTCTCTGCTGCATCAGGTGTGTCATGAAGCTGTCATACAGTCAGATAGCTCTCTTCTGCATCACGTGTGATACGAAGCCGTCATACAGTCAGATAGCTCTCTTCTGCCTCAGATGTGATATGAATCTGTCATACAGTCAGATAGCTCTCTTCTGCATCAGTGGGACATGAATCTGTCATACAGTCAGATAGCTCTCTTCTGCATCAGGTGTGACATGAAGCTGCCATACAGTCAGATAGCTCTCTTCTGCATCAGGTGTGACATGAAGCTGCCATACAGTCAGATAGCTCTCTTCTGCCTCAGGTGTAACATATAGCTGTCATACAGTCAGATAGCTCTCTTCTGCATCAGGTGTGACATGAAGCTGTCATACAGTCAGATAGCTCTCTTCTGCCTCAGGTGTAACATTTAGCTGTCATACAGTCAGATAGCTCTCTGCTGCCTCACATGTGACATGAAGCTGTCGTACAGTCAGATCACTCTCTGCTGCATCAGGTATGACATGAAGCTGTTGTTCAGTCAGATAGCTCTTTCTTCATCAGTGGGACATGAAGCGGTCGTACAGTCAGATAGCTCTCTTCTGCCTCAGGTGTGATATGTAGCTGTCATACAGTCAGATAGCTCTCTTCTGCCTCAGGTGTGATATGAAGCTGTCATACAGTTAGATAGCTCTCTTCTGCATCAGGTATGACATGAAGCTGTTGTACAGTCAGATAGCTCTCTTCTGCATCAGTGGGACATGAAGCGGTCGTACAGTCAGATAGCTCTCTTCTGCATCAGGTATGACATGAAGCTGTTGTACAGTCAGATAGCTCTCTTCTGCATCAGTGGGACATGAAGCGGTCGTACAGTCAGATAGCTCTCTTCTGCCTCAGGTGGGACATGAAGCTGTCATACAGTCAGATAGTTCTCTTCTGCATCAGTGGGACATGAAGCTGTCGTACAGTCAGATAACTCTCTTCTGCATCACGTGTGACATAAAGCGGTCGTACAGTCAGATAGCTCTCTTCTGCCTCAGGTGTGATATGTAGCTGTCATACAGTCAGATAGCTCTCTTCTGCCTCAGGTGTGATATGAAGCTGTCATACAGTTAGATAGCTCTCTTCTGCATCAGGTATGACATGAAGCTGTTGTACAGTCAGATAGCTCTCTTCTGCATCAGTGGGACATGAAGCGGTCGTACAGTCAGATAGCTCTCTTCTGCCTCAGGTGGGACATGAAGCTGTCATACAGTCAGATAGTTCTCTTCTGCATCAGGTATGACATGAAGCTGTTGTACAGTCAGATAGCTCTCTTCTGCATCAGTGGGACATGAAGCGGTCGTACAGTCAGATAGCTCTCTTCTGCCTCAGGTGGGACATGAAGCTGTCATACAGTCAGATAGTTCTCTTCAAGTTCTCTTCTGCATCAGTGGGACATGAAGCTGTCGTACAGTCAGATAACTCTCTTCTGCATCACGTGTGACATGAAGCGGTCGTACAGTCAGATAGCTCTCTTCTGCCTCAGGTGTGATATGTAGCTGTCATACAGTCAGATAGCTCTCTTCTGCCTCAGGTGTGATATGAAGCTGTCATACAGTTAGATAGCTCTCTTCTGCATCAGGTATGACATGAAGCTGTTGTACAGTCAGATAGCTCTCTTCTGCATCAGTGGGACATGAAGCGGTCGTACAGTCAGATAGCTCTCTTCTGCCTCAGGTGGGACATGAAGCTGTCATACAGTCAGATAGTTCTCTTCTGCATCAGTGGGACATGAAGCTGTCGTACAGTCAGATAACTCTCTTCTGCATGACGTGTGACATGAAGCTGTCATACAGTCAGATAGCTCTCTTCGGCATCGCGTGTGACATGAAGCTGTCATGCAGTCAAATAACTATCTTCTGCCTCAGGTGTGACATGAAGCTGTCGTTCAGTCAGCTCTCTTCTGCATCAGTGGGACATGAAGCTGTCATACAGTCAGCTCTCTTCTGCATCAGTGGGACATGAAGCTGTTGCACAGTCAGATAACTCTCTGCTGCATCAGGTGTGTCATGAAGCTGTCGTACAGTGAGATAGTTTTCTTCTGCATCAGTGGGACATGAAGCTGTTGTACAGTCAGATAACTCTCTGCTGCATCAGGTGTGATATGAAGCTGTTGTACAGTCAGATAGCTCTCTTCTGCATCAGGTGTGACATGAAGCTGTCATACGGTCAGATAGCTCTCTTCTGCCTCAGGTGTAACATATAGCTGTCCTACTGTCAGCTCTCTGCTGCCTCACATGTGACATGAAGCTGTCGTACAGTCCGATAACTCTCTGCTGCATCAGGTGTGTCATGAAGCTGCCATACAGTCAGATAGCTCTCTTCTGCCTCAGGGAGGTATTAATAGGGGCCTCAAATACAGTGGCAGGCACTTCACAACGGCAGAGCCAAAGCAACATAAAGTGTATGATTGCTAACGCAAGAAGTTTGTCTGGGAAAATGGATGAGCTAGAAATATTAGCAGTACAAGAAAAATGGGGCTTAATAGGCATTACAGAAACATGGTGGGATGAATCTCATGACTGGACTGTTAATCTGGATGGTTATAGCCTATTTAGGAAAGATAGGGGAAATGGTAAAAGAGGAGGAGGAGGGATCTGTCTGTATGTTAAGCCTGAATTTAAGCCTATGGTCAGAGAAGATATTTATGCTGGCACTAACGGCATCATTGAATCTTTGTGGGTTGAGCTAAATAGTGGAGGAGCTAATTCTAAATGCATATTGGTGGGAGTATGCTATAAACCCCCAAATATAGCTGAAAGTGATGAAATACAATTATTGTTACAGATTGGAAATGCTTACAGATTGGAAATGCAGCTAAGCACGGGCAAGTCCTAATAATGGGAGACTTTAATTACCCTGAAATAAACTGGATTAATGAGACCAGCAGCTCAGCTAAGGGGAGCAGGTTCTTGAGTACACTCAGGGATCATTATCTGGCCCAGGTAATACAAGAACCTACTAGAAATGGGGCCATCTTGGATTTAGTCATCACAAGTAATATTGATATAATATCAAATATAAAAATAGGGGAACCCTTGGGGAACAGTGATCACAACACAGTATCATGTGAGATTGAATACAAAAAACAGAGTTGCAAGGGGCAAACAAAAACTCAAATTTTTAAAAGGGCTAACTTTAACGGGCTACGGGCAGCAATACAACATATAGACTGGGACAAAGAACTTACAGGGAAAAATACTGAAAATAAATGGACAACATTCAAACCCTTACTAAATAAACATACTCATCGGCATGTACCATGTGGAAATAAAATGAATAGGAGTAAATCACATCCCATGTGGCTTAACAATGACTTAAAGATCATGATGAGGAAAAAGAAATATGCATTTAAATTGTAAAAGAAGGAGGGAACAGAGGCAGCTTTATGTGACTATAAGGAAATCAACAAGTCTTGCAAAAGGGCTATTAGACTGGCTAAAATAGAAAATGAGAAGTCAGTTGCAATGGAAAGTAAGACTAACCCTAAAATATTTTTTAAATATATTAATGGGAAGAAGGCCAGGAAGGAATCGATAGGACCATTACAATGTGACACATGCCATCTGATAATTAGTGACCAGGAAAAGGCAGATGAGCTAAATAGGTTCTTTTCGGCGGTATACACAGGGGAGGTACCAGGGGTTGGGACACTGCAATATAATGGGGCTACACTACCTTCACTAAATAATTGGTTAACGCAGGAAGAAATCCAAAAGAGGTTGGAGAAAATAAATGTTAATAAAGCCCCAGGTCCTGATGGAATACATCCAAGGGTACTGAGGGAGCTGGGTTCTGTAATAGCCAAACCATTATATCTAATCTTTCAAGACTCACTTACTACAGGGTTTCTACCGGATGACTGGAGAAAAGCAGAGGTGATACTTATATTTAAGAAGGGATCTAGAGCAAATCCGGGGAATTATAGACCAGTGAGCCTCACTTCTGTAGTTGGGAAGCTTTTAGAAGGGTTAATAAGGGACAGAATACAAGAAAGAATATGTCTATTTGAACAGGATCATAGGTAGCAGTCAACACGGATTTATGAAGGGTAGGTCGTGTCAGACCAAGCTAATTAGTTTTTATGAGGAGGTTAGTAGGAACTTGGATCAGGGCAACTCAGTGGATGTAGTCTTTTTAGATTTTTCAAAGGCATTTGATACAGTGCCACATGGAAGACTAGTGAGCAAACTAAGGGATACAGGAAATGCAGTAAATATCTGCTCATGGATCGAGAGCTGGCTAAAAGACAGTAAGCAAAGGGTTGTTGTAAATGGAACATACTCCGATTGGTCTAATGTGATAAGTGGGGTTCCTCAAGGTTCAGTATTGGGTCCTCTCCTTTTTAACATATTTATTAATGACATTGAAGTAGGACTCGAAAGTAGTGTCTCCATTTTTGCTGATGACACTAAGTTGTGCAAGGTAATAAAATCAGATAATGATGTACTTTCCCTACAAAAGGATTTGCATAAATTAGAGAAATGGGCGGCTAAATGGCAGATGAGATTTAATACAAATAAATGCAAGGTTATGCATTTGGGAAGGAACAATTGCCATGCAATCTATAATCTTAATGGAGCAAATCTAGGGGTATCAGATATTGAAAGGGATTTGGGAGTTCTTGTAGACAACCACCTAGGTAACAGCGCTCAAAGCCAAGCAGCGGCTGCAAAGGCAAATAAAATATTAGCATGTATTAGGAAGGGTATAGAAGCAAGGGAAGCAAATATAATTCTGACACTATACAAAGCCCTAGTACGCCCTCATTTGGAATATGGAGTACAATTTTGGGCACCACCTCATAAAAAAGACATTTTAGAGCTGGAAAAAGTACAGAGAAGGGCCACAAAACTAATAAGGGGAATGGAGGGGCTAAGTTATGAAGAAAGACTAGCAAAATTAAACTTATTTTCGCTAGAAAAAAGGCGTCTAAGAGGAGATATGATTACGTTATATAAATACATCCAGGGTCAATATAAGGCTTTGTCAAGTGAACTTTTTGTAGCAAGAGATTTTCAACTGACAAGAGGACATCCGTTGAGGTTAGAGGAAAAAAGATTTCATCTTAAACAAAGAAAAGGGTTCTTCACAGTTAGGGTGGTTAAACTGTGGAATTCTCTACCAAAGGAGGTGGTGACAGCGAATTCGATAGAGAACTTCAAAAAGGGGTTAGATATATTTTTGAATAAAGAGGGCATTCAAGGCTATCCTAGATAACTAGCAAAGGAATATTGATCCAGGGGGAAATTTAAACGCCAGTTTCTGGGGTCAGGAAGGAATTTTGCTTTTTTTTCCCCCTTATGAGACAATTGGCAAAGTTTCAATGGTTTTTTTTTTCTGTTTGCCTTCCTCTGGATCAATTAACAATTAACAATAATAATAAATAGTCCACATTAAAAAGATCAATAGAGATCTAAAAAGGTTGAACTTGATGGACTAACTCTTTATTCATCCTCCAATACTATACTATTAATAATTATGTAATCAATAATTTAATTTATAACTAATCCGCATATTGCAGATCAGGGGAGATCTTGACGGGTTGAACTTGATGGACTGAAGGTCTTTTTTCAACCTTAATTACTATGTAACTATGTAACAGGTGTGACATAAGGCTGCCATACAGTCAGATAGCTCTTTTCTGCATCACGTGTGACATGAAGCTGTCATGCAGTCAAATAGCTCCTTTCTGCATCACGTGTGATATGAAGCTGTCATGCATTCAAATAGCTCTCTGCGGCATCAGGTGTGTCATGAAGCTGTCCTACAGTCAGATAGCTCTCTTCTGCCTCAGGTGTGACAAGAAGCTGTCATACAGTCAGATAGCTCTATTCTGCATCAGTGGGACATGAAGCTGTTGTATAGTCAGATAGCTCTCTTCTGCCTCAGGTGTGATATGTAGCTGTCATACAGTCAGATAGCTCTCTTCTGCCTCAGGTGTGTCATGAAGCTGTTGTATAGTCAGATAGCTCTTGGTTAACGCAGGAAGAAATACAAAAGAGGTTGGAGAAAATAAATGTTAATAAAGCCCCAGGTCCTGATGGAATACATCCAAGGGTACTGAGGGAGCTGGGTTCTGTAATAGCCAAACCATTATATCTAATCTTTAAAGACTCACTCACTACAGGGTCTCTACCAGATGACTGGAGAAAAGCAGAGGTGATACCTATATTTAAGAAGGGATCTAGAGCAAATCCGGGGAATTATAGACCAGTGAGCCTCACTTCTGTAGTTGGGAAGCTTTTAGAAGGGTTAATAAGGGACAGAATACAAGAATATGTCTATTTGAACAGGATCATAGGTAGCAGTCAACATGGATTTATGAAGGAAAGGTCGTGTCAGACCAATCTAATTAGTTTTTATGAGGAGGTTAGTAGGAACTTGGATCAGGGCAACTCAGTGGATGTAGTCTTTTTAGATTTTTCAAAGGCATTTGATACAGTGCCACATGGAAGACTAGTGAGCAAACTAAGGGATACAGGAATTGCAGTAAATATCTGCTCATGGATCGAGAGCTGGCTAAAAGATAGGAAGCAAAGGGTTGTTGTAAATGGAACATACTCCGATTGGTCTAATGTGATAAGTGGGGTTCCTCAGGGCTCAGTATTGGGTCCTCTCCTTTTTAACATATTTATTAATGACATTGAAGTAGGACTCGAATGTAGTGTCTCCATTTTTGCTGATGACACTAAGTTGTGCAAGGTAATAAAATCAGATAATCATGTACTTTCCCTACAAAAGGATTTGCATAAATTAGAGAAATGGGCGGCTAAATGGCAGATGAGATTTAATACAAATAAATGTAAGGTTATGCATTTGGGAAGAAACAATAGCCAAGCAATCTATAATCTTAATGGAGCAAATCTAGGGGTATCAGATATTGAAAGGGATTTGGGAGTACTAGTGGACAACCACCTAGGTAACAGCGCTCAAAGCCAAGCAGCAGCTGCAAAGGCAAATAAAATATTAGCATGTATTAGGAAGGGTATAGAAGCCAGGGAAGAAGATATAATTCTGCCACTATACAAATCTCTAGTACGTCCTCATTTGGAATATGGAGTACAATTTTGGGCACCACCTCATAAAAAAGACATTTTAGAGCTGGAAAAAGTACAGAGAAGGGCTACAAAACTAATAAGGGGAATGGAGGGGCTAAGTTATGAAGAAAGACTAGCAAAATTAAACTTATTTTTGCTAGAAAAAAGGCGTCTAAGAGGAGATATGATTACGTTATATAAATACATCCAGGGTCAATATAAGGCTTTGTCAAGTGAACTTTTTGTAGCAAGAGATTTTCAACTGACAAGAGGACATCCGTTGAGGTTAGAGGAAAAAAGATTTCACCTTAAACAAAGAAAAGGATTCTTCACAGTTAGGGTGGTTAAACTGTGGAATTCTCTACCAAAGGAGGTGGTGACAGCGAATTCGATAGACAACTTCAAAAAGGGGTTAGATATATTTCTGAATAAAGAGGGCATTCAAGGCTATCCTAGATAACTAGCAAGGAATATTGATCCAGGGAGAAATTTGATCGCCAGTTTCTGGGGTCAGGAAGGAATTTTGCTTTTTTTCCCCCTTATGAGACAATTGGCAAAGTTTCAATGGGGTTTTTTTTATGTTTGCCTTCCTCTGGATCAATTAACAATAATAATAAATAGTCCAAATTAAAAAGATCAATAGAGATCTAAAAAGGTTGAACTTGATGGAATAACTCTTTATTCATCCTCCAATACTATACTATTAATAATTATTTAATCAATAATTTAATTAATAACTAATCCGCATATTGCAGATCAGAGGAGATCTTAACAGGTTGAACTTGATGGACTGAAAGTCTTTTTTCAACCTTAATTACTATGTAACTATGTAACTATAGGTGTGATATGTAGCTGCCATACAGTCAGATAGCTCTCTTCTGTCTCAGGTGTGATATGTAGCTGTCATACAGTCAGATAGCTCTCTTCTGCCTCAGGTGTGACATGAAGCTGTCATACAGTCAGATAGCTCTCTTCTGCCTCAGGTGTGATATGTAGCTGTCATACAGTCAGATAGCTCTCTTCTGCCTCAGGTGTGATATGTAGCTGTCATACAGTCAGATAGCTCTCTTCTGCCTCAGGTGTGTCATGAAGCTGTTGTATAGTCAGATAGCTCTTGGTTAACGCAGGAAGAAATACAAAAGAGGTTGGAGAAAATAAATGTTAATAAAGCCCCAGGTCCTGATGGAATACATCCAAGGGTACTGAGGGAGCTGGGTTCTGTAATAGCCAAACCATTATATCTAATCTTTAAAGACTCACTCACTACAGGGTCTCTACCAGATGACTGGAGAAAAGCAGAGGTGATACCTATATTTAAGAAGGGATCTAGAGCAAATCCGGGGAATTATAGACCAGTGAGCCTCACTTCTGTAGTTGGGAAGCTTTTAGAAGGGTTAATAAGGGACAGAATACAAGAATATGTCTATTTGAACAGGATCATAGGTAGCAGTCAACATGGATTTATGAAGGAAAGGTCGTGTCAGACCAATCTAATTAGTTTTTATGAGGAGGTTAGTAGGAACTTGGATCAGGGCAACTCAGTGGATGTAGTCTTTTTAGATTTTTCAAAGGCATTTGATACAGTGCCACATGGAAGACTAGTGAGCAAACTAAGGGATACAGGAATTGCAGTAAATATCTGCTCATGGATCGAGAGCTGGCTAAAAGACAGGAAGCAAAGGGTTGTTGTAAATGGAACATACTCCGATTGGTCTTATGTGATAAGTGGGGTTCCTCAGGGCTCAGTATTGGGTCCTCTCCTTTTTAACATATTTATTAATGACATTGAAGTAGGACTCGAATGTAGTGTCTCCATTTTTGCTGATGACACTAAGTTGTGCAAGGTAATAAAATCAGATAATCATGTACTTTCCCTACAAAAGGATTTGCATAAATTAGAGAAATGGGCGGCTAAATGGCAGATGAGATTTAATACAAATAAATGTAAGGTTATGCATTTAGGAAGAAACAATAGCCAAGCAATCTATAATCTTAATGGAGCAAATCTAGGGGTATCAGATATTGAAAGGGATTTGGGAGTACTAGTGGACAACCACCTAGGTAACAGCGCTCAAAGCCAAGCAGCGGCTGCAAAGGCAAGTAAAATATTAGCATGTATTAGGAAGGGTATAGAAGCCAGGGAAGAAGATATAATTCTGCCACTATACAAATCTCTAGTACGCCCTCATTTGGAATATGGAGTACAATTTTGGGCACCACCTCATAAAAAAGACATTTTAGAGCTGGAAAAAGTACAGAGAAGGGCTACAAAACTAATAAGGGGAATGGAGGGGCTAAGTTATGAAGAAAGACTAGCAAAATTAAACTTATTTTCGCTAGAAAAAAGGCGTCTAAGAGGAGATATGATTACGTTATATAAATACATCCAGGGTCAATATAAGGCTTTGTCAAGTGAACTTTTTGTAGCAAGAGATTTTCAACTGACAAGAGGACATGCGTTGAGGTTAGAGGAAAAAAGATTTCACCTTAAACAAAGAAAAGGGTTCTTCACAGTTAGGGTGGTTAAACTGTGGAATTCTCTACCAAAGGAGGTGGTGACAGCGAATTCGATAGACAACTTCAAAAAGGGGTTAGATATATTTCTGAATAAAGAGGGCATTCAAGGCTATCCTAGATAACTAGCAAGGAATATTGATCCAGGGAGAAATTTGATCGCCAGTTTCTGGGGTCAGGAAGGAATTTTGCTTTTTTTCCCCCTTATGAGACAATTGGCAAAGTTTCAATGGGGTTTTTTTTATGTTTGCCTTCCTCTGGATCAATTAACAATAATAATAAATAGTCCAAATTAAAAAGATCAATAGAGATCTAAAAAGGTTGAACTTGATGGAATAACTCTTTATTCATCCTCCAATACTATACTATTAATAATTATTTAATAAATAATTTAATTAATAACTAATCCGCATATTGCAGATCAGAGGAGATCTTAACAGGTTGAACTTGATGGACTGAAAGTCTTTTTTTCTTTTTTCAACCTTAATTACTATGTAACTATGTAACTATAGGTGTGATATGTAGCTGTCATACAGTCAGATAGCTCTCTTCTGCCTCAGGTGTGACATGAAGCTGTCATACAGTCAGATCGCTCTCTTCTGCCTCAGGTGTGACAAGAAGCTGTCATACAGCCAGATAGCTCTCTGCTGCCTCAGGTGTGACATGAAGCTGCCATACAGTCAGATAGCTCTCTGCTGCCTCACATGTGACATGAAGCTGCCATACAGTCAGATAGCTCTTTTCTGCCTCAGGTGTGACATGAAGCTGCCATACAGTCAGATAGCTCTCTGCTGCCTCACATGTGACATGAAGCTGCCATACAGTCAGATAGCTCTTTTCTGCCTCAGGTGTGACAAGAAGCTGTCATACAGTCAGATAGCTCTCTTCTGCCTCAGGTGTGACATGAAGCTGTCATACAGTCAGATAGCTCTCTTCTGCCTCAGGTGTGATATGTAGCTGTCATACAGTCAGATAGCTCTCTTCTGCCTCAGGTGTGATATGTAGCTGTCATACAGTCAGATAGCTCTCTTCTGCCTCAGGTGTGACATGAAGCTGTTGTATAGTCAGATAGCTCTCTTCTACATCAGGTGTGTCATGAAGCTGTTGTATAGTCAGATAGCTCTCTTCTGCCTCAGGTGTGTCATGAAGCTGTCGTACAGTCAGATAGCTCTCTTCTGCCTCAGGTGTGATATGTAGCTGTCATACAGTCAGATAGCTCTCTTCTGCCTCAGGTGTGATATGTAGCTGTCATACAGTCAGATAGCTCTCTTCTGCCTCAGGTGTGATATGTAGCTGTCATACAGTCAGATCGCCCTCTTCTGCCTCAGGTGTGATATGTAGCTGTCATACAGTCAGATAGCTCTCTTCTGCCTCAGGTGTGATATGTAGCTGTCATACAGTCAGATAGCTCTCTTCTGCCTCAGGTGTGATATGTAGCTGTCATACAGTCAGATAGCTCTCTTCTGCCTCAGGTGTGATATGTAGCTGTCATACAGTCAGATAGCTCTCTTCTGCCTCAGGTGTGATATGTAGCTGTCATACAGTCAGATAGCTCTCTTCTGCCTCAGGTGTGATATGTAGCTGTCATACAGTCAGATAGCTCTTTTCTGCATCAGGTGTGTCATGAAGCTGTCATACAGTCAGATAGCTCTCTTCTGCCTCAGGTGTGATATGTAGCTGTCATACAGTCAGATAGCTCTCTTCTGCATCAGGTGTGTCATGAAGCTGTCATAAAGTCACCTGCAGTGACTCCACCACTGACCTGAATCTTCCTAATTTTTCTAGCCTATAATGCCCATTTCCCCTTTCTTTCTGCCAGGTAAGTTATATTAATTTCGAGAAACCTGCCTGTAGCACTATTATAAAAGTGGAAAGCTCCAGAGAGGCCCTTTGACCTAATTTTGACAGTAAGCGGGAAGGGCTAAATATATTTTTTGGCTGAGTTAGACACTGGAGGGCACAGAGATAAAGATATCACACAGGCCTGGCCACATTTCCCAATTTTCCACTGTGGAAATATTGGCGTGTATTTAGTTGTGACGTACCATTAATATCAGCCCCCCAAGCCAACCTTTATAACACACAAATTCAGTAAGATAGTTATTGTGAGCCCTGATTATCTACTACTTCTATACTGAATTTACATTTTTAAGCTGAATTATTTGTGTGTCAATGGAACATGTTTGGGCATATTGACTTAAAGGGAAAGTTTCACCTAGCCAATCAGCAGTCAGTATCACGTTCTCAGCCAGTGAAAGAGGAACATATAGACCATTGTACCTGCCTCTGATTGACCACAACTAATTTTATTCTTTTTTAGCTTGGATTTTCAGGTGCGTTCTTTCTCAAAATCCACTGCCTTAAGACATTTTGCAAACTTTTGGGCAAGTTTATTAATGTTTATTTGGGGATTTTGGTGTTTTAATACACTACTGATTCTCCTCTATCAGATGCATCATAGTCCAGGAATCTTCTCCATACATTTAATGGTATTTTGGGTGGTTAGGTACTCAAGCTCTGACTTTTCATGGAGTTACTCAATATATTTACAGTTGTTACACCACGTGGATGATTATTTTATTTTTTTGGTGAACTACTGAGCATGAATAACTTGATAAATGCTTATTATTGTCCCTCTTCAAATCCACTCCAACTTAAGGGAGTGCTTTTATGTTTAATATTTAATTTTGTATACATATATATATATTTCTTTTTTTTAATTATTATTATTATTATTTTTAAATGTCTTTTTATTTTTATATTTGTATATATATTTATGAGTGAAATGGGGAGAAATGGAGGAGATATGGGATGGAGAGAGGGGCGGGGAGACAGAAAGAAAAAGGGTTGAGAGGAGATGGAAGGGAGATGAACAAGCGTGGAGAGAGACAAGAGAAGGAAAGTGTGGGCACTCTTTGTCGCGCTTGCTAACCTATAGAGTATTTGGCTATAAATCCATAGATATAAATGACTTTAGGCAGATGCTAATTATTCAATTATGTTGATTAAAAATAGCATGCCTATAATTAAGTAATTAAATATTGTCATTCTGCTTTACTTTTTTCTTAGAAACTAAAGTGATTTTGGACTCAAACTGTCATAATCCCCTTCTCAAAAGGAACTCAAGATTAAACATAAATAGTTCAAACATCCACCCTACACTGACTTAAATACCATCTTTTTTCTGTAAGGAAGTTTTTATAATTTTTGTAATGAATTTTGCCTAGTCTGAGATTGCAGCTTAAGTCCCAAAATGCCACCTTATTCTCTGAAGGAGCAAACAGCCACAAGTAGGATATGTAACTTAATAGCAGTTTCTTAATGGTATTGGAAAAGAAGAGGGAGTTATTTTATCATAAATTAAGGTATCATAAAATATTATCTTGAATTGTCTGTGCTGTCTCACTCTGTGTTGTCTTTCTCTGTGCGCTCTCTCTGTGTGTTATGTGGTGAGTATGCTGTCTCTTTCTTTCTTTGCTGTCTGTCTGCTTTCTCTCTCTGTGCTGTCTCTCTTTTTGTGCTCTCTTTGTATGATGTCTGTCTGTGTGCTCTTCCTCTCCCTCTGTGCACTCTCCCTCTGCGCTCTTTCTCTCCCTCTGTGCGCTTCCCCCTCTCTCTCTCTGTGCGCTCTTTCTCTCTCTCCCTCTCTCTCTCCCTCTCCCTCTCCCTCTCTCTCTCCCTCTCCCTCTCCCTCTCTCTCTCTCTCCCTCTCCCTCTCTCTCTCTCTCCCTCTCCCTCTCTCTCTCTCTCCCCCCCTCTCTCCCTCTCTCTCCCTCTCTCCCTCTCTTTCTCTCTCCCTCTCTTTCTCTCTCCCTTTCTTTCTCTCTCCCTCTCTTTCTCTCTCTCTCTGTGTCCTGTATCTCTCTCTGTTTGCTCTCTCTCTCTCTCTGTTTGCTCTCTCTCTGTTTGCTCTCTCTCTCTCTGTTCGCTGTCACTCTGTGCTCTTTCTCTGCCCTCTTTCTCTCTCTCTCTCTCTCTCTCTCTCTCTCTCTCTCTCTCTCTCTCTCTCTCTCTGTTTGCTCTCTCTCTCTCTCTCTGGGCTCTTTTTTTCTAACTTCGCTCTTTCTCTCTCCCTGTATCCTATCTCTCCCTGTGTCCTATCTCTCCTTGTGTCCTATCTCTCCCTGTGTCCTATCTCTCCCTGCGTCCTATCTATCCTTGTGTCCTATCTCTCCTTGTGTCCTATCTCTCCATGTGTCCTATCTCTCCATGTGTCCTATCTCTCCATGTCCTATCTCTCCATGTCCTATCTCTCCATGTGTCCTATCTCTCCCTGTGTTTTATCTCGCTGTGTGTCTTATCTCTCCATGTGTGCTCTCTCTCTCTCCCTGTGTCCCCTCTCTATCTTCATTTGTCCCCTCTCTCTCTCCCTGTGTCCCCTCTCTCTCTCTCTCTCCCTGTGTCCTCTCTCCCTGTATGCTGTCTCTCCATGTGTGCTCTCTCACCATGTGTGCTCTATCTCCCTGTGTCCCCTCTCTCCCTGTGTCCCCTCTCTCCCTGTGTCCCCCCTCTCCCTGTGTCCCCTCTCTCCCTGCGTCCTCTCTCACGTTCCTTTTGTCCTCTCTCACGTTCCCTGTGTCCTCTCTCACGTTCCCTGTGTCCTCTCTCAAGTCCCCGGTGTCCTCTCTCTCCCTATGTCCTCTCTCTCCCTGTGTCCTCTCTCTCCCTGTGTCCTCTCTCTCTCCCTGTGTCCTCTCTCTCTCTCTCCCTGTGTCCTCTCTCTCTCCCTGTATGCTCTCTCTCTCTCCCTGTGTCCTCTCTCTCTCCTTGTGTACTCTCTCTCTCTCCCTGTGTCCTCTCTCTCACTCTCTTCTCTCCCAGTACGCTCTCTCACCTTCTTCTTTCCCAGTGCGCTCTCTCTCCATGTGCCCTCTTTCTGTGTGTCCTGTCTCTCTCTATCTGTGCCTAGTCTCTCTCTCTGTCTGCTCTCTCTGTGAGGACTCTCTTGGTACACTCTCTCTCTTTGTCCTGTATCACTCTCTCTCTCTGCCTTGTGCGTGTCTCTCTCTCTCTCTCACACTCCTGTCTCTCTCTGCAAGCTCTCTCTCTCCCGACACTCTCTCTCTCCTGAAGCTGTCTTTTGCAAAACGTTCTCTCTCTCTCTCTTTTTCTCCTGATGCTGTACCTAGCAAAACACTCTTTCCCGTCGCTGTCTCTCGCAATGTTCTCTCCTGGTGCTGTCTCTCCCAATAGGCTCTCTCTGTCTTTCTCTTTCAATGCTTCCCCCCCCCCCCCGACACAAGATGTGCCTGGTATTCTGCGGCCCACAAGGTAAGGTATTGCTCTCTCTCTGTTTGCTCTCTCTCTGTTTGCTCTCTCTCTCTCTGTTTGCTCTCTCTCTGTTTGCTCTCTCTCTGTTTGCTCTCTCTCTGTTCGCTCTCACTCGGTGTGCACTTTCTCTGTGCTCTCTCTCTGCGCTCTTTCTCTCTCTCTCTGCGCTCTTTCTCTCTCTCTCTCTGCTCTTTTTTTCTAACTTCGCTCTTTCTCTCTCCCTGTATCCTATCTCTCCCTGTATCCTATCTCTCCCTGTATCCTATCTCTCCCTGTATCCTATCTCTCCCTGTATCCTATCTCTCCCTGTATCCTATCTCTCCCTGTGTCCTATCTCTCCCTGTGTCCTATCTCTCCCTGTGTCCTATCTCTCCCTGTGTCCTATCTCTCCCTGTGTCCTATCTCTCCCTGTGTCCTATCTCTCCCTGTGTCCTATCTCTCCCTGTGTCCTATCTCTCCCTGTGTCCTATCTCTCCCTGTGTCCTATCTCTCCCTGTGTCCTATCTCTCCCTGTGTCCTATCTCTCCCTGTGTCCTATCTCTCCCTGTGTCCTATCTCTCCCTGTGTCCTATCTCTCCCTGTGTCCTATCTCTCCCTGTGTCCTATCTCTCCCTGTGTCTTATCTCTCCCTGTGTCCTATCTCTCCCTGTGTCCTATCTCTCCCTGTGTCCTATCTCTCCCTGTGTCTTATCTCGCTGTGTGTCTTATCTCTCCATGTGTGCTCTCTCTCTCCCTGTGTCCCCCCTCTCTCTCCCTGTGTCCCCCCTCTCTCTCCCTGTGTCCCCCCTCTCTCTCCCTGTGTCCCCCTCTCTCTCCCTGTGTCCCCCCTCTCTCTCTCCCTGTGTCCCCTCTCTCTCTCCCTGTGTCCCCTCTCTCTCTCTCCTTGTGTCCCCTCTCTCTCCTTGTGTCCCCTCTCTCTCCTTGTGTCCCCTCTCTCTCCTTGTGTCCCCTCTCTCTCCTTGTGTCCCCTCTCTCTCCTTGTGTCCCCTCTCTCTCCTTGTGTCCCCTCTCTCTCCCCGTGTTTTCTGTCTCTCCCTGTGTCCCCTCTCTCTCTCCCTGTGTCCCCCCTCTCTCTCTCCCTGTGTCCCCCCTCTCTCTCTCCCTGTGTCCTCTCTCCCTGTATGCTGTCTCTCCATGTGTGCTCTCTCTCCTTGTGTCCCCTCTCTCCCTGTGTCACCTCTCTCCCTGTGTCACCTCTCTCCCTGTGTCACCTCTCTCCCTGTGTCCTCTCTCACGTTCCCTGTGTCCTCTCTCACGTTCCCTGTGTCCTCTCTCACGTTCCCTGTGTCCTCTCTCACGTTCCCTGTGTCCTCTCTCACGTTCCCTGTGTCCTCTCTCTCCCTGTGTCCTCTCTCTCTCCCTGTATTCTCTCTCTCTCTCCCTGTGTCCTCTCTCTCTCCCTGTGTCCTCTCTCTCTCCTTGTGTCCTCTCTCTCTCCTTGTGTCCTCTCTCTCTCCATGTGTCCTCTCTCCCTGTGTACTCTCTCTCTCCCTGTGTCCTCTCTCTCACTCTTTTCTCTCCCAGTACTCTCTCTCACTTTCTTCTTTCCCTGTGCGCTCTCTCTCCATGTGCCCTCTTTCTGTGTGTCCTGTCTCTCTCTATCTGTGCCCAGTCTCTCTCTCTGTCTGCTCTCTCTGTGAGGACTCTCTATGTACACTCTCTCTCTTTGTCCTGTATCATTCTCTCTCTGCCTTGTGCATGTCTCTCTCACACTCCTGTCTCTCTCTGCAAGCTCTCTCTCTCCCGACACTCTCTCTCTCTCTCCTGAAGCTGTCTTTTGCAAAACGTTCTCTCTCTCTCTCTTTTTCTCCTGATGCTGTCCCTAGCAAAACACTCTTTCCCGTCGCTGTCTCTCGCAATGTTCTCTCCTGGCACTGTCTCTCGCAATGCTCTCTCCCAATAGGCTCTCTCTGTCTTTCTCTTTTTATGCTATCCCCCCCCCCCCCCTGACACAAGATGTGCCTGGTATTCTGCGGTCCACAAGGTAAGGTAGAGTGTCCCCTCTCTCCCTGTGTCCCCTCTCTCCCTGTGTCCCCTCTCTCCCTGTGTCCCCTCTCTCCCGGTGTCCCCTCTCTTCCTGTGTCCCCTCTCTCCTTGTGTCCCCTCTCTCCCTGTGTCCCCTCTCTCCCAGTGTCCCCTCTCTCCCGGTGTCCCCTCTCTTCCGGTGTCCTTCCCTGTATGCTCTCTCCCTGTGTCCTCTCTCTCCCTGTGTCTATCTCACACTCCTATCTCTCCTGGCGAGCTCTTCTCCCGACGCTGTCTCTTGCAACGTTCTCTCGCTCACGACGCTGTCTCTCGCAACGCTCTCTCTCTCCTGAAGCTGTCTTTTGCAACCCTTTCTCTGCTGTCTCTAGCAAAACACTCTTTCCCGGCGCTGTCTCTCGCAATGTTCTTTCCTGCCGCTGTCTTGCAATGCTCTGTCTCTCACCCAATAGGCTCTCTCTGTCTTTCTCTTTCGATGCTATCCCCGCCCCCCCCCCAGACACAAGATGTGCCTGGTATTCTGCGGTCCACAAGGTCACGTAGAGTGTTCCCTGTGTCCCCTCTCTCCCTGTGTCCCCTCTCTCCCGGTGTCCCCTCTCTCCCGGTGTCCCCTCTCTCCCGGTGTCCCCTCTCTCCCGGTGTCCCCTCTCTCCCGGTGATCCCTCTCTCCCTGTGTCCTTCCCTGTATGCTCTCTCTCTCCCTGTGTCCTCTCTCTCCCTCTGTCCCTCTCTCCCTGTGTCTATCTCACACTCCTGTCTCTCCCGACGCTGTCTCTTGCAACGTTCTCTCTCTTCCGAAGCTGTCTCTTGCAACTTTCTCTCTCTCCTGACGCTGTCTCTTGCAACGTTCTCTCTCTCCTGATGCTGTCTCTCGCAATGCTCTCTTTCTCCTGAAGCAGTCTTTTGCAACACTTTCTCTGCTGTCTCTAGCAAAACACTCTTTCCCGGCGCTGTCTCTCACAATGTTCTTTCCTGGAGCTGTCTTTTGCAATGCTCTCTCTCTCCCAATATGCTCTCTCTGTCTTTCTCTTTCAATGCTATCTACACACACACACACACACACACACACACACACAATGTTCCTGGTATTCTGCGGTCCACAAGATAAGGTAGAGTGTCCCCTCTCTCCTGGTGTCCCCTCTCTCCTGGTGTCCCCTCTCTCCTGGTGTCCCCTCTCTCCTGGTGTCCCCTCTCTCCTGGTTTCCCCTCTCTCCTGGTTTCCCCTCTCTCCTGGTTTCCCCTCTCTCCTGGTGTCCCCTCTCTCCTGGTGTCCCCTCTCTCCTGTGTCCCCTCTCTCCTGTGTCCCCTCTCTTCCCGTGTCCCCTCTCTTCCCGTGTCCCCTCTCTCCTGTGTCCCCTCTCTTCCCGTGTCCCCTCTCTTCCCGTGTCCCCTCTCTTCCCGTGTCCCCTCTCTTCCCGTGTCCCCTCTCTTCCCGTGTCCCCTCTCTTCCCGTGTCCCCTCTCTTCCCGAGTCCCCTCTCTTCCCGAGTCCCCTCTCTTCCCGAGTCCCCTCTCTTCCCGAGTCCCCTCTCTTCCCGAGTCCCCTCTCTTCCCGAGTCCCCTCTCTTCCCGAGTCCCCTCTCTTCCCGAGTCCCCTCTCTTCCCGAGTCCCCTCTCTTCCCGAGTCCCCTCTCTTCCCGTGTCGCCTCTCTTCCCGTGTCGCCTCTCTTCCCGTGTCGCCTCTCTTCCCGTGTCGCCTCTCTTCCCGTGTCGCCTCTCTTCCCGTGTCGCCTCTCTTCCCGTGTCGCCTCTCTTCCCGTGTCCCCTCTCTCCCCGTGTCCCCTCTCTCCCAAAGTCCTTCCCTGTGTGTCCTCTCTCTCCCCGTGTCCTCTCTCTCCCCATGTCTATCTCACACTCCTAACTCTCCTGGCGAGCTCTCTCTTACGACGCTGTCTCTTGCAACGTTCTCTCTCTCCCGACGCTGTCTCTCGCAACGCTCTCTCTCTCCTGAAGCTGTCTTTTGCAACACTTTCTCTGCTGTCTCTAGCAAAACACTCTTTCCCGGCGCTGTCTCTCACAATGTTCTTTCCTGGAGCTGTCTTTTGCAATGCTCTCTCTCTCCCAATATGCTCTCTCTGTCTTTCTCTTTCAATGCTATCTCCACACACACACACACACACAATGTTCCTGGTATTCTGCGGTCCACAAGATAAGGTAGAGTGTCCCCTCTCTCCTGGTGTCCCCTCTCTCCTGGTGTCCCCTCTCTCCTGGTGTCCCCTCTCTCCTGGTTTCCCCTGTCTCCTGGTTTCCCCTCTCTCCTGGTTTCCCCTCTCTCCTGGTGTCCCCTCTCTCCTGGTGTCCCCTCTCTCCTGTGTCCCCTCTCTCCTGTGTCCCCTCTCTTCCCGTGTCCCCTCTCTTCCCGTGTCCTCTCTCTTCCCGTGTCCTCTCTCTTCCCGTGTCCCCTCTCTTCCCGTGTCCCCTCTCTTCCCGAGTCCCCTCTCTTCCCGAGTCCCCTCTCTTCCCGAGTCCCCTCTCTTCCCGTGTCCCCTCTCTTCCCGTGTCGCCTCTCTTCCCGTGTCGCCTCTCTTCCCGTGTCGCCTCTCTTCCCGTGTCGCCTCTCTTCCCGTGTCGCCTCTCTTCCCGTGTCGCCTCTCTTCCCGTGTCCCCTCTCTTCCCGTGTCCCCTCTCTTCCCGTGTCCCCTCTCTTCCCGTGTCCCCTCTCTTCCCGTGTCCCCTCTCTTCCCGTGTCCCCTCTCTTCCCGTGTCCCCTCTCTTCCCGTGTCCCCTCTCTCCCAAAGTCCTTCCCTGTGTGTCCTCTCTCTCCCCATGTCTGTCTCACACTCCTAACTCTCCTGGCGAGCTCTCTCTTCCGACGCTGTCTCTTGCAACGTTCTCTCTCTCCCGACGCTGTCTCTCGCAACGCTCTCTCTCTCCTGAAGCTGTCTTTTACAACACTTTCTCTGCTGTCTCTAGCAAAACACTCTTTCCCGGTGCTGTCTCTCACAATGTTCTTTCCTGGTGCTGTCTCTCGCAATGCTCTCTCTCTCCCAATAGGCTCTCTCTGTCTTTCTCTTTCGATGCTATCCCCCCCCCGACATAAGATGTGCCTGTTATTCTGCGGTCCACAAGGTAAGGTAGAGTGTTCCCTCTCTCCCTGTGTCCCCTCTCTCCCTGTCTCCTTCCCTGTATGCTCTCTCTCTCCCTGTGTCCTCTCTCTCTCCCTGTGTCCTCTCTCTCTCTCCCTGTGTCCTCTCTCTCTCTCCCTGTGTCCTCTCTCTCTCCCTGTGTCCTCTCTCTCTCTCCCTGTGTCCTCTCTCTCTCTCTCCCTGTGTCCTCTCTCTCTCTCTCCCTGTGTCCTCTCTCTCTCTCCCTGTGTCCTCTATCTCTCTCCCTGTGTCCTCTCTCTCTCCCTGTGTCCTCTCTCTCTCTCTCTCCCTGTGTCCTCTCTCTCTCTCCCTGTGTCCTCTCTCTCTCTCCCTGTGTCCTCTATCTCTCTCCCTGTGTCCTCTCTCTCCCTGTGTCCTCTCTCTCCCTGTGTCCTCTCTCTCCCTGTGTCCACTCTCTCCCTGTGTCCTCTCTCTCCCTGGGTCATCTCTCTCCCTGGGTCCTCTCTCTCCCTGGGTCCTCTCTCTCCCTGGGTCCTCTCTCTCCCTGTGTCCCCTCTCTCCCTATGTCCTCTCTCTCACTGCAACGTTCTCTGTCTCCCGACGCTGTCTCTTGCAACGTTCTATCTCTCCCTCCTTTACTGTCTCTTGCAACGTTCTCTCTCTCGCGACTCTGTCTCTTGCAACGTTCTCTCTCGCGCGACGCTGTCTTTTGCAACGTTCTCTCTCGCGCGACGCTGTCTCTTGCAACGTTCTCTCTCTCCCGACGCTGTCTCTCGCAGCACTCTCTCCTGAAGCTGTCTTTTGCAACACTTTCTCTGCTGTCTCTAGCAAAACACTCTTTCCCGGCGCTGTCTCTCACAATGTTCTTTCCCGGCGCTGTCTCTCGCAATGTTCTTTCCTGGTGCTGTCTCTTGCAATTCTCTCTCTCTCCCAATACGCTCTCTCTGTCTTTCTCTTTCTATGCTATCTCAAACACACATGATGTGCCTGGTATTCTGCGGTCCACAAGGTCACGTAGAGTGTCCCCTCTCTCCCTGTGTCCCCTCTCTCCCTGTGTCCCCTCTCTCCCTGCGTCCCCTCTCTCCCTGCGTCCCCTCTCTCCCTGCGTCCCCTCTCTCCCTGCGTCCCCTCTCTCCCTGCGTCCCCTCTCTCCCTGCGTCCCCTCTCTCCCTGCGTCCCCTCTCTCCCTGTATGCTATCTCTCTCCCTGTGTCCACTCTCTCACTCCTGTCTCTCCCGACGCTGTCTTTGGCAATGTTCTCTCTCTCCTTAAGCTGTCTTTTGCAACACTTTCTCTCTCTCTCTCTCTCTCTCTCTTTTTCTCCTGATTGTTTCTAGCAAAACACTCTTTTCTGGCGCTGTCTCTTGCAATGTTCTCTCCTGGCGCTGTCTCTCGCAATGCTCGCTCTCTCTCGCAATGCTCTCTCTCAGCTGACCACCGCTGTCTTTCTCATTCGATGCTATCTCCCCCCAACCCTCTACAACACTGCCACCCCCCCCCCCCCGACACTGTCTCCACCCCCAGACACAACTGAATGACTAATCAACACTAATATCACTCCATAAACTCTTTGTCAGACTTATACCTAGATATTGTGTCCAGTTCTGGGGACCATATCTCCCAAAGGATCTCAACAAATTAGAGACTAAGGACTAAAATTGATCATGGTCTAAAAGACCAAACTTATAAGGAGACTCCATGTCCTGAATATATATAATATATATAGACTAGAGGAGAGAATGGAGAGGAAGATATTTGAGAAATCTGTAACTACCTCAGGAACGTAATTAAATCCTTTGATATAAATAGAGGAATACAAGACTAAGAGCTCATAAAGGTTGGTAGAAACATTTTGGTTTCTGCACTTTTTATTTATTTATTTAAATGTTTGCCATAGCCTTCTTCATATGCGGTCCATTCAGGTCAGGTGGCACCAAATTCCTGAGTCGGGCACTGGCTGCTGTGGCACTTCCTTGCTGCGCTGTTTGGTATTCCCATTGGATCTCTCCTCTTGTTCCATACAATCATGCTCCAAGCTTGATTTCCTTTTTATTTCTGTGTATTGTCATAAAACATAAGAGTTCTCATCCCCGTTGTAATGATACACGCTAATGAGCTGCCTCTTCCAATAATTGCCCTTGTTTAGCGTGCAGCTTTTTTTCTCCTTTTTATTAGATTTCATAGGTTATTAATAGTATATTAGCTCGGAAGTGACTTTCTTTTAACCACTGCATTTCCAGAACAGGCAATTTGCTGGCTCTGGTGGAAGGGAGATGGTTAATACCATTCATCGCAGATTAAAATGAGCCACAGTTTCAGTTGATGGGATGTGCTTCCAGAGAAGGGTAGTAGAATATCAAACACATGACTGCAGCAATAAACGGCTGAGAAATTAACCAAATTGAATGAGAGACATCAAATCTCGAAATGGTATCCGTGAAGTAGATGTGATGGGAAGTTGTATTTTATTTTTATTTATTTTTAGTTATGTCATATTAAAATGGCGTGTTTCCAATGGATTTCCATGACATTGAGAAGCTTCTCTAAATTTTGATTGTATGAGTCAAACAAGACAATGCTTGTCAAGAAGGAACTCCACGACTGATACACCTGTATGTTGTTTTTATCTCTTGTAGGATTAAGTGATGAGGAGATTGAGTTGGCATTGCAGCAGTCTGGTACTGCCCATGATGACCTACCGCCTTTGGCAACCACCGCTCTTCAGCGCCCAGGCCCACCTCTTCCACTGGCAGTGCAACCATACAGTGAGTTGAATTAAATTAATATATTATTATTATTTCTATTTTTTATATGTAGAGCTCCGTCAGATTCAGTAGGGGTACAATAAACACAGGGTTAAAATGTAACGTTCTTTTCATGGTAGCACATTTGTACAGGAGAAAATGAGGACCATGCTCTTGTAAGTTTACAATCTAAGGGATAATAGGATTTTAGAGACATGAGGTGAGGGGACTGCGTGACAGATTTATCTTATAGGGAGAGGTGTGAGAGAACCAGAATTTGCAGACATGTTTGAAGTTAATAGTGGAGTTAAGAAGTTAGTTGGCATTCTTTTCTGAACACATGTGTTCTTCAGAGAATGGAAATTAGGAACCAAATTAGAGCTGCTCAATCAGAGAATGAACTAACCTTAATAGGTTAGTTCTATGGACATGATAACCCACCCTGAGAGCAACCTCTTTTCGCTCTTTGGTGCCCTTCACAAGGAAAAGTATCCTGTAGTATATCAGTCTGGTCTCACTCAATAAAGTGATCCAGCCCCGAAATTCCAGGCATTCTACACTGAACAGGAGAACCACAAAATCCAGACGTACAACCACCTTTATTGGGCCTCATCAGTGGGATGTAGCTGATCTTCCTAAGGTACAGTGAGAAAGGAGTTCACATCTGGAGCCCACAGTCACCCCAGGGACAAAGCACCAAGAGTCATTTGAATAAACAAAGAAACAAATTAGAGTAGCTGAATCGGAGAACGAACTAAGCTTAATAAGTGAGTTCTTTGGACATGATACCACTCTGAGAGCAACCTCTTTTAGCCACGTGTGCCATTCACAAGGAGAAATACCCTGTAGTACATCACTCTGGCATCACTCAATAGAGTGATCCAGCCCCAAAATAACAATCAATTCTACCCAGAACGTCCGAATCGGCTAACCCCAGATGTTTGTTTCAGCCTTAGTTGGGCCTCATCAGTGTGGTGTAGCTGATCTCCATAAGGCAGGTTGAGCAAGGAGAATATTTGAATATCTGAAGACTAAGGGATAATTCAATGAGGCAGAATGGGAAATCTAAAGAGTGAGAGTTGAGCTTGAGTAGTCCTGTAGACAAGTATGGGAGGAGATAACCATATAGGATGAGAGGGGCAAATCATGGGTAGAGTGGAGAAGGCAGTTTGGAGTGTATTTGGATACAATAGTTGAGATACAGGAAGGTGCAGAACCTTTGATGACTTTGTAAGTGTGCATTGACTGGCAGAGGGGAGCAGCAGTTGATGACCGTTGGTTGAGGTGGATGAGGCTGGCAGATGTGTTCATGATAGTTTGAAGTGTGGATAGGCAGCAGAGATGCTTACTTATCTCTCCTTTAGGAGAACCTCTCACTGAAAGATGAGGAATGAGATAGAGATTTTGACGACGGCTTTGATGGGGGAGAATCTTGAAGTGAAGTTCTGTGGGGTAGGTTGCCACAGAAATAGTGACAGTTGAAAAGCTTTGTGCATGAAACTAAGTGTTTTTTGGCTCATGAGCATAGAGGAATGAGCGCAGAACATTATCCTAAGATTATTGATACCTAATACTTCTCTGCTTATTACTGTGTGCTTGAGACATTGTGAAGAAACTTGATGCATTAAAACAGTTTCCTATTCTGGGCTTGGGACAGAGTCACTTACTAACTGCAACTTGCCCAGATCTTGAAGCAAGGAATCCCTAGCACCAATACCCAGAAACCCTTAGAGAAGAGAACGTAACCAATGGGATGCATCCATTGGACGGTCCTGCTGGGCCCTCCTCTTGACAGCAACAATAGCATGCGACTCAATATCAATAACCCTGAATACATACAAATCAAGACAAATCTGTTTCACTGCATTGAAATCCCTAGATTATGGCAGGAGGCCAGAACTGTTTTCCATAATTTTATGGAAGACAGGAGACATTCCTCCTTACAAATCTGTAAAGTAATTTTTATGTATTTTATTTATTTATATATATATATATATATATATATATATATATATATATATATTTATATATATATATATATATGTATATATATATATATACAGTATGTGTATATATATATATATATATATATTTATGCAATTTACTTACTATTAAGTTGAACAAATAGTTTTTTTTATTAAATAATCATTTTTAGAAAACAAAATAATTTTTTTTTACATTTTTAAAATGTATTTGCACTTATTCTTTACTGCATGCTTCCATTTTCTTTCTCATCTGATTCTGTCTGCTACTTTCTCAGGAGCATGCGTCCTTATAAACTAATGACATTTCCATTAGTATTATTGAAAACATTGGCAGTTGTAGCTGCCACATTTCCATTGTTCAAATATGAGATTTAAGAGACTTTTTCACCCTAAATTGTTTTATTGCAGAGACCATATTGAAATTGTACAACTCCCTGTGCAATCCAAGTCTCCTACCTCAGGAGGTTGATCAACAGAAACCAAAATGGTAGATTCCACAGTAGCATAATTGCATATAGGTACCTATATAGTAAGTATGGCACAGCTGGGCTCTGTACATCCCATCCAGACTAGTCATCTCATGTCCCTATTATTAAATTAAAATGTAAATGTTATTGCCCTGTGAATTATGAATAAGTGAGAGGCCATAAATATTGTCTACAGCTGAGACCCTCAGTGACGTTACAGGAGGTTCTAGGAGGGGTCATACCATTTCATTATGCTCTATTAAGGGGCAAGATTTTTATAAGCCCCATCTTCTTTTCTGCTCTATTGCCCCGTCTCCCTCTTTCCTATCATTGTTCTTAGCATTTCAAACACTCTCTTTTTGTGTGTGTATATATATATATATATATATATATATATATATATATATATATATATATAAAGCTTGTGATTGATAAATCCTCTCGCCCTATTCTTCCTTCCCATTCTATCCCCCCTCCCCTCCCCCTCCCCTCTCCCCTCTCCCCCCTCTCCCTCTCCCCTCTCCCTCTCCCCTCTCCCCCTCCCCTCTCCCCCTCCCCCTCCCCCTTCCCTCTCCCTTTCCCCTCTTCCCTTTCCCCCTCCCCCTCCCCTCCTCCCCTTTACCCCTCCTCCCCTTTCCCCCTCCCCCTCTCCCCTTTCCCCCTCCCCTTTCCCCCTCCCCCTCCCCTTCCCCCCTCCCCTTCCCCCCTCTCCCCTCCCCTTCCCCCTCTCCCCTCCCCTTCCCCCCCTCCCCTTCCCCCCCTCCCCTTTCCCCCTCCCCCCTCCCCTTTCCCCCTCTCCTTCTCCCCTTTCCCCTCCCCCTTTCCCCCCTCCCCTCTACTCTGTCCCATCCCCTCTCCCATGCCATCTCCCATCCCCTCTCCTCTCCTATCCCCTCTCTCCTCTCCCATCCCCTCTCTCCTCTCCCATCCCCTCTCTCCTCTCCCATCCCCTTCTTCTCCTCTCCCATCCCCTTCCTCTACTCTCCCACCCCCTTCCTCTCCTCTCCCATCCCCTTCCTCTCCTCTCCCACCCCCTTCCTCTCCTCTTTCATCCCCTTCCTCTCCTCTCCCACCCCCTTCCTCTCCTCTCCCACCCCCTTCCTCTCCTCTCCCACCCCCTTCCTCTCCTCTCCCACCCCCTTCCTCTCCTCTCCCACCCCCTCCCTCTCCTCTCCCACCCCCTCTTCCCATTCCTCTCCTCTCCCTCTGTCTTTTCCCCCATGCTTTCTCCCCCTGGTCCTCTCCATCCTTGCTCTCAGTTCCCTTTTTCTCACAATTTAAAAAAATATGTATATATTTAAATAAATAAAATATAACCAAATCGTTACTGGACGACCTTTTCTAGTGGTGAACGATGCTTAAAAATTATGCCAGTATAAAGCAAATGAAGAGGTAAAAAAATGCCATGATTTTGATTAATCCAGAGAAACAAGACTTTGTGTGACTGATAATAAAACTGATAAATGACATTGGAATTACTTTTAGCCTGTAATTTATTACATAAAATATCTTGTGTTTGACATGCGATTAGTTTCTGGCCGCATCAGTCAGTGTGACGGGAGGTAGAGAAGAGAGACTGGTCTGTCACTGAATGGCAGGGCCGTCCCGGGGGGGGGGGGGGGGGGATTCATATTAACACTTTGACTGCAGCCCCAGATAGAAGGATCCCTGTAGTTCAAGAAGAATGGCACTTGTTGGTGCAATATGGAAGAAACTAACAACATAAACCATAAACATATAAAACATTTTTAGAGAAAATCTGAATGTTTGAAGTCTATGTTTATGTCTAGAGGAATCCATCTCGTCTTTGTTGCATCACTTTCTGAGAGCTGGGTTATGAGGGTGTGTTTAACAATAGAGGTAGTGGTTTGTAGGATTTGAATCTGAGTCAAATTGATACCCCCACTTCCCCACTCACAGAACCAGAGCAGGCACCTTTCATCAATAAGTGCTAACACAACTCTCCAAAAATGTAAACACCCCTCATATCCACAACTTCCACCAAACCTTGTGATCTTTACCCTACTTCATTATGTCCTTAGTCATACTCCAACTTTTCAAACCTTTGTTTGTGTGTATATCACATATAATAGTTGTCAAACTGCGAGACGTCGTCACGCTTTGCGAGGAGTGTACGAGTTAGGCGATGAGCGCCGCAGGCGATCATTGCTTGCTTGCGAGCCGTTAATGCGTAGCACTTAAGCGTAGCAAGGCGAGCCGTTAAGGCATTACAACGCACTACAACTATCACCACAAACACGATGAGGCAATGAAACACGAAAATCACGTAAGCAAGGAAAAAAATGGCCGCCCCAAAAAATTTAAACGAGGCTACACGACCCCGGACTGAGCAAAACACTGCCAAACGCGTAGCACTTTACACATCTAACTACGAACTACCAAATCCACTATTACAAAAGCCGGAAAATGCTCACGAGAAGCGTACCACATTAATAACATTACGAATATACAATGCCGCTTTACACAATAAACCAACGGCTTTACCTCACTCACTCAGCCTATTTAGAATTCACACTTCAAACATTCATTACACTTTATCAGCAGGGCACCAACACTCAAACTGTATATTCTATGCTGTCGGGAAATACAAACAGATTGTTAGCTCTTCAGCCTATTGATGGCTGCATATATTAATTATAAATACTTAAACTATAGTTACATAGTAATTAAGAGGGGGGAAAGGGAGAGGGGAAAAGAGGCACAGGTGAGGGAGAGAGGAAAAGGAGACACAGGGGTGAGAGGGGGAAAAGGAAACACGGGTGAGAGGGGGGGGAGGAGACACAGGGGAGAGAGGGGGGAAGGAAACACACGGGGGGGAGACATAGGGGTACATTTGTGAGCTGCTTGCTTTTGAGCATGAACAAAGAAAGGGGGTCGGTATGAAATACCAAATTGTCCAATCATTAGTTTCGCAGCCATTGTAACTAATGGCCTTCATTTTAGTCCTGCTGTGAGCACTGGCAGATGTAAATGCCACATTTCCACTGTGCAATAGCACTTCCTGTGTATTCAAAGACTCCTCCCCTCCCAGGAGGTTGATCTGCTGAAGCCAAAATGTTAGAGTCCATAGTGGCGTAATTACATATAAAGGATAATAAATTAGTCGTTGTATTATTATTATTTTATATTCTAATAACGCGTTGCATATTTTTAAGAGTTGTTCTTCAAAACTGTAAATTTTAAAAACATGAAATGTTAAAAATCAGTAGTATGATTTGCTCAGAGATTCCATAATACAGTTTTTTTAGCAGATTTGCTTTTGCACTTTTATAGAATATTTGTATTTATTAAATCTGATGCTCCCTTCAGGATATATGAGCAGCTGAAATATTAAGTGTCCAGGATGTTAAAATGGATGTCTCCCTTGTGCCCATTTCAGTCTCCAGGGTTACCATGGTAACCTCCGACACAAGAGATTAAGAAAACGATAATTTTTAACACTAAAGAAAAAAAAATAAGACTGGGTGGCAGAAGCTTATAGTTTACAATTGAAGAAATGCATTTGTTTCAGATTATGTTCCTCATTTGCCTTCTCTTTCTCTTTCTTTCTTTCTATATATATATATATATATATATATATATATATATATATATATATATATATAGAGAGAGAGAGAGAGAGAGAGAGAGAGAGAGAGAGAGAGAGAGAGAGAGAGAGAGAAGCATACAGTGCCTTGCAAAAATATTTTGTTACATTACAGCTTTAAGTTCAATATTTTTTTAATCTGAACTTTATGTGATGGATCAGAACACAATAGTCTAAGTTGGTGAAGTGAGATGAAAAAAATATACACATAAAACTATTTTTTAGAAATAGAAAACAGAAAATTGGCATGTGCGTATGTATTCACCCCCTTTGTTATGAAGCCAATAAAAAGTTATTGTGCAACCAATTACCTTCAGAAGTCAAATAATTAGTGAAGTGATGTCTACCTGTGTGCAAACTAAGTGTCACATGATCTGTCATTACATATACACACCTTTTTTGAAAGTCCCCAGAGGCTGCAACACCTAAGCAAGAGGCACCACTAACCAAACACTGCCATGAAGACCAAGGAACTTTCCAAACAAGTAAGGGACAATGTTATTAAGAAGTGCAAGTTAGGGTTAGGTTATAAAAAATATCCAAATCTTTGATTCCCAGGAGCACCATCAAATCTATCATAACCAAATGGAAAGAACATGGTACAACAGCAAACCTGCCAAGAGACGGCCGCCCACCAAAACTCACGGACAAGGAGAGCATTAATCAGAGAGGCAGTACAGAAACCTAAGGTAACCCTGGAGGAGCTGCAGAGTCCCACAGCAGAGACTGGAGTATCTGTACATAGGACGACAATAAGCCGTACGCTCCATAGAGATGGGCTTTATGGCAGAGTGGCCAGAAGAAAGCCATTACTTTCAGCAAAAAACAAAATGGCACGTTTTGAGTTTGCGAAAAGGCATGTGGGAGACAACCAAAATGTATGGAGGAAGGTGCTCTGGTCTGATGAGACTAAAATTTAACTTTTTGGCCATCAAAGAAAACGCTATGTCTGGCGCAAACCCAACACATCACATCACCCAAAGAACACCATCCCCACTGTGAAACATGGTGGTGGCAGCATCATGCTGTGGGATGTTTTTCAGTAGCCGGGACTGGGAAACTCGTCAGAGTTGAGGGAAAGATGGATGGTGCTAAATAGCGGGGTATTCTTGAGCAAAACCTGTACCACTCTGTGCACGATTTGAGGCTAGGATGGAGGTTCACCTTCCAGCAGGACAATGACCCCAAACACATTGTTAAAGCAACACTTGGGTGGTTTAAGGGGAAACATGTAAATGTGTTGGTATGGCCAGGTCAAAGCCAAGACCTCAATCCAATAGAAAATCTTTGGTCAGACTTAAAGATTGCTGTTCACAAGTGCAAACCATCCAACTTGAAGGAGCTGGAACAGTTTTGCAAGGAGGAATGGGCAAAAATCCCAGTGGTAAGGTGTGGCAAGCTCATAGAGACTTATCCAAAGCAACTTGGAGCTGTGATTGCCACAAAAGGTGGCTCTACAAAGTTTTGACTTTAGGGGGGGTGAATAGTTATGCACATTGACTTTTTCTGTTATTTTGTCCTATTTGTTGTTTGCTTCACACACAAAAAAAAAAAATCTTCAAAGTTGTGGGCATGTTCTGTAAATTAAATGATGGAAATCCTCAAACAATCCATGCTAATTCCAGGTTGTGAGGCAACAAAACACGAGAAATTGCAAGGGGGTGAATACTTTTGCAAGGCACTGTATATGTCGAGGTCTGAAAGATGAAGTTGAACATGAAGTTCAAACGTAAACATTAAAAGCTACATTTAATTTTTCCTTCAAATGCTATTGTTTGCTATTTATGGAACATATGAACCATGTTGTTGGAATATTACAGTGGTCATTTGTGATTGTCTGGTCTGGTGTATGTCCAGAAACAGCTCTGTTAGAGGATGCAGGTTTTGGTATCATTGATTGCGATATTGAAGAAGGTGTTGAGATGGAAAAAGAGAAAGAAGAACATATATTGGTATATTCGATACAGATGGATGATAAGGTGGAATGATTTGGATGTGATTGGCAAGGGTTTTTAGAAATAGGCAATTGCAGGTGGAAAAGGGGGCAAAAGAATGGAGAGATGGGGAAATATAAGGGGACTGAGGAATGGTCCTCTGGGAAAGGGGATAGGAATGGTCAAAAGTGCAGAAAAATAGGTAGTCAAAAAAAGGAAATAAACAGGTTAAAAGGGAGGGAAATGGAGGGGAGAATAGGAAAAATCAATTGGGATGGAGGGAAAAACAGAATAGTAAGGTGGTCTTGCTGCCTATTGTCCACTTGATTTTTTTTCCATTCTAGAACCTGTAGTGTTAAAGTATCACTCCTTACCTTAGCCAGTGATATATACAAATCTTGAGTATCCATCCTCAACTTAATCTGTAAAAGAACCAACCTTGAGTATCTCTCCTTAACTTAACGAATACAAAAATCAGCATTGAGTATCTCTCCTTACCTTAGTCCATAAAAGAGTATCTCTCCTTACCTTTGTTCATAAAAGAATCAGCCTTCAGTATCTCTTATTAACTTAACTAATAAAACCCCAGCATTGAGTATCTCTCCTTACCTTAGTAAAAGAACAACCCTTGGGTATCTCTTGTTACCTCAGTCCATAAAAGAACCAGCTGTGAGTATCTCTCCTTACCTCTGTTCATAAAAGAGTCAGCCTTGAGTATCTCTCCTTAACTTAACTAATAAAACCCCAGCATTGAGTATCTCTCCTTAGCTTAGCCAAAGAGAGAACCATATCTGAGTATCTCTGTTTACCTAAGCTAATCAAGAGATCCATCTCCATCCCTGAGTATGTCTTGTTATCTTAGCCAGTGAAAGATGCAATCTTGAGTGCCTCTCTTTACCTTACCCCGTGATAGATCCAACCTTACATATCCTTCCTCACATTGGTAAAAGGTTCAGTGCTGATAATCTCTCCTTCAATGTAGCCTATAAGAGCTCTAGCTCTTAGTACCTTTCCTTACCTTAGTCAGTGATAAATACAGCTTTGAGTATCCCTCCTCAACTTACTCCATAAAAGAAACAACCCTGAGTATCTCTCTTTACTTTGGCCAATGAGAGTTCAAGCTCTGAGTATCATTATATTAGCTAGCTTTGAGTATCTCTTCGTATCTTAGCCAATGAGAAAACCAGACCTGACTATGTCTCTTTGCCTTATATAGTGATAGATGCAGCTCTGAGTATTCCTTCTTATCTTAGTAAAAGATCCAGTCCTGAGTAACTCTTCTTGCATTTAGCCAATGAGAGATCCAGCCTTGAGTATTTCTCTGGACCATAGGCAGTATGTGTAGATCTCCAGTTACAGTCCCGGTGCCATTTTGTTTACCCACTTATAACAAAAGGCTTCTATGTCAACTGGATTGTATTGTACCACACATTAAATTCAACCCAGTTTCCTAAAAACAGAAAGTAAAAAAAAAAAAAAATAAAGTACCTGCACTCCAAATAGTTGTTAAAATCAATATTTGCACATACATTTTAAATCTGAAGGACACTTTTTGGCATAGAGAGAGGATCTGTTTAAGAAAAAAATGTTCTTTTTGGGCGTATTTGGTTGTATGACTTAAGAAACCATTAAAGTTGCCATGCCAACTCAGACCTTGTACAAACTTAGCAAGAATGGATTAAATATATTTTTTGACATTTTTCCATGAACACCACCCTTGGGTGTGCCACTCAATAGTTTAAATAGCAAGAAAAACTGGTGTCTGAAATGCGTATTTAGATGCACACGTTCTGATGCACTCCCTAGAGTGACAATGAGGTTTATATTCTTTATATAGGTTGGTTGGTTATTATAATATGAGATCTGGCCCTCGTCTTGCCCATTAATGGGTATTATTTTAGGGCAGTTTTCACTTGAATCGTATATTTTTTTCTTTTTTATAAATGTTAGGAGTTGGGATTAGGGTTAGGGGGTTTTGGTTTGTGTTTTGGTTTGCGTTTTGGTTTGCGTTTTGGTTTTGGTTTGCGTTAGGGGTTATGGTTAGGGGTTTGGGATAGGGTAACACTAAACCTAAACTAGGTAAGTAAATTAATTTTATCTTCCTCATCGTAATTGTCAAATAACATTAACATTTCACTTCTAAGAAGCATTTAGAGTAACAGTTTCTTACCTTCTGTAACCTACAGTGTTCCTGTTCTCTCTCATGTGTGGTGCCATGTTTCACAGTTCTGTGCTAAAGCCATACATACTGGGAGGGGCTTAACACTAAGTTTCTTATGATGTTCATGCACACAGCATGTCATTGCAAAGTAGTATGTAAAGCTCCTCCCTTTGGGCGTGCGCTTCAGTCACAGCTGTAAAACATGGCACCTTACATGAGAGAGAACGGGAAGAAAGGGGGTTGTTACAGAAGGTGAGAATCTGTTTATGTGACAATTACACTGTGGAGAATACAATTAATCAAGTCACATAGTTAAAAGCATTTACGTAAAAAATATTTGCCTAAAGATTCTCCTTAAAATGGAAATTTCTTTATATAAAACGATGAGCGAGCTATAGTGTAGACAATTTATATTAAATTTGTTTCTAAGGGAGTTGCTTTCCCTACGGTGTCCTGACCTATTAAATGTCCCCTGAAGTTTCGTATTTATAATATACTGTTGTAAAGAAAACAGTTTTATAATGTGTTTTTAAACTTCTTGACCATTAAAGAGCTACAAAGAAAAATAATTGCTCCTCCCCCTGTCTGACCTGTTTGATCAAATAAACTGTATTAAAAGATCAATTTACAATCAAAATTATGTTTGAAAATATTGAGTCTGAATAAATCGTTATTGGGGAAGAATAATCATAAAACTAGTTAAAAATAAATATATGTTGACACTTCTGCTGGATTCTGGAGACATCCATGATCGTATGGTGGACGATATATCTGAGTAATTGAGGAGTTTACATTTCTGGAGAGCATGTCTTGCACTTATTCGGATGAAGGGGTGGTGCCAAATTTAATGAGATCTCGTTATCTAACAAATCCTCCTTCTTTAACTGACACATTAAAAAAAAACACACCTCGTGCTCCAGCTCCCAGGAAGTGATGAAACAAAATCAAGATGGAATCCACCTATGCATAAATCAGATTTTCTCTAAAAATGTTGTTATGTTTACACAGCTATTACAGTGGTCTTTTATGTAGCATATGCAGGTACGCTGTAGAGGGAGTCGCCATATTTGTTCTTGTTTTCTTTATACGAAGCGGAGAGGATAACAATTGAGATTACTGTTGAGGGAAGATTGGAAAAAGATACATTTATTAATTACCTTTTGTATTAAAAAAATCATCTTTTTTTCCTCCCTCCGCTCTAATTTTTCACACCCCCTCCCCGTTCCTCTTCGTTTTTCTTTTTTAATTTTGCCACGAGACAGACTTGTGTCACTTAATGTAAAACGAGTGAGCTGGCATTTCAGCGCAGAGGCTTTATAGACTCGCTGAACTTTTGTGAAAGATCATCCCAGTCCCGTTTCATTAATAATGAAAAGGAGGGGGCAATAAAATTGCTCTCAGCCAGGAAACGCCAGCCTCGGAGATGGGGGTTAGTCTGCTCTGCTAGGCCATTAATTCCACCCCATTAAAGGACCACTGTAGAGAGATAAAAAGATACATGTTTGTGATGTATGTAACAAAAAAACATTAGTATCTGTGTAAGCCATGAATATAAAAACATTAATAGAGAAAATCTGAATTTTCTGTGAAAACGGGAATCCATTATGTGTTTGTTGCAACACCTCCGATAACTGGATCATGAGGTATAGGATTTTTTTTCAGTAGAGGGATTGATTTGTTCTATAATTTTATGAAACTGATTTTGACACCAACCATCTTCCACACTCATAAATACAGTCAGTTTGCATTAATATATGCAAGCACAGCTCTCCAGAAATGTAAATGCCCCTTCTCACACACAGTTCCACCAATGTTTTATGGATGCTTCCAGGTCCCAGCAGAGGCATCATCATTATTTATTTTTTTCAAATTAAAAACTACCTTCATGACTTTTTCTAAGCCTAATGTTCTTGATCGGAAAGTTTTAAATATATATATATCTAGATTTGTGTATATATTTGTGTATATATATATATGTATTGGATTGCAAGAGCGAAGCCTTTGTGGGCACATTTGCATGTCACTGCCCAGCTTCCCAGAATGCCGTGTAATAACTGTATTTCTCGGAATTCTGGGCATGAAACACATTTTTTAACTTTTTTTATACATTCAAATGTGTACACAGATGTACTATTTATTTACTGTACTACTATACGGTGGAGGGCTTCTATCACTCTTTTGCTCACCATATATTAAATGATTGTTGTGGTAAACAAGCTTCTCAAAATATTAACTACACAAGTTAAGGAACCGTCCCCACGCTGATGAGGCAGTAACCTTGAAACAGTTTTCTGTTGGTAGGTTTAATGGCTTGTGTATAATCCATCCTGAAATTCGCTTAAAGCTGTATAATACAGCTGGCATATTCTTAAAGGAAGCCATGTTTAAAATGGTAATGGATTACAAGAGTGAAGTCTTTGTGGTCTCATTTGCATGTCCCTTACCATGTTCACAGATTTAAGTGTATTTAACTGTATCACTCTGAATTCTGAGCAGGAAATATGTTTTTTAACCTATTTTAGACATTCAGATGTGAACACAAATGTACTATTTGTTGATTGATAGATAGAGAGAGAGAGAAAAAATGAATAGTACATTTGTGATGTAGCATACAATAGATTATGCACAAACCAGGAGACCTATCCACAGACAGTGACTGTTTCGATCTTAATGGATCTCATACAATATATATATATATAATTAATATTCTGTATTGTACAGTGGTCCTAAGCAATATGAGTTAGTTTATTGCACACCTTCTTTATTTCCTGGGTCATTTTTCCTTAAGGCAGAGTAGGCCAGTGCCAAGGGGTGTCTGCCTGTGGAGGACACAGTATTTCTGTACAGAAGAATAACTTAGTGCTTTTCTTTTGGGGGTGGGAATAGCACAGCTTTTCTCTCATTAGCTAGATTGTTCTGCCGAGCTTCTCTACACACTATGATGAATGATAAGAACCAAAACAACCACAACTTCACTCAGTCTTCTGGGGTGGGTCTCAGATGTGAGACTGTCCACTTAACATTCAGGTTGGAGATGAGGAGCCACTGAAAGCAGCAGGTGCGGGAAAATGCCAAGTAAATGTGCGTGTTTATATTTATAGAGGTATATATGCTAATTTATAAAATATTAATATTAAAATACTTAATTATTGGCATCTTTTAGATTGTAAGTAGCGAGTTTTCAATCTTGTACGGTGCTTTGGAAAAAAGCACTTCCTGCAAAGATTCTAGGCTCAAAACAGGGCCCTCCATTTTTCTGCAGTTTTTTAACATTGTATTCTTCCTTGTCCTTATCCCCTGTACAGCGCTACGGAATATGTTGGCGCGATACAAATAAAGACTAATAATAATAATCTTTATCCCACAGGTCCGCCCAGTTCCCGCTGGAGAGAGTATGGAGCACTCGCCATTATCTTGGCTGGCATAGCCTTTGGCTTCCATCAACTGTATAAGGTGGGTAAAAGCCAATGGGTATTGGGTATTATTTACATCTTTTTAACACCTTCCAGAGCGGTCATATGAACAATCAAGTCATGTACGCAAATTGATATAATCAGTGAAATATGTAAAAATCTACACTACTGCAATACCCTAACAATAGAAGCTGGATATTTTAATTGGGCATAGAGCATTTATAAAACATTGAAAACAATATTGAATATTACATGTATTTGCAAAGAGAGTCTCCACCCACTGTAAAATCAGTTGGGTGAGGCTGGCGGTGCAAAGCTATCTGATTATATCAACACAATGCTCTTCATTGGCTGGATACTTGGTGTTGGGTATTTTCAGGTGTGTTTAGAATTCAGCCGTCCAATCATAAGCAGTTGCTAGGTCTGGCCAGCATCAGCTGTGACTTGAAGAAAGAAAATAAGTCAACATAATGTCATTTATATGAACGACTTGTGCCAGTGACACCATTTAAGTTGTATACTAAGTAGTAGCATTTTTTTTAGAGAGAGGTGAAGAATTCTGTTAAAATGTACTCTTACCTTGTAGAGATACCTACTCCCACTGATCATCGGTGGTAGAGAGAGTCGCAAGCAGCTGCAGCGCATCGAGTCCGGCGTGTCGGAAATGAGTGGCAGCGTGACACAGACAGGTAAAGATTAACGACTCCATCCCACCCGTCCCCACATACAAACCAGCTCCCCCCCTCCTCCACCGCCGCTCCTGCACCCGTCTCTCCCTTTATATGGTGACTTCATTTATCTGCTCGCAAAATCTGTTCACATTTGCAAATGAAGGCGCCGTCATTTCGGTTTAATTTGAAATTGCTTGTTTACTGTCGCTGCGGCCTCAATTAATTATGTTTTTACGGAAAGGCTCCCAACCTCAGAATATTAATAAGGGGAATGGAGTGACAGCCCCTTTAGAGCATTGGAAAGTTCAGGCATCTCTCTTTACTGCCTCTTGGCATGATGTGTGTGCATGCGCCTTGATATGTGGCTTTACTTTACTTGTGTTTCTTAAAGACAAACTCAAAGTGTTTATAAAATAATTCAAGACGAATGCTGCAGAGGTGACAACTTTGGTAAACCAAACAAAATAACTTAAAGTGATACTGCACTTATTAAAGAAAAGATAACAAAAATATAATTACAATTAGTTTTTTATTAATAATTAGTTACGTTGGATAACTGAGCTTGAAAGCTGGATATATTAAGCATGTGCCCTTAGGACTTAAAGGACCACTTTAGTGGCGTTATAAAAGGCTTAATAATGAATAGTTACTGCTGATTTTGGCTTCCCTGGTGGTCCAGTGGTTAGGATTCAGTGTTTTCACTTCTGTGACCTGTGTTCAATTCCAGTCAGAGAACCAAGAGGTCACACACCCCTGAAGCCAAGTACTTGGTCAGTACTTGGATGGGAGACCACCTAGGAATACCAGGAGCTGTATGCTGTTGCCCACTTTAGAAGGAACTGGCAACCCATTCTAGTATCTCTGCCATGAATTACAAGTGGATCAGCATGTTGTGTTGCAGTCCAGGAGGTCACGGAGAGTTGGACACGACTGAGCAAGCACACAATGAATAGTTAACAGAGAAAAAATCCTTATTAAACTATTAATGTGCATTTGAACATTGAGTTACTATTTTATCAGTCATATAAGCTCCGGATCTCTCCGCCCCTGTATGAAGTATTGTGTCTGGAGTGGAGCTACTCAAAAGGGGAGATATCTAATTTGGCGTACCATGTTTCCTGCTACCAATGTGTGTTTTAGCCACAATAGTCCACTCTCTGGGTGGATAGATCCGCAGTTTATACAGCCCGGAGAATGATTGAAAAATAATAATTCATTATTTAAATGCACACTAAAAGTTTAATAATGTTTTTTTGTCTTATTCAACCTTACCTAAGTATTCTTCATGGCCCCCTTTGTAAAACAATAAAATGGTCCTTTAATGGAAGAGGAAGCCCCCGTAGCAAGGGCGTAGGAAGCAAAAAAAAGAGTTTTAAAATATGTGTGTGTATATACAGTGGATATAAAAAGTCTACACACCCCTGTTAAAATGTCAGGTTTCTGTGCTGTAAAAAAATCAAGACAAAGTTAAATCATTTCAGAACTTTTTCCACCTTTAATGTGACCTATAAACGGTGCAAATCAATTGAAAAACAAACCTAAATCTTTTAGGTGGAGGGAAGAAAAAAAGAAAAATAATGTGGTTGCATAAGTCTGCACACCCTCTTATAACTGGGGATGTAGCTGTGTTCAGAATTAAGCAATCACATTCCAAATTGTGTTAAATAGGAGTCAGCATACACCTGCCATCATATAAAGTGCCTCTGATTAACCCCAAATAAAGTTCAGCTGCTCTAGTTGGTCTTTCCTGAAATTTTCTTAGTCGCATCCCACAGCAAAAGCCATGGTCCACAGAGATCTTCCAAAGCATCAGAGGGATCTCATTGTTAAAAGGTATCCGTCAGGAGAAGGGTACAAAAGAATTTCCAAGGCATTAGATATACCATGGAACACAGTGAAGACCTCAAGTGGAGAAAATATGGCACAACAGTGACATTACCAAGAACTGGAGCTCCCTTCAAAATTGATGAAAAGACAAGAAGAAAACTGGTCTGGGAGGCTACCAAGAGGCCTACAACAACATTAAAGGAGCTGCAGGAATATCTGGCAAGTACTGGCTGTGTGGTACATGTGACAACAATCTCCCATATTCTTCGGAAAGCCTTTTCTTAGGAAGAAAAACATCCAATCCAGGCTACCTTTTGCAAAAACAAATCTGAAGTCTCCCAAAAGCATGTGGGAAAAGGTGTTATGGTCTGATGAAACCAAGGTTGAACTTTTTGGCCATAATTCCACAAGATATGTTTGGCGCAAAAACAACACTGCACATCACCAAAAGAACACCATACCCACAGTGAAGCATGGTGTTGGCAGCATCATGCTTTGGGGCTGTTTTTCTTCAGCTGGAACTGGGGCCTTAGTTAAGATACCAGTCAATATGGCACAAAACCTTCAGGCTTCTGCTAGAAAGCTGAACATGAAGAGGAACTCCATCTTTCAGCATGACAACGACCTAAAGCATACATCCAAATCAACAAAAGGGATGGCTTCTCCAGAAGAAGATTAAAGTTTTGGAATGGCCCAGCCAGAGCCCAGACCTGAATCCGATTGAAAATCTGTGGGGTGATCTGAAGAGGGCTGTTCACAGAAGATGCCCTTTGCAAAGAAGAGTGGGCAAATCTTGCCAAGTCAAAATGTGCCATGCTGATAGACTCATACCCAAAAAGACTGAGTGCTGTAATAAAATCAAAAGGTGCTTCAACAAAGTATTAGTTTAAGGGTGTGCATAATTATGCAACCATATTATTTTATTTTTATATTTTTTCTTCCCTCTACCTAAAAGATTTCAGTTTGTTTTTCAATTGAGTTGTACAGTTTATAGGTCACATTAAAGGTGGAAAAAGTTCTGAAATTATTTATCTTTGTCTAATTTTTTTACAGCACAGAAACCTGACATTTTAACAGGGGTGTGTAGACTTTTTATATCCACTGTATATATATATATATATATATATATATATATATATATATATATATATATATATATATATATATATATATATATAATAAATATATATATATACTAGCGAATTGCCCGTCAAAAAATTACGGCAATGAAATTGTAAGTGAGCTAATGCTGTTTGGTGTATAATAATCAAATAACTAATAGATTAATAAAGTAATATACTTTACCTATTTTGAAGTAATATATGCAGGAAGCATTCTGTTGAAGAGCTGCAATCTGGTTTGATGTTGATAGAGCATCAGTGCTGTGGAGCTGCTGTGTAAGCGTGATGAATGTGTGCAGTGTAATAGTGTGCGTGCGCGAGACCAAACCGTTAGCGTAGCTGTGTACTTCTGCATTGTTCTAAAATGGCGGCTAATGTGTGTAATGCGTCTGTAGTGGAATATTCGTAGGTGTCTTGTGGTGTTTTGCGTGTTTCTGGTGGTGTTTTGCGTGTTTAGAGTGCTGTAGCCTCGTTTTCGTTTTGTTCGGCGACAATTTTTCCCTCGCTTAGAGAATTTTGTAGTGTCTAAACTCTTTTATTTTGAGTTAAATGAAGGTGTAACTTCATTTTTTGAGGTCCTGGATGCTCCCTCGCAACAACTCGTATGCTCACAACTATATTTGTGATTCATTCCCTGGGTTCCCTGGTGACACAGTGGTTAGGATGCAGGTGCTTTCACCCCAGCATCATGGGTTTGAATCCAGCCAGGCAACCAAGAGGTCACATTGGTCAGTACTTGGATGGGAGACCATCTGGGAATACCAGGAACTGTGCTGTGGCCCACTGGAGAAGTAATTTCAACCAACTCCTCTATCGCTGCCATGAAAACCAAGTGGATCAGCATGGTGTGTTATCCATGAGGTCACGGAGAGTTGGACACGACTGAGCGATGTCATTTACATATATATATATATATATATATATATATATATATATATGTATCCATGTATATACTTTAAATGTGTATATAATATATATATATATATATATATATTCGGTAGACTCTCACACATTGGCTCATAGGCACAGACTGGTCACATTGGCACATAGGAACAGGATGGGCTCATTGGCAGAAAAACACAGGCTGGGCACATTGGCACAGAATGGGCGCATAGGCACAAAAGTACAGGCTGGGCACATTGGCATATAGATATAGACTGGGCACAAAGAGTATAGGCTGGGCACATTGGCACTCAGGTACTGGCTATGATCATTGACAAATAGGCACAGGATGGGCACATAGGTACAGGCTGAGCACATTGGCACATAGATATAGGCTGGGCACATAGGTATAGGCTTCTCACATAGGTACAGGCCGGGCACATTGGCTTGCTTATGGCATGTATAGAACAATAGGGACCCATGCCTCCCTAATAGTCTCCCCCTCACCTCTTGTCCCTTTGGGTGTTGAATTCATGTTAAAGCCGGGTCTCACAAGATCAGTGAGACCCGGCTTTCAGGGGAATGCAGCAGCTAAAGGCACAAGCGGTGAGGGGGAGACTACTGGGGAGTGAGATGTTGATGAAAATGCGGGGGAGATTTGTCCCCCACGCTACCTACAGCCTTGCCCAGTAGGATAAATCTTCCCTGCAGCACATATGCGAACTAGCAATCCAAGATGGAATTCAATATGACACACGCAAGGAGGGCTATTTTAATATTTTCCATCAGAAATATTTTATGCTCACTACTTACACAGCTGCCAAGGTTGGTTTGTTACACACTTCACAAACATTTGATGAGTTTCCCAAACTACAGCGAGTGTTATCCAAAAATTAGACCTACATCTCCCAGTAGATTCCAGGTAGGAAGACTGCACGTCATGTTCAATCTGATTTAAATCTCATTGTGTAGGGAGGAAAACCTTCCCATTGGGAAGATTAGGTGAGAGAGAGGTGTCCAACTATCCGTGGGTAGTATTCCCAGCTTGGCTTTGCATAAAAGCTGTGTAATGCAAGGGGCATAAGCTTAAAGAAAGCCATGTTTAAAATGGTTTATCGATTGAAGAGCGAGGCATTTGCATGCCCCTTGCTCAGCTTCCCAGAATGCAGTTTAATAACTTTTTTCTCGGAATTCTGAGCTGGAAGCCATTTTTTTAACTTTAGACTTTCAAATGTGAAAACAGATGTACTATTTATATACTATATATATATATATATATATATATATATATATATATATATATATATAATATTAATATATTCTATTTATTACACTTTGTAAAATATTTTAGGTATCCAGGGTCACTGGTTGCTTGTATTGCTTATTTTAGGGAGAGGATGTAGCAAAGGGATTAAAAGTACATATTTGTAACAATTGTGTAATGTTTAAAGCCTGTTCTTTTAAATGCATTTTGGAGAGTATGGCTTCCACGATGAGGCCAGTTAACCCTTTCACTGCCACTGAAATGCTTAAAAGTTCACTGTCACCCCAACAGGAGGTTGATTTCATAGTAAAGAGCATTAAAAGCTGGCTATACATTGTTTCTCTACAGAAATAATTTCTGAAATATTTAGAATTGATTTTGCTAATGAGTAGCTCGGTGCTTGAGAGTGGTCTAACTACCAGATAACATGGGGTTTTCTATTTTGGCCACTATAGAGACAGACAAGCACACTGTAGTCCTAATTAGCACATCAAAGCAACTAATAATTATTTGTGATCACCTCATTTGCAACATCAACATGGAATATCCCAGGATTGATTCACTTTAGAAAAAAATGGATAACACACAACCAGTTTTTCATGCTGGTTAAGAATAACATTAAAAAAATATCATTTTATGGTGATAGCGTCCCTTTAAACTAACTGAGCATCTTAGTGCCTCAGCTGTTTTCAGCCATGGTCATACTAACAAGCTATATGTGCAATGTCCTACAGCATAAATCTATTTAACGCACGCCATGCCTGGGGGATCACTGTTGTTTTAATAAACTGCCTTGTGTTCTCCATAAGTTATCGCCAATATCCTGTGCTGCCGTGTTGTACCTTACAAGGCCACTAACCAGGCAACTGAATGTTAAACTGACAGGCTTTTTTCAGGTTTTGCTTCTGGTGATGCTGGTATTCAGTAGAGGCTACTTAGTCACTGTCTTTTTAAGGCCAAAAAGGCTTGATTAGTTTCCATATACTGAATCAAATCGTTTTAATCACTCTACCACCACCAGCCAATCACAATTAAGCCATGTTCAACACTGAACATGCTAGTCTATCAAACACAACATTTAGACTGAAAACAATGCTTGCAGTCTCCCAGTGAGTGTGTGTTTATATATATAAATATATATATATATATATATATATATATATATATATATATATATATATATATATATATATATATATATATATAAATTGCATTGTTTTACATAGGCTAATATATTCTATTTACATAAAATAAAAAATTCTGTAGGAGTTAAATTTAAATTAATACCCATTTATACTTCATTATAACATTGTTTTTCAAATAATATATTTTTAGTATAATTCATAATATAGTTTTTTTAATAATTCGCAATATGTTGTTTCTTATTGTTCCTACTCAAAATACAATGTTTTTCAAACATTATCTTTTCAGTATAATTCATGATAATATATGTTTTTATAATAATTCATGATATATTGATTGGTATTCCTACACAAAATGTTACGGTTTGGAATGTCTGTTTATCAGTATAATTCATGATGATATAATTTTTGCAATAATGCTTAATATGTTCTTTATTATTTTTCCTACTCAATATGTTATGTTTTTAGAATAAATCCTATATCTTGTCAGTATAATTAATAGTAATATCATTTTTATAATAATTCATGATATGTTGTTTCTTATTGTTCCCACTAAAAACTGAATGTTTTTAGAATATCTTTTCAGTATAATTCATAATAATGTAATTTTTATAATAATTTGTGATATGTTGTTTCTTATTAATGCTACGGAAAATGTTGGTGCGTTACTAATAAAGGATACTAATAATAAAAATTATTGTTCCTACTCAAAATGTATTGTTTTTTAGAATTGTATCTTTTCAGTATAATTCATAATAATATATATTTTTTATAATAACCCTTAATATGTTGTCTCTTATTATTTTCATGTGATAATGTTGCCAAATCCAGAAGCATTTTCTTCTTTAATCCGCAGACTGGCAGTTATTCAGAAGCTAAATTGTGACATTTTAGTGAATTATTTGTCCAAGTCCTGGCTGGTGTGTCTGTGTGTCTCGGGAATCCCTTGGGGAGAATCTTTTGCAGATTTGCAGAGGGGTGACTATGATCTCCAGATAGAGCATGTTCCTGCCTCTGCCTCTTTTGTTTCTGTGTCTCGTTGGCCCCTGTCAAGGAGATGACAGTCGAGGATAGATGGAGAAAACAGAGAGACAGAGCCTGAGATACAGAGAGATAAACCCAGTGATAAATGGCAGGCTGTGATAAGGGACACACACAGCTATACTTCTCAATCCAGACAAGCCTCCGCCAGAGTGATACATTGCAAATCCCACCGATGAGATGGGAGGGGAGAGATTATACACAAGGAACATAAATTGCCGCCACTGGACAGCATTTTACAGCATGTTTCTGTGGGTTTGGATAGTGCTGGAAAAATGGGGCTAAATGCTGGTGTATTCATGCTATAAGCATGCCTCCCCATGCCATTTAGCCTCCCACATGCCCTTTTCCCCAATCCCTATCCATTTTAGCCTCTCACATACCCTTCTTCCCCAATCCCCGTCCCTTTTAGTCTTCCCCAACCCAGTCCCTTTTAGCCTCCCACATGCCATTATTCACCAACACTGTTTTTTTTAGCTTCCCACATGCCCTTATTCCCCAACCCCGTTTTCTTAGCCTCCCACATTACCTTAATTCCAAATCAACATCCCTTTCAGTCTTCCACATGCCCTTCTTCCCCAATCTCCATCCCTTTTAGTCTCCCACATGCCCTTCTTCCACAATCCCCATCCCTTTTAGTCTCCCACATGCCCTTCTTCCACAATCCCCATCCCTTTTAGCCTCCCACATGCCCTCCTTCCCCAATCCGCATTCCTTTTAGCCTCCCACATGCCCTCTTTCCCCAATCCGCATTCCTTTTAGCCTCCCACATGCCCTTCTTCCCTAATCCCCATCCCTTTTAGCCTCCTATATGCCCTTCTTCCCCAACCCCATTACATTATTCCTCCCACATGCCCTTCTACCCCAACCCTGTTCATTTATCCTCCCACATGCCATTCTTCTCCAATCCCCAACCCTTTATCCTCCCACATGCCCTTCTTCTCCAATCCCCATCCCTTTTATCCTCCCACATGCCCTTCTTCTCCAATCCCCATCCCTTTTATCCTCCCACATGACCTTCTTCTCCAATCTCTATCACTTTTATCCTCCAACATGCCCTTCTCCAATTCCCGTCCCTTTTATCCTCCCACATGCCCTTCTTCTCCAATCCCCATACTTTTTACCCTCCCACGTGCCCTTCTCCGATGCTTGTCCCTTGTACCCTCCCGAGTGCCACTTTTCTCCAATCCCTGTCTTTTTTAGCCTCCCACATGCCCTTCTTTTGATGGCGAGTCCCCAGTTAAATAACTTGAAAAAGAAAATATGTTTGCAAGCTTTGAGCATAATTAAGCAGCCAAAAGTATTTTCTATTTTTTCATTAGAAATAAAATTGCTGAACCTTGGAGGGATCCATGGTACATTGGTGTAAGTTGTGTGCCTGGAGAGCTATGGTTGCATTGAATTATGCAAGTTGTCTGCTCTGGGCAAGTGAAGGGGAAGAAGGTGCTGTCAATTTACTTTGTTTCCAGTTATCAACAAAAGTTCTGAAATTCTGCCTGTCCCCTCGCCCCTCCACTGATAACTACCCAGCTCTCGGGATGTGATGCAACACAAGATTGATTTCTGTACTTACAAATAGAGTCTTTAAAACGTCAGATTTTCTCCAAAAATATTTTTTATGTCTATGATGTTTACATTTTCACTTGTTGGACCTTTGCTATGTTCTCTAAAGGATCACTGTAGTTCAAGAAGAATTTAACAACACTGTATTTTGTTAAATTACTTCATGAGAGCTGGATCATGAGGGTGTGTTTTTCATTTATCAAAGATGGGATGGGTGAGGGAGGATGCATAGAGAGACATAAAGAGTACTTGTTAGAAAATTTGATCTGATTGATATTGACACCACACCGATTCCTCCTCACAGATTCAAGAAGCAGACAGCTTGCATCAATAAATGCAAATACTGCTCTCCAGATACAGGGAGTGCAGAATTATTAGGCAAATGAGTATTTTGACCACATCATCCTCTTTATGCATGTTGTCTTACTCCAAGCTGTATAGGCTCGAAAGCCTACTACCAATTAAGCATATTAGGTGATGTGCATCTCTGTAATGAGAAGGGGTGTGGTCTAATGACATCAACACCCTATATCAGGTGTGCATAATTATTAGGCAACTTCCTTTCCTTTGGCAAAATGGGTCAAAAGAAGGACTTGACAGGCTCAGAAAAGTCAAAAATAGTGAGATATCTTGCAGAGGGATGCAGCACTCTTAAAATTGCAAAGCTTCTGAAGCGTGATCATCGAACAATCAAGCGTTTCATTCAAAATAGTCAACAAGGTCGCAAGAAGCGTGTGGAAAAACCAAGGCGCAAAATAACTGCCCATGAACTGAGAAAAGTCAAGCGTGCAGCTGCCACAATGCCACTTGCCACCAGTTTGGCCATATTTCAGAGCTGCAACATCACTGGAGTGCCCAAAAGCACAAGGTGTGCAATACTCAGAGACATGGCCAAGGTAAGAAAGGCTGAAAGACGACCACCACTGAACAAGACACACAAGCTGAAACGTCAAGACTGGGCCAAGAAATATCTCAAGACTGATTTTTCTAAGGTTTTATGGACTGATGAAATGAGAGTGAGTCTTGATGGGCCAGATGGATGGGCTAGTGGCTGCATTGGTAAAGGGCAGAGAGCTCCAGTCCGACTCAGACGCCAGCAAGGTGGAGGTGGAGTACTGGTTTGGGCTGGTATCATCAAAGATGAGCTTGTGGGGCCTTTTCGGGTTGAGGATGGAGTCAAGCTCAACTCCCAGTCCTACTGCCAGTTCCTGGAAGACACCTTCTTCAAGCAGTGTTACAGGAAGAAGTCTGCATCCTTCAAGAAAAACATGATTTTCATGCAGGACAATGCTCCATCACACGCGTCCAAGTACTCCACAGCGTGGCTGGCAAGAAAGGGTATAAAAGAAGAAAATCTAATGACATGGCGTCCTTGTTCACCTGATCTGAACCCCATTGAGAACCTGGAGTCCATCATCAAATGTGAGATTTACAAGGAGGGAAAACAGTACACCTCTCTGAACAGTGTCTGGGAGGCTGTGGTTGCTGCTGCACGCAATGTTGATGGTGAACAGATCAAAACACTGACAGAATCCATGGATGGCAGGCTTTTGAGTGTTCTTGCAAAGAAAGGTGGCTATATTGGTCACTGATTTGTTTTTGTTTTGTTTTTGAATGTCAGAAATGTATATTTGTGAATGTTGAGATGTTATATTGGTTTCACTGGTAAAAATAAATAATTGAAATGGGTATATATTTGTTTTTTGTTAAGTTGCCTAATAATTATGCACAGTAATAGTCACCTGCACACACAGATATCCCCCTAAAATAGCTAAAACTAAAAACAAACTAAAAACTACTTCCAAAAATATTCAGCTTTGATATTAATGAGTTTTTGGGGTTCATTGAGAACATGGTTGTTGTTCAATGATAAAATTAATCCTCAAAAATACAACTTGCCTAATAATTCTGCACTCCCTGTATGTAAATGCCTCTCTCACACAACTTCCACCAAACATCATGGATGTCTCTCTGGTCCAGCAGAGGGATAAGTATATTTTTCCATTGAACAGTCCTTTAACTTTATGACAAATCACTGAAACATATTTCACGGGTGTACAAGCTGATGTATACATAGTTAACAACACTTTATTTGTACATGGTCTTATATCATATGTCTTTGGCCTTAAATATTACTTGGTGTAAATCACATTTTTATTTTTCCCTGCACACCATTTAATCTAAGGCTTACTCCACCACTTGCAAAAAAGGCGATGAATTGTTGCTGTGTCAGTGCACCTTTTTTACTGTCTGTTTATACAATGGGAGTGGTGTTATTATTTAGCAAGTTTAACAATAAATGATTCATGCATACTGCATTTAAATTTATGCCTATAATTGGTATGTCTCGAATGACCTGGAGGTTCTAATCTGCACCTAAATGGGTCAAGAAAGCTGGCAGAGCTTGAGAGTGAAGAAATTGGGATATGATCAAGGCTTTGGGATTTGTGTAACTCATTTCTTAATATGTTTTTAGAAATGTAAATGCCACCTACTGTGAGACAAAGTAAATAAATGAGTATAAATGTATACCAAATAAAGTTTTTCCCAGCCAGGATGCTGATACGTGCCTGGATCCCCTAGTCATGGTGAGTCTCCATAACTGGACAAGATTCCTCCCTATGGAAACTATTTCATATAGATGGACATTCCCCCAATAATGCTTTTCTCAGCCAGGATACTGAAACGTGCCCAGATGCCCAAGTCATGTTGAGTCTCTATAACTGGACGAGATTCATTCCGATAGACAATCTTCATATAGATGGACATTCCTCCAATACCTTCATTATATTCAGTTTCTACAAATGAGAAGAGTATTTTTATTTGCCCATTAATGGATGGTCTTTAAATTAGATGCAAATTCCTAATGTCCCAGTTATATTCAGTGTCCCCAAATGGTCGAAAGTCTTTTCTGTGCCCAGTTACATGATAATTTTCCCAATACACTGACATGCAACCAAAGCCCAAGTGATATTCAGTTTACCAAATGGGGAAAATAATTTTTTATGACCCATTGATAAATGGTCTTCTGATTAGATGGAAATTCCTCTAATGCCCCTGTTATATTCAGTGTCCCCAAATGAGAGAGAGTCTTTTCTGTGCCCAATTAGTTAATCATTTTCCCAATACACTGACATACCCTCAGTGCCTAAGTCGTCATATTCAGTTTCCCAAATGGGTAAAATTATTTTTTTATGACGCATTGATGAATGGTCTTCCAATTAGATGGAAATTCCTCTAATGCCCAAATTATATTCAGTGTACACAAATGGCCAAGAGTTTTTATGTCCCAAATACTTGATAATTTTCCAGATACACTGATATACCCTCAGTGCCCCACTTATATCCAGTTTCCCTATTCTTTTTTAAGACCCATTAATGGTCCATCTTCCAAATTTTCTGATATTGCACCCATGTCCAAGTATTTAATTTCCATAATCGGGGAAATATTTACTATGCCCCATTAATGGACAGTCTTCCAAATGGACTGCAATTCCCCCAATTATTTTCTGTTTCAACATTTTGAGAAGTGTCTTTTCTAAAACCCATTAATAAGTCATCTTCCTAGTAGACCACACACCAATTACCCAGCCAATCTTAATTTTCCACTTCTGGGGACGAGTCTTTTACATGCCCCATTAACAGATTACCTTCCTGATAGACTGACATCCACCCAATAACTCAATGTTATTCAGTTAAGTAACTGTTATTAGATAGTCTTCCAAATAGACTGACATTTTGCCAATACCCCCATTAATTTTTGGTTCCCATAATGAGGAAAAGTATTTTCTATGCATGGATCATTTTGACAATAATCTAGCATTTCTCAATATTCCAAGTTGGCCTCTTGCACCCATGACCCTGATCTTGCTTCTCACCCATTAAACAATTTTATCAAAAACGCCAAACCTCATATTTGTTTGCTCTATATTTTATTTTTGCTGAGTAAATGTACTCTTTTATACTTCAAAAAAGATGTACCATTTTATAAATATGTAAAGCTTATTGGAGAATGGAGTCTTTCTACAAATGTTAATACTATGAAAAATCTATTATCACAAGAGATTCTGATTTCGTAATCTCTAATTTATATACCATCTTCCAAAAACACCCAACCTCACACCATAACCACCTTCCCTTATTACAACAGTTTTGGCAACACTGACACAAATAAAACTGATTTGATCTGAATTTAATTATCTTGGGTGGACTATTGACTCATCTTCTTGTGATATTTTCCCAGCCCTGATTATATTTATTTTTTTAAATCCCTCAGATACAAAATAGGTTATATTTTTATATACTGCAAATCTAAATCTGCACTGTCCCCACAAAAACCTGGAAAATATTGTAACTGGTGTGCAACAGAACAATATCAGAAAGTGCTTGAAAAATAACTATTAATACACTGAATTCACTTTTATGAGCAGTTATTTGTTTCTTAATATTAATATTTTTTTCCAAATTGTGATGTTTTTTTTTCTTAATGTGGGACTTTTATATGTGTGGCTTAACCTGACTATCTGGGATGAAAATAGTATATTGCTATAAAGGAATACTTTGTATTCAGGTATACTATCTGAGTTGTAGGGTGAATAGTCAGAATAAGGGTCATCCTGAGGTAGGAGGCATCCACCAAGATCACAGGGTTCCTGCTTTCCTAACCCAGTTGCGGGGGTCTTTACCACAGTTATTTCGCCCTTTTCAACAATTGATATATTTATTACATTACGCTAAGTATGTTGGTGGGTTTAGATAATTTTTATTATCTCGGCGGATTTTTGAGTGTACAATAAAGTTTTCTTTTTTTGTTTTATGTACCTAATTAAAAAGTTACATATATATTTATAATTTTATATAACTAACTGTATATATATATATATATATATATATATATATATATATATATATATATATATATATAACTTTTATATAACTAGTAAATAAGCTTTTCAAAACCCTGCTGGGTGAAGAAACATACTATTATTACATATTATTATTATTATATTATTTCAACTATTTTTGGTCATTATTTGTAGTTTTGTTTTTAAATATGGCTTTTCTGTGTTCATTTAAGTATGGCCCTACTCTTATACTAATATACACTGTATATATTAGTAGTGGGAAGTGTAACTACTTTCTCTTGGTGCTTTACACCTGTTTCACATATATTCAATAGAGAATTGGAGAAAACAAAAAAAATAAAGTTTTATTTACATTCTTAGGAGACAACGTCGATTAAAAACTCTTTAAAAACAAGGGAAGTAGGAAGTAATTCCTTAAAAACATTTTAATATTGAATCCCTTATTTTCCACACTTTTGATAGGTAAACTATTAATATTTGAGGGATCAGTACATGATCTTATTTCCTCTTGTCTTATCTTACTAAGTGTGTGATTTTATTAGGTTTGGCTTCCAGACTTTTTTAAGTATATATCTCTTTTTATCAGTGTTAGAGATATTGTGTTTATCTCTTGGTGTTCTGTCACCTTCAAATTCTTTTAGATATGTATTCCACTTTATATAATTCTAAAGTTGGCATATCTAACGCTCTAGGTATTGTTATATGATCTAAATGCCCTTTGAATCTCTATATCAGTTATAGATTATACTGGTATATTTTTCCAGTTATTATAGTGACTCACTGTTGAAGATTATTTACAATATAGAGGTTTTAGCTGGTAAAAGGGTCTTTTAACAAGATTCCCCACATTCTATTGTATCTATAGCGTTTCTTGTAACCCCTATTTCCGGGTGTCGCATTAATGTCCGGTCTTAAAAATTTCAGGTTTATTAAATGCGTTTGTTATTGCATAGATACATAGATTCCTCCTATGTAGTACCAGGCTCTCCCGTGTACTGCAAGTTAGGGCACAAGAAGGTGACTATGAACTCCCAATTCACGGAGCTTAGCTGGAAGCACTACCTATTCTTAGTGTAAGCGTCTGACGTCAGACGCAACCCTGACGCACGTTTCGTCACTCGGGCGTGACTTTTTTTTTAATATACACTGTACCATGTTCTTTATTTTAGCGAATCACGGGCTAAAAGAGCTGTTTAGGGTCTAATACACGTTTATATAAATCGGGCACATTCACAGAGGTAGAGAGAATGCTATGGGAGTTGTTCCAAGAATGCACATCTAAATATTTATATTATTTCTATGTTATGCAGCTTTAAACACCTTTTTATATAGATTTATATACCATTATGCTCAGATTATATAAATGTATATACCATTATGTTCATGTCCTTGCACATTTTAATAAAGCTTAACTATAATTTTCTGATTTTCTTTCCACTACGTTGATTGACATAGATTTAAACAGAAGGAAAGTGTTGCAATAATGTTTAGATCATTCTGTTTTCTTTATGGGACATTTGCAGAGAATACACTAAATATTAATAAAGCCTATTCACATGCCAATAATAATAAGTAAAGGATATTTTCTTTGTAGTTATCTAAAAATAATATTAAAAAATAGAAGGATAAATACATTAATTAGAAAAAAACTTGATAAATTACTTTTTAAATTGTCTAACTCCGTTATGGCTTCTCTGCCTTCTCCTCCTCCAGCAATTCCTTATTTTCATCCCAAATCACACGATCTCCTAGTCAGCCAACCAGAGAAAACACCATGGGATGTTTTTCCCCCCCATGAAGCCACTGTCTTTCTTTATAAGTGGAAACTGTTGTTTAAACAAATCATGTGATTGTGGAGTCAGAGAAAAGTTGCTGGGGGAAGAGAGTGCAACGGAACCATGCCATAATGTAAGACATCTGAAAAGTAAGTTATTACATTTTTCCAGAGCATGCAACAAATCTATTTTTCAATGTTATCTTTATCCTCTTGAGGAATCTGTTAGTGGACCAAGTAGCGACAAGGTTGTATATTGTTATTTATTCAGCTTACATGCATAGTACATCATGCGTAAGGCTGGACTGGATGAATCCAAACCCAGAATCCGTATAGCTGGAAGGAATATCAACAACCTCAGATACGCGATGATACTACTCTGATCGCTGAAAACGAGGAGGAGCTAAAGGACACTTATGCATGAGGGTAAAAGAAGAGAGTGCAAAAGTAGGCTTGCTACTCAATGTTAAAAAGACGAAGATCATGGCAAACGGCAATCTCAGTTCCTGGCAAATAGATGGGGAAGAAGCGGAGGCAGTGACAGATTTTATTTAATGATGATGACTGCAGCCATGGGATTAAGACATTTGCTTCTGGGGAGGAGAGCTATGGCAAGTCTGGGCAGGCTAGTAAAAAGTAAAGATATTACACTATCAACAAAGGTCCACATATTTAGCTCGATGGTATTCCCAGTAGTAACATATGGATGTGAGAGCTGGACCATAAAGAAGGCAGAGTACCCGAGAATTGGGGAGAAAACGGCTTATGAAGAAGACTTCAAGAAGATCCAATGAATCGGTACTAATGGAAATCCAGCAAAACTGTCACTGGAGGATTTGATTATGAGGCAAAAGCTCAAATACTTTGTGCATATCATGAGAAGACAGGATTCCCTAGCGAAGACTGGTGCTTGGAAAGATTGAAGGCATACAAAGAAAGGAGACGGCAGAGACAGCACGACTGAACAACTAAATATTGTCATTACTCCATAAATAACTTGTTAGATTAGGATTCTGATAATGTGACCAGTAATTTAAAAAGTAGAAGCTATAGGGGTGTCTAGTCATTACATTAAATGACCATTGTAGTTTAATAAAAAACAAAAGTTTGTGAAGTATATAACAAAGAAATATAATTTGCAGCTGTGTAAGCCATGAACACATTTTTTATAGGAAATCTTACATTTTGCATTGTCTGCATGCACTTATAATAATTGTGGAGGGCAGGGTAAGGGAGAGATTAAAAGGAATTGGCATGATTACATTTTTTGGTATTTGACACCTATCCCCTTCCCAGGCTCATGCTCAGTAGCAGGCAGCTTGCGAGCATAACTGCAAGCCCTGCTTCTGCCGAGATGTAAATGTCTCTCTCATAGAAGGAGACCCCAACATGTATAGTTTTTTCTTCCTATAACATAGCTTTATGACTTTTTACTTGCCTGATTATGCTGTTTAAATGGATATTTTTTTCATCATACAGTAGTCCTTCAGTGTAAACCAATAACCACTTCACTAAGGATATCTCTAACTTTGACAGTGTTAATGGACACTACAGCCCCAACAACAAGTTAGTTTCATCTTCATGAACATTACAGGCCTTGGACAGGCCTTGGAAGGAGCTGGCCATGTCTGTCCTCACCATGTTCTACCTTCTCTTGCAGTGACACAGCTCCAGTCGACCTTAGCTGCTGTGCAGGAACTATTGGTACAACAGCAGCAGAAGATCCACGAACTGTCCCAGGAACTTGCTGCTTCCAAGGTCAGTAAAACCAGCTCAGCCTTCACAGGCTAATTAACTTTTTGTAAGAAAAAAAAAAAAACACCTTTTCAAAGGAGCTTACCACTTATAGCCCTTACAGCTACAACCAGTACAACCTACAGATATCAAATGTCCAGCTGACACACAACCACCTTCTCCAACTTTCTATTAATTATTTATATGTCCAACTCCTTTTGTATCACTTGCCCTTCTATCTTCTTTAGAATGTAAGCTCTTAGGAGCAGGGTATCTTCTGTATCAACATACTGCATTTGATGTATTTTCACTTTGTACATAGAGCTGTTTAAAATGTTGGTGCTTTATGAATAAATGTAATTAATTATAATAATAATAATAATAATATTAATAATACAAGTTTTGCCTTGAATTGAAGCCTGCTTTATGGGCCATTCACCCTCTCCATGTGTAAGGATGTGGCATCCGTTTAGGGGGAATAATATTTCCACAAAACTCCATACCAGCTTCAAAATGAAGTTGCTTTGAGGCTTTCACTTTAGTCACAGTTTGTAAATGATTATCAACAGATTGGATTTTGGATTGTGCAACATAATTAGCACCTATTACTATAGATCAGGGGTGGGCAAGTTCGGTCCTGGAGAGCCCCACACAGGCCAGGATTTCAGGATATCCCTGCTGCTTACAGGTGAGTGAATAGCTTCTTCAGTCATTCTGATTGATTGACTCACCTGTGCACAGAAAGGACATCCTCAATTACAGGCCTGTGTGGGGCTCTGCAGGACCGAACTTGCCCACTCCTGATATTGATCAACAGACAAATCAATGAAATGTTCAGTTTTTCAGTGGATATTTTATATATCAGTTTTGATTGTGATAATGTTTTGCTAAAACTACTTGTATTTTATGTGCATTGTTTTATCTTCTTATGTCAGTGTGTTTCTTGCATTACAAGTTCTTATGCAGTATATTGATTCATTTTAGATATTGCTCTTAGTTTTTCATTGTCCTAGGACAAATTTGTGTAACAAAGTGTACATGTATGTTTTAGGCGTCCAGTTCATCCAATACTATCCTGGAATCACAAAATATTCAGGAACTGAAGTCTGAAATTTACTCCCTGAAAGGGCTGCTACTTAACAGGTAAAAGTAAAGACATAATTGGGCGGACAGATGGGGACTATTTATTATGCTTGCACCTCAAAGTGTAAAGAGGCCTTATCAAGTGCCACTGAATATGTACATTTATTAAAATGACTTGTGAGATCTCATGATAAATAGTACACATAGTTGTCATTCTGGAGCAGTAATATCACCACCATTGAAAAATATTATATCTCAGTCACTTGTCTATAGATGTTGGACCTCTACAATGGAACTAACCATTGCATTGAAAAGTAGAACCATAGCCATGGGACTCATAACCAAACAAAATCCTGTTGGTTAGAAATATATGATGTTATAATGTTGCGGCTGTAGAATAAGACTTAAAGAAGTGCCTCTGTTAGTGCAACCATGAAAAACTATTAAAGCAAAGGTCCTTTCCCTCTTCACCTTCGCAAAATCTACTCGCTGCAATCCCGCTACCAACCAACAGATGTCGCTGCCGATTTTCATATAAGGCGTGCCGACATAAGAGGCCTTGAGCTATGAGAGGCCCGTCCGATGCCCTGGGGGGCTGAGTGCCCACGCCGAACATAGCGATGGCCTCGCTGTTGACTCGGCGCCGTCTAGTTGCACCACGTCGGAGGGGAGAATAGTTCTTTGCCTAACATCAAACATGACGGCGCCCGAAAATTTACAGCACCCTCTGCCGGATGGCTCCTGTAACTGCAGCTGTCAGTGCTGCCGAAGAAATGCGAAGGTGAAGAGGGATAGATCCAAAGCAAATGCTATTTGCCCTTTTGCTAGATTAAAATCTTGATGAACCAATCCCTAGAAAAAGTGGCAAAGAAATATTTTACTAAATCCACCCCTCTTGTCATATGTGCAACCATCTCTTACAGAGGTCGAAGGCTACATATCAGATTATCATCCTTAAGACCAAGTCATCACATTTATAAACCAGCAATATCTTGTATTACTTGTAAATGTACTTACAAGACTTCATCCCAGTTACACCCAACATGATGAAACCATACAAATTACATAAAATACTTCGGTGTAGGAGAGGCAGCATTATATGTACTATTAGCTATCTGTTTAGTGATAAAGCCTATTACTTATATTAAATATGCAAATCTGTGTAGTATAGTATTTTCCTCATTGCCATGGACATCAAAGTGTTCCACCCATTTGGAAATGTCTTGTATGTTAATTTGTTTTACCTGTGAAATTACCTCTTATAGTGTTTTGTCCCAGTTCACCGAAATTCCTTCCCAATGTCTATAAAAAATGCATATTCTTGTGTAATATTACTTTTTATTTTAATTTATAGTTGAAAAATACTAGCTCACCTATCGAAACATTTTGAAAATGCCATGCAATATATACATTTATACATACTTTTGATATATATTGCCTTCTCTTGGAGCAAAAAAGTGGCACTATGAATAATGTTTTCTCAGTTCATACCATGATTACCGTAAGTGGAATATAGAAGTACAATTTCTTTATTGTGTATAGCAACATTGTAGCGCATCTGTTCATTTATTTTGTTAGGTAATTATCTACAGTTTTTACTGTCCATTAATATTAATAGTTTTATACTGTAAAACCTCCGGTCTAGTGTAAATCACCTATCCTGTCTATGACATTATTCTAACACTGTCCTATTGGCATTGGTAGGAGGCAGTTCCCACCATCTCCATCTGCACCTAAGATACCAGCTTGGCAAATCCCAGTAAAGCCTCCTACATTACCGAGTCCAGTTGCATTAAACCACAATAGCAGCAGCGATATTTCTCCAGTAAGTAATGAGTCCAGTTCCTCTTCACCTGTGAAGGAAAATCACAGTCCCGAGGGATCGAAAGTCAACTCCCATCACTTGGGGCCCACAGGGGAAGAGGACCCTGAGATTGATGTGCAGAGCCAGGTGCGGATGGAGGTGCAGGGTGAGGAGGAGGAGGAGGAGGAAGAAGAGGAGGAGGAAGAGGATGTTGGACAGGCTGATGAAGAAGATTGCATTGCTGTCCAAACTGAAGACCGTAGAGGTGGAGATGGACAAATCAATGAGCAAGTAGAAAAGCTGCGTCGGCCTGAGGGAGCCAGCAATGAAATGAACTGAGTGAACAAGTTAGGTAGAGGGCGCCAAGTGTTTGAAGTTGCCCCTCACATCTTTCATATTTCTAAAACATTTTAGGGATCTCCCCTCTAGATTAACAACAACATGGACCTATTGGTGGTTTACTGTGGTGAAGATCAATGTGCAAATATGATGAAAGATGTTCTGCAGTGTCACTGGCCATAAAAATGGTTATCACTTGTAGATGCACAGTATTCTCGAAACATCATGGATTACGTATTTGTTCACTTCACAGCCACCAATAGTTCCACTTACTAGTTCCCCTGTAATGTGTATATCACAGAATGACCTAAGTAAATGGAAATGCCACAGTGTGGCTAAGCAATATAATGTCCAAATAAACATATAGCAGAAATACATTCCCTCCTTCCAAAATCAATTTCAATTAACTTAAAATCTTCCACTGATTATCATATGAAAGCCAAATGTTTTTCCTAATGTAACGTTTCCTTTCCCCATTGATGCTCCTCATAGTGTGATTTTCACATGAGCGGTGATCCTCACTTAGCACACTTTAGTGAAAAGCACATAGATAGCTCCTCTGAGCTTAGTTTAGAGGCTTCTACACCCAGCCACGACCACCATTGATTCATGGAAATCAACATTGTATTGTGGTTTTATATCTTCTTCTTATACCACTCAGTCCACTTGCTTATTGCTTATCTGTTCTTCATTTAAGACCCTGCTCTTATTCCAACATTGATATCGGTTTCAGAATTTGTCTTACTAATTATCTCGTTATGTCACTGCCTCCTACACTGTTTATACTATCTCAATTATCTGGTCAGTTTCCATTAGCCATTGCCCAATCATAAGCCATAACAATATATACTACCAGGGGCAAAAGGTATTGGAGAAAGGTTCAGAGACACAATCAATCAAACAAGTTCCTTCTGTATTTCTGGAAAAAAATTTTTTGTAAAACTTCATGAACTTTCAGTTTTAAGAAATATTAAAAAAACATGAGAAATCGGCACCAAAGGACATGAAAAAGATTACATGCGGATTCAAAAACATAGGGATGACATCTGACAAGTTCATCTCCTGAAATAGTTATGGCAGACAGATAGGTACCAACGTATTGGGTCACCAATGGTTATTGGGAGAAGTCCCTACCAAATGGACTGTGTATTGGCTGAAACAAGAAATTCTTCCACGTATTGCATGAGTGCAACACTGCTCATACTTAATTTCATCAACCAACTGTGCTCATTAGTGTCCTAATGTATAGATTTCTGGTCAAATACTATAATTGTACATAATTGTAATAAAGATGAGTTACACTATTTAACCAGGTGCTTAATCTGCTTTCTTGTTGTTTGACGAAAATATGATTTTTATCCTATTTATAACATGCCAATATAGCACTATACAGGAGTTATACTACCTATAACAAGATGTTCACGTAGAACAGTTACAATCAAGCAGAAAATGTGTAAACACTTTTCATGTGAAGCTCTTTTCACTGGTTTACTTGTCCTTGAGCTTTTTGGCACATTCCTTCAGATCCTGAATGGTCCATACATTACAAGAATCCTCTAAATTCTCATATTTGTCTTTGCCGCAATAATAAACTATTTTTTATTTATTTTGCGTTTAAAACATCCAAAGAACCCAAAGGAATAAGCTGAAATATTTGTTGCAACGATGATAATTTTATTGCCGTATGAGGGATGTTTGTGATTGTGTGATTACTTTATCTCTGTACTGTATTTATTAGTTTATTTACGGAGTGATTATACATTATTTGCATCATATATTGATTAAAGTATCACTTATCATAAAAAAAAAATCATTTATTTCATATAACCCTTTTCTTAGTATGGAAAAAAATGTATATTTTTATAATCTATTTTTTAAACTTACTTGATGTGTTTAAGTACTTACTATTAAGATATAATTATGCTCCTTTAAGTGGAGCACATGGCATGTCAAGCTGTTTTTACATTAGACATTAGGTAATATTTTTTTTTGCTCCATAAATGGACGTCTTTACTTAGCGAACACAAGCCAAGGGCCGAGGAGTTATAAATCCTTCTGATTCAAGGACAAGCGCCGTCCAGAACGCCAAAAATGCTCCAAATTAAAAATAAAAATGAATAGATAAAAAACAAGTATAAAAAGCTGTCTGTTGTGCATGTGATGGACTTATAAGGCAGATAAAGCGTGAGATGGATAGATGTATAGATAGATAGATAGATATAAATGAGACATGCTACTAAGAGTTCAAGGTTCACTAAAACATTTTGAAAATCCAACGATGTGGACAGACCGCTGGGACACGTTTGCAAGTGAGTTCCATATTATTTTGGTGCAGGTAACTAACTACAGGGCCATCGTGGCACCATTTTTTTTTGTCAATATGGTCTTTTGACTAACTAAACCTGATCATGTACACCTTTATTTTCTATCGTGCAGATAAAAGCTTCCTCTGTCCACCTCCATAGAAAAGACAAATGGTCGGTTCCACAGCAGTATAATTGCATATAAAATGTAGTCAATTGTTTATTTTTTCATTTTATAGATGATATATTATAGTATTTGTTCCTATTAGCCGGTACATGCGTCACATTATATTCCTGTGACCCCCCCAGAGCCTTCCCCTGATGCTCTGTATTACAGGGATTCTTACCTAGTAATGACACGGACCAGACAGAGAAACAAAACTTATGTAAAACAAATGCCTTTCAGTAAAAATATATTATAGTTCCTCCAAATAAGGTAAAATATTTGCAGAGGGGCGAGCGCGGGGCAGGAGCGCGGCCGGGACGCTCATTTAAGGCTTGTTTATTCATTACAGGCTTTTTGGATTTTCTTTCTAGCAAAACATATTAGTTTTCTGTGGTTTAAAGGGACATGAACACAATTCTCTGTTTTTGTTCATACCTCATCAAAATTAAGTTTTTGCATGAGTAAATATTAAGTTAAACCTGTGTAAAGATAACTGAAACTAACAGCAAGTGCACAGAGCGTATGTAGACAAGCATGACTCATGCAACTATATTACTGCTCATTGGCTGACAGGGACAAGCCCCCAGATCCGTTTATTATTTGAATCAGTTTTTCTGCTATGAGAGCATAATTTGAAGTAGTAGTACATTATCAAATACCCTGTTTCTGATGCATGAAAGAAAAAGATACTTCCAATGTCCCTTTTTTAACCAGTTCTGGTTTTGTAAAATGAAGATGTTTGATATTGTGTGTGCTCAGCTTGCTATTTGCAACATTGTAGTAAACCTCCCAGCTGTCCTCCTATTTCTCATTAACCACACAACACTGCACATAAATAGATTAAGCACTATTTTCTGAGCACTGCAGTGTTCCTTTAAGACCAGACCCATTTTTTGTTGGCAAGCTTTCTCAGGTTCCTCCTGCTGTTTTGTCTCAAAATATATGGAATCAACCATTTTAGATTCCAATGATTTACTTCCTGTGGTGGGAATGTAGAGAAGTAGTTCTGTTTGTATAGTGGGATGTGGCATCTACAACTGCCAGTGCTCTTAATAGAACCAATTGAAAGCTCATAAGTACAATACCACCCTATTTAGACAAAAGCTGCTTGTAAAAATAATAGAATCCTACAGAAAATTACATTTGCGTAAAGAAAATGGAAAATGTACAGGCTTTTGGTGTAAGTTTTTCGAAAATAAATCTTTTTTTTTTTTGCCTCCAGTATTTCAGGGCAGCCTCAAAGCACATTTTCATTTTTTTTTCCCAGTGGCAGAGATGAGCACATGCTCACTGTGCTCGTGGTTCAGAAGGAAGAATAGTTGTCTCTTAATAATCAGGAATTGGACAAGCAACAAAAGTGAACAAGGGACCCGATTCATATAAAAGGTAATTTGGGAATAGCCGTCTGTGAATATGGTCTGCATAAACGCTGCCTAAACATACATGAAGTGGAGGGCTGATTTATTTTCATGCCTCAGCCCAGAATGCTCAGTTGCTATGTAATAAATGTATAATTTGGGGTTTGCATCATTTTTTTCCCAGTAAACATTCCGTGTGATACTTTGTATCCTCAGAATCTGAGTATACAAATTGTAAAAAAAATTAAATAAATGGACGTTGAATTTATCGGCTCTGTTCTATACCATCTAAACCAAGTGCAAAAATGTTTTTAATTTTTAAAATTAGTGCAAATTTCAAGTTTTAGGAGTTTGAGATGCGCTATTCCCCAAGCTGTCTTAACTCACAGGTCACGAAGGGACCAACTCTCACAGACAGACACAAATGGCAAAACACTCTGTTTGCTGCATTCAAAATATGTCAGCGGATCCCTATGGTTTCTTTGTGCATGGTGATCCCAAAAGGTAAAAATGTGAAGTTTATCAAAATTGAGAAGAGGGGGCTTTATGGTCCTTACAGGACCTGAGAAGTCATCCTCATAAGCTCAATCAATCCTGTGGTACAGATAGTGTCACTATAACTGAAGGTAAATAAATGGTTTGAATGCTGTAAAAGCCAACACTACAGAATTTGTGATTACAGATCTTCTTGATTTTGACTCCTTTACATGATTGTTCGTAGCTGAATAAGCAAAGTGTATATATATGGGTACGCAATGCATCATATGCTATGCTTTAAAGCTGTGTAATACAGAAGGATTATGGTAAAAGGAGCCATGTATCAAGTGGTATTGGATTAAAAAGTGAAACCATTGTGGGTTAATTTGCATGCCTCCCCCAGGTTCCCAGAGGACAGTGCAATAACTGTTTCTCTGAATTTTTTTCACTTATTTTAGACGTTCGAATGTGATCACAAATGTACTATTTATTTATTTTTTTATTTATTTTTTTATATATATATACATATATATATATATATATATATATATATATATATATATATAGTGAGTAGATAAGTAATGCCATTTATGCCACAGCTTGCTGTATTACAATTATTTTTCCTGTTAACGCTTATCCTTGAACCCCTGAAGACTCCTGTTGGGGCGGCTGTCCTGTTCTAGGGACCTTAACCCCCCTTCCCCCCCTCCTCCCACTTGAGGGCGTAGAGGCCTCTTTGGTTGTCCTCCCCAAGGCCCCGACCAGAAGGTACAAGAGGACAACTTTTAAGAGGACCCTTTAGTCCCTCCCCTCTTGTGTGTCTTCTGGTTGAGGCCTTCAGACTCTTCTACCCAAAGGGGCCCTGGCTCTGTAGTTTTGGTAAAACTTCACATTTGTGTATGTAACAAACTAATAGCATTAGCCATGGTTAAACCATGAGCAGAAACCATTTACCAGCTTTTTCTTGGGCCATGAGGTTTCCATCTTGGACTGCAGGCTGCAGAGGGGGAGGATTATCCAAATAGAGCAATAAGGCAAATCAATATGCCAGAGTGACGCTCCTAGATTTTTAAAACCTGCGGTTACTCATTGAATAAAAGCAATATTGAATTGTATGTCCCTATAAGGGTAAGACCCCCTGAGCAGATCTGCCCCTACCCACAACACAACCAGAGCTGATTTAGCCATTCAATGGAAGAGCATTGCTGGCCCCTCTGCCAGTGAAAGGGTTAAAATAAAATGTTTAAAGCCATCTCGCCCTGCCCTGCCTGACACTGCACAGACCTTTTTATCTACAATAAACATTAAGTCTCTTTTTCCTCTAACCAGCCCATATATCGCTCCCTATTCTCATAATATTTTCCTTAAGAGGTTTTTTCTCGGTACCCAAATGCATTACTGAACACTTGTCTAAATGAAATATAAATGTGCTCCTCTCTACCCTTATTACTGTATTTGATGTATTTCCTGGATACATTGGCCCGTTATTCTTTAATATTTACCTTATTGGATATCCTGATGTGGTCTGGTCGGATTCAGGACTTCATCCCTAACACCTAAGTGTCCCTTTAATATACTGTATATAGAGACAGTGCAACACTGTGACTTGGACAGATAAGGTGCACATTAATATAAAGTAATTAGAATAATCATTTCATTTTCTAAGAAACTACTGGCAAATTATTAGATGATGGATGTGAGATCCAGGTATAATATACTGATCCACCTACTCCTATTCCAGAGCAGTCATTTGGCATTGCAACAATGTTGCTTGTAGTAGATGTAATAGCAATGAAGCTCAATGGTAGGCACCAGTTGGCTAATCTGGAACTGATCATTGCAACAATGTTTCTTACAGATGATTACAGTTTTTATAGCAGTGGCACTCAAGCTTTTACATACCAGGCTCAAGGTGACTACTGTGGAGCTCAGCGTTGTAACAATGTTACTAGTAGTATCATTGTATTTGATGGTTTTATAGCAGTGGTACTGGAGCATTTTCATGCTACACACCAGCAGACTACCAGTACAGCTCAGCAATGCAACAGTGTTGCTTGTAATAGATAATCTCTTATATAGTGGTGGCACTGGAGCTTTTTGATGCCAGGCATCAAAATTGCAGCAATATTGCTTGCAGTGTAATCATACAAACCATGATGGCTACTACCTTTTGCATCAACTGACTAACTGTTCATTAGTTTACCAACCTGTGGTATTTTTTATGAAATAATTATTTGCACAAATCCAAATAATGTGCACAATCCAAAAGAAAGCTGTAGATTCAAAATCCAAGATGGTTTAGTTTTGTGGACTAACATAATGGAGAGTTGGCACAAACATACGGACTTACAAGAGATTTGCCACAAGGACCAGGCTGAGCTAGTTTATTGTTAATGTATTAATGGCACTGAGAAGCGTTTGGTGAGCAAATTATTACTTTTTCAGATGATAATAAATTGTATACAATGATAGCACTAGAACAGATTGTTCTCATTGGAAGTGCTTAGGTAGACTGGATAGTGTGTATATATATATATATATATATATATATATATATATATATATATATATATACACACAGTGCCTTGCCTTGCAAAAGTATAAAAGTATTCACCCCCCTTGACTTTTTGTTACATTACAGCCTTAAGTTCAATGTGTTGTTAATCTGAATTTTATGTGATGGATCAGAACACAATAGACTAAGTTGGTGAAGTGAAATGAGAAAAATATATACATAAAACAATTTTTTAGAAATAGAAAACAGAAAATTGGCATGTGCGTATGTATTCACCTCCTTTGTTATGAAGCCCATAAAAAGCTCTGGTGCAACCAATTACCTTCAGAAGTCACATAATTAGTGAAATGATGTCCACCTGTGTGCAATCTAAGTGTCACATGATCTGTCATTGCATATACACACCTTTTTTGAAAGGCCACAGAGGCTGCAACACCTAAGCAAGAGGCACCACTAACCAAATACTGCCATGAAGACCAAGGAACTCGCCAAACAAAAAAAAAACTCTCCAAAAAAAAAGTGACAATGTTGTTGAGAAATACAAGTCAGGGTTAGGTTATAAAAAAAATCTAAATTTTTGATGATCCCAGGAGCACCATCAAATCTATCATAACCAAATGGAAAGAACATGGTACAACAGCAAATCTTCCAAGAGATGGCCGCCCACTTAAACTCACGGCCCGGGCAAGGAGGGCATTAATCAGATAGGCAGCACAGCGACCTAAGGTAACCCTGGAGGAGCTGCAGAGTTCCACAGCAGAGACTGGAGTATTTGTACGTAGGACGACAATAAGCCGTACGCTCCATAGAGTTGGGCTTTATAGCAGAGTGGCACGTTTTGAGTTTGTGAATAGGCACGTGCGAGACTCCCAAAATGTATGGAGGAAGGTGCTCTGATCTGATGAGACTAAAATTTAACTTTTCGGCCATGAAACAAAAAACTATGTCTGACGCAAACCCAACACATCACATCACCCAAAGAACACCATCCCCACAGTGAAACATGGTGGTGGCAGCATCATGCTGTGCGGATGTTTTTCAGCAGCCGGGCCTGGGAAACTGGCCAGAGTTGAGGGAAAGATGGATGGTGCTAAATACAGGGATATTCTTGGGAAAAACCTGTACCACTCTGTGCGTGATTTGAGGCTAGGACGGAGGTTCACCTTCCAGCAGGACAGTGACCCCAAACACACTGCTAAAGCAACACTTGAGTGGTTTAAGGGGAAAAATGTAAATGCGTTGGAAT